>JAGXOD010000029.1:545000-740000 GCA_020368025.1 Brachyhypopomus occidentalis | reverse complement strand
GGAAGAAGGACGAGTGCAGAAAGACGAGCATGGAGAACTGGGCCCTCCCCGCGAACCCCCGACGGATGTCCCGCTCTTCTGAGCAGCCCGACAGCAGGTGCGGGACGGCGGGACGGCCCGTCTATGGGATCGATGTTGTCCTTCCGCCAGTAACCCACGGTGACACGAGAAAGCCCTTCCGAGAGAGCGAAAGATGGGCGCCTTTGTCTGGCTGTCCACCGTTTTCATCGGGCTGCTGACTGTGTGTTTGTGTGTGTGTGTGTGTGTGTGGTGGCGGTGAAGCCTGTTCGCGTGGTCTTGTGCATCCGATGCTCTCAACCCAAAGCCGTCCTGCTGACTCCGGGACTTCCTGTCCCGCTGTGTCCTGACCTCCTGCACGCACAGGATCTTTGGACTGTGCCAAGCTTTCTCAGCTCCCGCTGCTCGTCGGCGGCCTCCATCGCCATCCCTGCCGTCACTCTTTCGAGACGACGCCTCGCCTGACACCTTCAAAGCCTCCTGGCCTCCCCTTGCCTCCTCCGCATGCGCTCGTGACGGCTGTGCCTGTGAGGAAGATGAGGCCTGTGAGACGCAGCCTGGTGATTCATACCTGTTTCCCTCCATTAAATGGCAGCACCTTAATTGCAGGAGGACAGGAGGACACTTGAAGTCAGTTAGGCTAATTGTGTTCTAAGGAGAGGCCCAGTGCTGGACTAAACCTCCCACCAACCTCCTTTCAGTGTTATATTCTGTGTTTGTGTGTGTGTGTGTGTATGTGTGTGTGTGTGCGCCCTTGTGTTTGTATTTATCACCACACACCCCCCACCCCACACAGCACACCTGGTTCAGCTCGTTGTCAAATTCCTTTTGAGATGCATGTGGTAAACAAGTGAAGACCATAAACTGTGATGAGTTTGCCATCCCCACTATGATTCATCGTATAAGTATTTCTCAGGATGGCTAATTGCATCAATTGACTCTTCTGATTTGCTTGAAGAGCAGTTTAGTGTGTCTGATTTGGTGCACTTGGTGCGTTAGAAGCACATGTTGACAGGTAGATAGATGTCATGTGTACATGTTGTTGTGACTGAACGCCCTCTGCTCCGGGCCAGGGGGCTCATCGCAACGTTCGTCAATTACTCGGCATGATGCTAACGAGCCAGCCAATCACCTGCTCCGACAGCCCTGTCCGCCAACGGACCACACGGCCCGGATCCTAGCGTCACTTAGAGAGTGGGCGGGGTCTCAGATGGGCCTCGTGACTGATGGGGCAGGGATGTGAGGACCAACCAGCAGATAGCTTTTGTCTGTGGAGACACTGGACGGAGGCCAGAAGGACCGTTGGGGACTCTGGCATGTGATTGGCTGGTGCAGTGGGGACGGGAGGGGGGTGAGAACCTTTGTAGCTGCATAGCTGCAGTTCTCCTGGATCTCTGACAGCTACAAGAAAGGGAAGATGGCCTCGAATACTGGAGGCTCCATCTCCGTGGGCGACGTGGCCTTCGGCGCAGGCTCCAGACGGGATTCTTGTGAACACCCCACCCCACACACACACACACACACACACAACTCCCTCCCAGAAAAACAAAAAACAATTTAATTTCTCTTTAATTTGGCCTGGGTCTGAGAGCCGAGCAGGGGTGTGTGTGTGTGTGGGCGGACAGCCTGCCATCAGCTTGCTTTGTTCCAGACCCGCAGACCAACACTGAGAGACGCGGGCGGGGGGCGTTGGGGGAGGGGGCGGGTGTTCGTGCGTTTCCTGTTGACAGGTGGAGCAAAGCTGTATATATATAGTGATATATATATATATAATGACTGTATATATATGGCCCTCCCTGATCAATTTCTGTGGTGTTTTTATTTCTTTTTTTGGTTGGTTTTTTTTTTTTTTAGCATCACAGAGAAGCTAAGCTAGCTCTTAGCGGGTGGGTGCACGTTCGCTGGGGTGCCATGATTGCTTCTCGCCACTTCTCTAAAACCTCTTCCTCTGAATCGCAGACGAGGCGTGTGCACACCACTCGTGCCAGAGACCGCGGGATGGCGTCCGCCGAGGTCCCGCTGCTCATTTGGGATGGATTTGACAGTCCGGGATTGTCATTTTCTGCCCAGAAAGGAGGGGGAGTGGCGGTTGTGACCCTGTAGGGTTGAGGTGAAGATGAGAGATGGAGATGGAGGTGGAGATTGGGGTACTGGAGGAGGTTGAGGCGGAGACTGAGGCGAAGGTGGAGATGGACACGGGTGGAGGTGGAGATTAACATGGACACAGGTAGATTGGTGTGGACGTAGGGGTTGAGGGTGGAAATTGGGAGATGGAATTGAAATGGGGAGTAGATATGGTATTACACAGTTCACTGTAATAGTTTGGCCTTACAGCAATTTGATACTTGCTCGAAAGGTTTTGTCGTCACATTGTGAATAGAAGTGTGTGTGTGTGTGTGTGTGTGTGTGAGAGAGAGAACCACATTTGCAAATGGGCTCTCTTCAGAGACAGAAGCATGTTACCTGGAGAGTTGTGACTGATCGATATCCTCTTTGTTCTGTGCTGAAATCCTGTAAGAGCTCTTCCTCTTTACCAGACCTCACCACAACGTTGAATTAACACCTTTCTTTTTGTTTACTTTTCATTTGCTCTCATATTTGGTTAAACCATAAAAACACACACACACGTTTTGTTTATTAGAATCCACAAAATTATCAACATGATATGCAGCTCTTGCGCAGTCGTAATGTAAGAACACACACACACACACACGTAACACACACCCGTTCCCTCGTGTGTGTGTGTCACCTGCTGTTCCGTGGTAGCTCCCTGGTCTGGCCGCCTCGCCTGTGCGGAAGCCGCAGGCACAAACGGGCGGTGGCTAACTCCGCCCCTATTCCCAACGCCCCGCCCTCGACCCCTCCCCCCGACAGCTCACTCACCAACCAATTCATTAGAAAACGCCTTGCCTACTGTACCATGTTGCCATGCACAATTTATTACCCCACTCATCAAATATTTGATTGGTGGACCCATCCGCACAGCAGTTGGCGTACAGCATAGCAACCACGGCACGGTAACCAGGTATCGCCTGGATGCGGGTGTTGGTATGAGCTTGGCAAGTGCAGCAGGAGGACAGAGGGTGGGGGTGGTGGTGGTGGTGTAGTCTTACTATGGAGTGAAGGGCGAGGAGTCTGAGGCTTAGAAACTGATGGTTGGTGAGGAGATGGATGGCTGGCACAAACAGCATCGCTAAGAACAGAGACTCTTAACACCTACGTGTTGTAAAAATGAAATGTTCCTCGGATCAGTTCTGCTGCTGCTCACCTAAGAGTGAAGATTAGTGTGAGGGAGCACACACTGATCCCAGGTCTGTCTTAATGGGCGACCTGTAGCTTTCCTTCATCCTCCGTATGCTGCTTTCGTTTCCGCCCTCACGGCGGTGAAGCCCAGCGTCTGTAGTCGGATCATTTAGCAGGTAGCAGGAGCCGGGACAGGAATGCACAAGCAAGGTCAAGCAAACTGGGGGGGTTCGTTTTGGCTTTATCCTGAATCCCTTTGCGCGTCCCTCAGTATTCACGACAGGAAGTGGGCTTGTGCCGGCTGCGGAATTTCATTTCAGTCGACGGACTTTGGTATTAGGGTGTTTGTATGCATGTTATTCCTTTTTCGCATTTCTCTCGGCGGAGGGTGGGTGTTTGTGTGTGTGTGTGTGTGTGTGTGTTCACTCACCTCCTCTCTTTCCCCGTTTCCTACAGGGTTCGAGCTGCTGTACCAGCCGGAGGTGGTGCGTCTCTACCTGTCCTTGCTGACGGAGAGCCAGAACTACAACACCCTGGAGGCGGCGGCCGGGGCCCTGCAGAACCTGAGCGCGGGACAGTGGATCGTAAGCCCTACGCACGCACTCACACACAGCCTACACACACACAATACGGGCCACGCTGATAGCGTTCAAATTTGGGCGTTGGAGTTTCCCGCCGCTCGGTCTCCGGTCCCTGAGGCTTGTGGCTCACGCGCCTTATCTGACGTGACACACGTCGAGTGCTCTGTAATAGGGGCACACTCGAAGCCGATCCGGCAGCGAACGCAATCGTTCCACCCCTCCACAGCCTTCACACGTGACTTTCCTTCACTCCTCGAGTGCTTCAGGAACCATTTGGCGCGTGTGTGTACACGTGTGTGTGTGTGTGTGTGTGTGTGTGTGTGTGTGTGTGTGGGAGGGAGAGAGAGCTTAACATTGGCTTCTCCACTGCTCGTCTACCACAATTCTGCTTTGCGTTGGCCCACACACAGGGACCCAAATCTACTAACGCACACAGCCCCCTGCGTCTGGGGTGTGCAAGCAGCCTAAGAGGATTTCAGCGTGTGTGTGTGTGTGTGTGTGTACATACATGCATGCCTGTGTGCATCTGTCTCCATGCAAATGTGCTTTCATCCCTACTTTGAATGTGAATTACCGCTCCAAAAGCTCAGCAGCTCCCCCTAGTGCTTACAATAAGGCATGGCAACTGCTCAGCCTCGTTCGGTGATATTTCATAAATCAAGGAGACGGTGATGAAGGTTAATAAGGAAGAGCGTTTCCTCCCCGTTACGACTTTGGATACGCTTCACGCGCTGCTCCGTGTTGTCCATCATCTTCACATTCCCAACTGGTGCGTGTGCTCCACCTGCCTGCAGTGGTCCAACTACATCCGCGCCACAGTGCGCAAGGAGAAGGGCCTGCCCATCCTGGTGGAGCTGCTCCGCTCCGACTCCGACAAGGTGGTGCGCGCCGTGGCCATCGCTCTGAGGAACCTGTCCATCGACCGCCGCAACAAAGACCTCATAGGTGAGAGAGCCGCACCAACAAATAGCACACAGCAGCCTGTCAGCCCTGCAGACAGACCGTCACCACCTAGTGGCAGGTGTTGGTATTGCTAAGCCACTGCAACGAGCTGGCAGGAGCACGAGGCAAAAAAGTGTGTGATTACTGCCATGATCTCCACAAAGCCTCTTCCCTTTGCCGTAGTGCACAAAGAGAAATGTATCGTAGTCATGTCTAAGGAATAAACTCTATAACGGAAAGCAGGATTGTCTGTCAGTGGAGTGGCATTATTTGATTGTTTACATAATTAAAATATTTGTAAGAATTGAATTATTGTCAAAGTTGATAACTACCTGAGGGGTAGGAGACTTGTAGGAGAGGAGATTTCTAGTTTCAGCACTTGTTGATACTGGTTAAAATATTATGCAGAGTAGAAGCCATAGTTTTAAGTAGCTGAAGCTTTTCACTTTCTGTTGTGGAAGATCTGGAATGTTCTAGTCTGGTGGGTTCCTGTCCACATTCTGTAATGTTCTAGTCTGGTGGGTTCCTGTCCACATTCTGAAATGTTCTAGTCTGGTTGGTTCCTGTCCACATTCTGGAATGTTCTCGTCTGGTGGGTTCATGGCTGCTCTCTCAGAGCCCTGTGTGATCCTCACTTCTGCATATGTGGCCCAGGGAGCTACGCCATGCGGGACCTCGTCAGCAATCTGCCCAGCGGCCAACAGCGGCCCGCCAAGAACCTGGAAGAGGACACGGTGGTGGCCATCCTCAACACCATCCACGAGATCGTGACGGACAGCTCGGAGAATGCCCGCTCACTCATCTCAGCACAGGCCATCGACAAGCTGGTAGCCATCAATCGCACCAGGTAAGAGGGCTTATATCTCTGGCTTCCCCGAACTGCATGTGGAGCGGCTGATGATCAAACCCAAAGCCAAAACGCACTTCAAACGAAGGTTCCTCGTCTGTGCAGCTTGTTTAAAAATGCGCTTGCTCTACAGTGCCTATTGGCTAACAGGCTCATTGTTTACTGTAAACACGAATGCGGGATTAATGAGAGGACTCATTACTGAAGACAAGGAAGTGCGAGGAGCTCCAGAAATGCTTTGAGCTGTTCCACTTTGGCAGTTTGATGGCTCTAGGTTGGCAGCACTCTTACATACTGAACACCAGGAGCTGAAGAGACTACTGTGGGGCTCGAGACAGTGAGAGCTGCACTGAGTATTGTCGTTGTCTCGTGGGGATCCTGACCAATTTTTTTGTACAATTATCCCCATGATTTCTCAGCGTGGTTTTGTGCTCACCCATAGCAGAGCCCTCATGTGTCTCAGGACAGAAGCGACTGATCATCCTCTCTGCCACACATGCTCCTTCCTGATCTTACACCATGTTCAGTTTCTTATTTACATCTATCTACCTGCTAAAGGCTCAGTTTACTTGGGATTTGTATTCATTTTAGGTCATTTTAATGAACATCAGTTGGATTAGATTTGGTCTTTTTTTTTTTGTTAAGACAGTTCAGATCAAACTCTGCTGGTGATGAATCTTTGAAGCTTCCAGAAGCTTCATTTTGTATCACAAGAGGAGATGACTGAACAATGCCACGCTGCAGAGTTGCCATAGCAGCAGGGGCTCCGCCTACTGGAATAGGTGGCAACTTTCGCCCCTGCACCAAATTCTTTGCAACAGTGCCCTTCCCCTTGCTGTGTTTCTGATTACTTTAACACACTATGCCCTGTGGTCGTCCTGGTTCGGTGACCACAAAGAGCAATCCTGAAACCTGCATTTGATACATTGGAAAACAGAGCATTTTAGCATGGCGGCACGAGGCGGTGATTCCATGTAGAACTGGATTCCTTATAACCCTACACACAAAATCCACCCAAAGGCCCCCATATTGCCCAGGGAACTGGAGTCAAGCCACTGATGTTCACAACTGCCCTGAGCACCATTGTCCTGCATTTGTGCCCCAAACAGCCAGGCAACAAGAGAGACCAAGGCTGCTTCCCACATCCTGCAGACCGTCTGGAGCTACAAAGAGCTGAGGAACACCCTGATCAAGGACGGCTGGAACAAAACCCACTTTCAGGTGCGGCAGAACCTCAGATGAAGCTGTACGCTAGCTGTTTACGCTAGCTGTTTATGCTAGCTGTTTACTAGTACTGAGGGCTACGTGCAAGCAGAATAATCCAGAAAATACTTTACACCGAGTAATCTTAAGCTTCACGGTGAACAGTGCCTCTTGCATCTCTGACAGCTTTTCCCAAGAGGGTCGTGGTAGCTTTTAGTGGCAATGATCTCCGTAATGAAGGAGCACTTGCAGTCTAAAAGAACACGTTCTGCTAAAACTTTCAAGCGTGTTCTGCTGAAAACGTGTTCGCTTAAACGTTCCGAGCATCTTTTCGAAAAAAGGCACGTCCCAGGCTTCTTGCTTGCTGCATGAATTATTAACTGGTACAGGAAGTGGTGCGTTTTTTTTACCCAGCCCAAACTCCCTCCTGCCCCAGACGGGCTGAGGAATAAGGAGGGGTGGAGGTCTGGATACTGTTGGGCTCAAACGTGCCACTGGCGTTCAGCTGAACTTCTGCCTTCTCCTCCTACCACAGCCCCCATCGAGTGGAGCTCCCAAAGGCTCGAAGAGCGGCAAGCCGGGCTACGATGACACCACTCTGCCCCTGATGGACAAGAACCAAGGTCAGTGCCAGAGGAGCCCATCTGGGTCCCTGCAGGGTGGGCTCAAGACCAGCCAGCTCGCTGGGTTATGTTACGACATGAGATACAGGCCTTCAAGTTACGAGATACAGGCCTTCAAGTTACGAGATACAGGCCTTCCAAGTTAACATAAGCCAATTTTGTTGACAGTGGCTGATTTCTAAGGTGTGACAGTAGACAAATGGCCTTTGTCCCAGGGTTTTCATTGCTTCTTCGTGCAACGACACGCACTCCCGCGTTTTGCTTTACCACTGCAAGGGTGATGGTGTCCAGCACATATAGCGTCCCTTCCCTCTCACGATGAGCTCGCGTAAACGGGAAACACCCACAGCTCACAGTCGATAGCGAACAGCTGGGTAACGTGGTGACAGCGGACCAAGTGTGGAAGGAGTTTAAACGCATTTGTCTTTTTGTTGTGGAGTAGCACTTCTTTAAACCCCTCCCACCCCAGCAGCCCCAGCATGAATCTGTGCATGTGACAATGAGATGAGAGAAACAGATGTTGGCTGCTTTGCAGGAGACAGGGGCTGTGGCACTGGTGCTATGATTCCTATGGATGAGCTGGGTCCAGGTAAGAGAGCTTGCATGCTGTACAGGGAGCTGCACGGGACACATCGATAGGGTGCAAAATGACACATTACCCAGCAAAGGGGCTAAGCGATGCGATCGCGTGGGAATGGTAATAAAAAGTGTTAACCCAATGGCGCAAGTGTGAACTTCCACATCCCAACGCATTCTCAGCTACTGCACTGGGGAGTTTTTTGTCTGGGTTTTTTGATGGATGAACTAGTGCTTAGCAATAGGTGTGATTGGCTGAAAGGCGTGTCAGTCAGTTTAGCAAATCTTGTTTCATCAGAACAGTGACCGATTTTGACATGACTAATGGCAAAAGTGATATATATGGCAACGGTTTGCACCAATCAGAGTGAGCGGGAACACAGTGCTGCACTGTGAACTGTAGAGGATGCGGTAACTATGGCAGTTATATGACTGTGCTGAATGTGTTTTGGATGTTAGCTGAATACATATTAGGACTTTGATATGTTCTTAATTTTTCTTAATTATTATATGCATGAGTGCAGATTGAATAGCGTTGATGTTAAGAAATATACAGTCACTGGCCACTTTATTAGGTACACCTGTCCAACTGCTCATTAACGCAAATGTCGAATCAGCCAATCACATGGCAACAACTCAATACATTTAGTCATGTAGACATGGCCAAGACGATCTGCTGCAGTTCAAACCGAGCATCAGAATGGGGAAGAAATGTGATTTAAGTTACTTTGAACGTGGCATCTGAGTATTATGAGAGTATCTATGAGAATGACCAGATTGGTTTGAGCTGATATAACGGCAACAGTAACTCAAATAACCGTCGTTACAACCGAGGCCGAAGAGCATCTCTGAACGCACAACACATGGAACCTTGAGGCGGATGGGCTACAGCAGCAGAAGACACCGGGTGCCACTCCTGTCAGCTAAGAACAGGAAACTGAGGCTACAAATTTGCACAGGCTCACCAAAATTGGACAATAGACTGGAAAACATTGCCTGATCTTATGAGTCTAAACATTGGTAGGACATTGGTAGGGTCAGAATTTGGCGTCAACAACATGAAAGCATGGATCCATCCTGCCTTGTATCAACGGTTCAGGATGGTGGTGGTGGTGGTGCAGTGGTGTGGGGGATATTTTCCTGGCACAATTTAGGCCCATTAGTACCAACTGAGCATCATGTCAACGCCACAGCCTACCTGAGAATTGTTGCTGACCATGTCCATCCCTTTATGGCCATAGCAGGATAACGCGCCATGTCATAAAGTGTGAATCATCTCAGGTTGGTTTCTTGAACACAACAATGAGTTCACTGTACTCGAATGGCCTCCACAGTCACCAGATCTCCATCCAATAGAGCACCTTTGGGATGTGGTGGAACGGGAGATTCGCATCATGGATGTGCAGCCAACAAATCTGCAGCAACTGCGTGATGCTGTCATGTCAATATGGACCAGACTGTCTGAGGAATGTTTCCAGTACCTGGTGGAATCTAAACCACGAAGGATTAACACAGTTCTGAAGGCAAAAGGGGGTCCAACCCGGTACTAGCAAGGTGTACCTAATAAAGTGGCCAGTGAGTGTATATTCATACTTTGCTGAAATAGTGAGAATCATAAAACATGAATTATTAAAGCCCTGGCAAATAAGTCTGGCAAATTCATTAATAATGTTTTTACATTACAAATTATATTTCTATCCTACTATATCATGAGTATGATATAAACAATTATAGTTCCAAAGGTTACAAAAACAACCCAATTTTTAATATGGTTTATATGATGGAAAATGACTTGGGACAAGGATGAAGTGCATGAGGATGGGGAAGGAAGGTACTGGGTAGGTTTTATGGGTAAGGGGCAGTGTTGAGGCATGTGGGGGTTTGTGGGTTGTGGATGGTGTTGGGTATGATGGGGGATGGGTGTTTGGGCTATCGGGTGAGATATGAATGGTGTTAGGAATGTTGGGTTGTATGGGTGGAGATGATATTGAGATGTCGGTATGGGTGGGTTAGAGATTGTTGGGTATTTCGAGGTATGGATGCGGTGGTGATGGTGTTAGGGGTGTGGGTGGGGTGGAGATGGTATTGAAATGTCAGGGTAAGGGTGGGGTGGACATGGTATTAGGGATGTCAAAGTAAGGTGATGAGGTGATTGTGTTAGGGATGGGTGAGAAAGTGATGGTGTTGGTGATGAGTGGGGTGGTGTTGGTGATGGGTGGGGTGGTGTTGGTGATGGGTGGGGTGGTGATGATTCCCGTGCAGCTCCCTAATGCCGACTGAACATATCAATGCTGTCTTTGTGGGAATGCAAACTTGAACCTTCTAACATGCTATTACCATGGCAACTGTCTCCATCATATGTGATTTTTTTCTTTTTCTGGAATGGTAATGATCACGACATGAACTTGAAACTCTCTCTAATCACTAATCACCACACATCCAGCCACGCAAATCTTGGGTGATTTTCTTTCAACAATTTTTGCATTGGTGTTCTTGGTTCTGACGCCGTCTGTGAAATTCCTCTGTTCAGCACGGCCTTTCCCACCAGCCCTGTGATGCCTCTGACAGTTCCCCTGTTCTCTTAGGCCGCTTTCTACCGCCTCAGAGCTCAGTACCCAGAGAGGCACCAGGAAACAGTACAAAGTTGTTGCTCTTTGTTCTTCAGGCTCATGTGAAACACCATCTCGTCTCTGGAGATGAGAAAAAAGGCTTTCTTCCCATACGAGTTGTCTGGTGTCTCCTCTGGTCTAGTGAAGTTTGTTGAGATGAATTGTGGTGGTTGAAGTGAGAGTTGTGTGTAGAGGCATCAGTATGAAACCTCAGCAGGTTCAATAATAACTTCAGTAATCGCTTCAGATGGAGCGCCAGTATAAGACTCAAAGTTTAATAGTGACTCCAGCGGGAGTTTCAGTTGTATCTTCAGTAGGAGCTTCAGTATGAGCCTGAGGTATGAGTACTGACATCAGTAAGAACTTCAGTAGTAGCTTCAGAAGGAGGTCCAGTATGAGTTTCAGAAGTTTTAGTAGTGACTTGAGAACTTCAGTGGTAACTGAGTCTAAGGAGGAGTAGGACTAATAGGAGAGCCAATAACATCAGCATCTTCAGTCGTAAGCACTTTAGCAGCTACATCAGCTAGAGGAGAAGTAATGGTTGTAGTTTACAGTAGTGGGGACTATAAACCCTGCAGCTAGGAGACTGCGCTAATGGCCCCTGGAGGAAAGAGGGCTGGCGTGGGGGGTGGCGGAGGGGGCAGACACACGCGTGGGTTGTGCCTCACCAGCCACTCGGTTCTCCCTTCCACCATGCTGCCTCCCATCCCACAATGCCCTGGGGCTCTGGGCAAATCTGACTGACAGTAATTGGATGGCGGGTGGGATGGTGCATGACCTGGAAGGATGGTGGTGCAGACAGTGAGAGGCCCACTATAAAGAGAGTGGGGGAGGGAGAGGGATGGAGATGATTTGAGTGCTGCAACACACACACACACACATGTGCGCACACCATGTCACCGAAAGTGTCTCAAGTCCTGCATGTGCATCACAGCCTCTACAAAGGTCCGTTGTAAGTGCATCGAGCCCAGAACACTCACACTCCACCCGCGGTCTCTACTCTGCTCCGCAGACGGATACTCCACCATTGACCAAAGGGACAAGGATGGCCAGTACAGAGCAGGACACGTCCCGTCAGACCTGATGGAACCGCTGAAGGTAAGGCCCTCTCCGCACTGCCGCGGGATCCAGGGAGGGCCCTACAGTTCTGGGAAGCTGCGTGTGTGAGCGTCTCGTTCGTATTACCCCTGAAGTGGAGGGTAATAGAGTGTTGATGGCGGGGGGGTTGGTTCGGGTGGTTTTTTTTTTTTTTTTTTACACGCCGATGTGAGGGCCCGCCCCCTTTCATGGGAGGAGATCAAAGCTCACGTTAGTACTGATAATGCACCACTGCTGGTGCTGTTCCATAGTTATTAATTATTGAGGGCAACGGAGGAAGAGATCTAGCTGTAGTTGCCCCCCTGCTGGGTTCATTATGTGTTCACTGAATATCAAATATCAAAGGAAGATTCCTTTTATTTCAACGAAGTCCAATATTTTTTAATGCAGCCCTGATTTCGCTGTCAGGGAAACCAGCCACTTCAGTTCAGAGGCGATGGGGTTTTGCATCGCCCCTGTGACTAAAGTGCACCCCCTTGTGTCCGTCTGAAGCACTGCGAGCACTACGCAGGCCTTGCTCTCACACCTACAATATCACCAGCTCCGAGTTCTCTGTTTGCCCATGTTGATTTGCATGAATTCAATTTGGCGATAGACATTTGTTTTTATTCTCCCGATCACTCTTCTCTCCCTCGGCCACGAATGCTTTCTAATCACGAGGACTAACTCAGTGCATTCAACCGCTATTGACCCCCCCCCCCATCCCTTTTTGTCTCTTTGCCCCCCCCCCCACTCTCCCTCTTTCTATCTTTATCTCTTTTTGTCCGTCTTTCTCTCTCTCTCTCTCTCACTCTGTCTCTCTCTGTTAAAAGCGTTTATTTATTGCTGATTTCTTAACCCTTCTGTTGCCGCAGAGTGACATGAATAGGAAACACTGTATCCGGAGCAACAGGCCGACAGTCAGTCTAGTGGACGCGTGTGAGGTCAAGCCTCAGCCTGTTGACTCCTGGGTGTAAATGCATGCATGGTAGGTCCCGCGCGTTTGCTCCCGACCTGTCTTTGCCATCTGTGACCATGGCCCTCGGGACCCCGCGGGGTCTTACGGGGCCCCTCGGGACCCTGCGGGACTTTTGGGCCATGCCTAAACCCAGAGAGAGCGACGGGGTCTCGCGGGCCGCCGAGCGACAGTTTGGCCCGAGGGTGTGTGCGCTCGACGGCCACATTGAGCCGCATGCCTCTCGCGTGCGTCCCCAGTGCGTCCCCCACTTTGCGTGTCCGGATTGGCTGCCCAAAACAACGCGGCTCTCTGGGTTCACTGCAGCACACGGCCCTTCACTTCTGTCATCCTGTTTCTTCATCCTGCTTCTGTTGCGTGTGCGAACACACTGCCAACGCCCCTCCCACAACTCCCTGCCCCCTTCCCACAACTCCCCGCCCCCTTCCCACAACTCCCCGCCCTATCCCCATCTCCCCGCCCCCTTCCCACAACTCCCCGCCCCCTTCCCCAACACCTCATCATGCCTTTTCCTGCCTGCACAGTGCCCCTTTCATGTTTAGCTTGCGGTGAGCTGGCTGTGGGATCTGCTACTTCACACACAGTGGGTACCTGCTCATTTGATTCATCCATTCCATATCATCATTGCTTCCAAATTCTTCAAGCTTCTAGGTTAAGGCATATTAAGGTTTAAAGGTAAGTTACAGGCAGAAACGCTCTGGTCGAAATCAGTGCTTCATTAATACATTCTTGCATTCGCGTGTGTATGTGTGTGTGTGTGTGCGATGCTCACATGAGCTTCACGAAACATCACCTGCTTCCCATCCCCACTAGTGTCAACGCACTCCAGGGCTGTGCTTGGGTGCCCCGATCGGTGAAGCCATCGTAACATAACACATACAACACATCGCGCCTCTCATTGGCAGAACGTTGTTTTCATGTAGCTCCTTCCTCTGACGCGTTGCTCTCCTCTCACACCACTGCGCTCGTGTCTCCTCCACGCAGGCCTAGATTGCTCCGGCGCCGCACGCCACACCTCGGCCATGGATCTCACAAGACGCCTCACCACTGCCATTTCTCCAGGACTCGCCCGGTGACGTGGAATCATCAGCGGACCTTTTTATGAGACAGAGAGAGAGAGAGAGAAACAATAACCCACATACTTTCAACGGGTAGCCAGCGAGCTACGCCTTTCTCCGCGAGACAAAAAAGAAACGTGGTGTTTTCGCCGATGGCGGCAGCAGAAGGACCTGTGTCTCGCGTCCCCACTGAGCAGGACCTGGTACAGCAGCGAGCACGCCGACCGACAGCTCAGCTTCACTATCACGGGCGGAGGGGAGGGGTGGAGGGGCGGGTGGAGACGTGGTTGGATGGATGGATGAGTGCGTGTCGCAAGCAAAGAGAAGGTGATGTCGCGGACCTGGATGTGTACTGAACGTAAATGCACCGATAAGAATAAGGGGGGGGGGACCTTTTTGACTTCAGACAAACGTGACGTTGGCCAGTTGTTCTTGTTTGTTTTAACTCTGTCCTGTTTTGTTAGTGGTTTGGTTTTGTTCTGTTTTTGATCCGAAGGTCTGTGGTGGTGGGCGGGTGTATGTGTTAATGAAAGGAAGAGGGACGTTTTTTGTGATTTTTGTGAAGAGACCTGGAGTCTCCGAATCCTCAGAGGAGGGGAGGGAGGGGGGGTCTGTGTCCTTGTGCCATTTCCTCCGTATCCTGGCTCCACCCGCCAGCGTCCTCCTTCAGGAGACATTTTTGTGATTTAAAGAAGCGATTTGCCACAACGTCGCCGACGGTATCCGAACATTCTTGGGCCGACGGTAGCGTCATTTCATTCGTGTAATGCTGTTTGTCGTTGTCTGCCATTTTCGACTTTGCTTTGAGGGAGGTAGAAGCAAAACGGAGCGCTCCTGTAGCCAGCGCCGAGTATGGAGGTTCGGTACCAGCTGTCTTTGGGCCGGGCTGAGGCAACCAATCCCACGTGCATCTGAGACGAACATGAGGCTGCGCTGAGGATTGGAGCGAGACGGTCGTCGTTGGAGTTTGGAATGTCTGTTTACATCAGAGAGAGAAATGGAGGGAGAAGTCAGTAGGTTCCAGAAGTCAGTAGGTTCCAGAAGTCAGTAGGTTCCAGAAGTCAGTAGGTTTCTGTGCAGATGTTAAAGGAAGGATCTTTTTTGGAGCAGGAGAGGCTGTAATATTTTTGTTGGTTTTCTAAATGTATATTAGGGTCATAAAATGGAAAAAAATACACATACAAATATATATATATATATATATATATATATATATATATATATATATATATATATATATAATCTTTTAATGGTCTTTACACATTGCTTGGTATGTATCCATAACAAGTCAGTTCCGGATGGCATGCAGTGGATAAAGCATCGCTTACTTGTAAAAATGAGTTAATCTCATCTTAATTTAACTGTGTATTAAAAGGCTGTAGAGTAACGCTGATCATCTATTTATAGTCTATATTTTCAAAAAGTTTTGGGGCAAAAAAAAAAAAAAAAAACAAGAAAAGAAGTTCATTGTTCTTTTAGAACCGTCCGAACACATTTTGAACACGTTGAGGCTGGTTCATGAGATGATGACTTCTGACGGTTGTGTAATAGGCAGGGGCGGGGCGGGGCAAGGGGCGGTGCATGGGCCACAGACGGTGAGCAAAGCACTAGGAGTCTTCTTTTCAGTGCAGTACTGCCATACTTTAACTTTGTTCCCATGCCTGTGACCTTTGACCTGCAGCAAGCATGACAGAAATGTGTAACTGCTGTCTGTGCTGCCAACTGGTCCTCTCCATTCTGAAGAGGGGATATGGACTAGCTGGGCGCAGGGTCGGCTGGTGGAGATGTACAGAATGCCAGAAACGGAACATTGGCCGTTTTCCTGAACTTCACGACTTTCCAGTTTTCCCAGTGCCGTCCTCTGTGGAGTGGATGAACGTGATGGAAAGCTGCCTCAGACAGAGGGCGCTATCACGTCTGCTCACGTCTGCTCACGTCTGCCTGCTTGGGGGAAAATGTTGGAATATTCCGGAAACCCGAAGGAAGGCGTGTGTGTGCAGCGTCCTCACAGCACCGTGTGACACTAATGACACGTTCTCTGTCTTTCTTTTCTCTTTGGCAATGTAACAATAGAGCTTTCTAATAACACAAATAACGGTAGCTTTGTGTATTAACTTTCATTTTGGAAAACAAAATCTATTGTTTCCCAGTGTCGAGAAGGTCTTTGTGTGTTCGTGGATAATGTCACGTGTGTCTGTTATTAACTGCATTTTTGCAGGACACAACCAAAGCATTTTGGTATTGTACAGTGTATTATGAAGTTGGATCCACGAGTGTGAATTAGTGTAAGATTGTATATTTATAGAAACATTTTTAAAAGATTAAATTGGGGATGGGTGGTGTGGGGGGAGGGGGGGGTGCAAAATGGAATCAAGAAAGACCTGCCTTTGTAGATATCACTAATTCAGAGTGTCAGAAAACACAGTAAATGTGCAACTTGGTAGCAAATGTGTTTGTAACTCTCATATGTGCCTTAACCCTTCTGTGTTAGATGGAGGAATAACTGTGTGTTTTATATTGATCTGTCGTTCTGCTTCCCCACTCCTGGTCCCCAAAACCTGTCCTCATCTCTCTCTCTTTCTCTCTCTCTCTCTCTCTTCTCTCTCCTCCCTCTTCACTTACTCCATGTCTTCAGTGTAGTCTAGACAGGTGGTGGGTTTTGCCTTGTATTACATTGTATTATATATTTTAAAAGAATAGACACCATTAAAGGGTTTGATTACGTTTAGGAGGAAGTCGTTCCTACTTCTGTAGTGCTGGAGAACAATGCCACAGTGACAGAATGGATTACGTTAATTTTACTAATACCCGGAGGGGCGCGTTGCACTTGTTAGAATCCAATGGAAAATATCGATTTGTAGAGTATCACTTTGGTGTGTTTTCAATAAATCATGCCTGGAAAGACTTTAGTGTCTGTAGAGAGTTTATTATTGTTGTAGTTGTTATTGTTATTATAAAAAGCTTCATCATAAAAATGAGTGAGACTCCAAATCTATAGCAGCTGTTTCCTACAGTTTCGTAGTCTGAAAGATTTTCCTCTAATATGGCCCTGTAATAGTGGCAGGATGGAGGGGTGATGTCATCTAGTAGTGGAGATGACGCTACAGTTTATTTAAGAGCTAGGCGGCGTGCTGTAACTATACAGCACAGTGTATTTCTCACATAGTCCTGGAGGACCAAGCTTCCACAGGCCTCGCAGGACCCTCGCAGGTCAGCGGCGCGTTTCGGCGAGTGTCTGCGCCGCCCCACAGATGGCCTGCGTGACGATAGACAGGTGCTTGTGCGCCTGGGCCCAGTCCTCCTCCCGGCCGCTTGCCTGGGCCTTCTCCACCGCGTCAGCCACGCCCGGGAACGTGGGCACGCCCGACGACCCGGACGCCCAGATCACGTGCCTGGAGGAAACGAGCACTGCGTCGGCACACTCGCTGCTCTGTATTCATTGCTACAGCTCAAGTCTTTCCGGGTCCTGGAGGGCCACGTCACAACACAGTTTAGAGTTTTAGAGTTTCACCCAAGTATGTTCAACCCCTGAAATTATTACCAAGCTGTTTGTGCCGTTTAGCACAGGGACAGCACTGACTCCGCACCAACGCATGGACAAGCTTAGAATGAGAGCAAAACTCTACGTAGCTAAATTAACTTAAATGACTGACCGAGGAGTTGGACCTGTTGGACCCGTGTGTGCTGAGTTGGAGGAGTTGGACCCGTGTGTGCTGAAGCCTTTTGTTCCACAGCTCTTCGAATGTTACCTGTATCCGTATTTGTCGGGGAACGCCAGGGGGTCCAGGAACGCCCGGTCCAGTAGCATGAGTTGGTCATTAATCATGCGGGATCTGAGGGGCCTGCCGCACACAAACAGGAGCTCATTCCTGGATCGCGCGAGCACAGGGCTAACGAGCCCACCAGTCTCTGATCTGTTACGTGAACATACGTTTCGTTCGCCAGGTCTAAAGTGCGGATGTCGTGGTCCAGACTTGCAGCCGCCGTCCGAAACGACTTTACTGCCTCTTTTAAGGGTTCTGGAGTGCAAGCAGACTTGTTAACAGGGACAATGCTGGTATGTCCCAACAATGCTAATATAATGAGTGGCGAATGGTAGTTTGTGAAGATTTGTGAAGACTTCACGTCCTTTGAATAAGCAAACACGCTACGTTAGGGAAGCTGATGGTTTGATCACGTACCCATGGAGGCAGCCATTATGTGTTGTGCTTTTTGTTCCCGTGGAGATAGCGATCGTACAGTGTGATGTTTTCTTAATCACAGAGACGGTGGTAACTGTATGAAGCGGTTGAGCTCACAGCGACAACAATCATACGACGTACGACGTACCCATGGAGATGCCGTTGGCCTGCAGCTGAGCTCCGAACGCCTCCACGGCGGCGCTGAGGTATCGCTCGAGCGTCTCGGCGTAGTCGCTGCAGTTGAAAGGCAGGAGGAGGCCGTCAGCCAGGCGCAGCAGCACGTTCCCCGCCGTCCTCGCTACCGTCTGGTGACTCGTGAATCCTTCAAGCGGAGAGATCATGTCGCGATCGGGAGGAACTAAACACTTGAGAATGGCTTTAATGACTTTTAAGAGGATGGAGGGCTGGAGGAGCAGCAGACCTGGGTCGATGTATCTGGATGCGTAGTCAAACGTGTCGTACGCTGTGTGGTACGCTGGGTAGATGCGAGCTCTGGTTTTGCTCTGAAACCAACGGAAAACGCATGATAATCCTGCGTATCCTGCATAAGTCACGCCTTCCCCTAGTCTTGGAGCATTAACCTCGACCTAAGTTTGCTTACATCTGTCACACTACCATAAAACTATTCAGAGGTTCCAAAAGACCTTGTTTGCAGATGTGGTACATCAGGCTGAAAACCATCGTAGGAGACCAGGTAAGAGTCTGTCGTTTATACTAAGGTGTAAAAGATTTAGTTCTGACTTTTAAAGCATTTTGAACAAGGCTTTTGGCTAAACCAGCTCCACAATGACATCCAGGTGAACGGGACAGAGGCCTCATACCCGATCGTAGGTGTAAGATATATCCAGAGAGGTTATTCCCAGGTAGTGGACAAAGGAAGCGTAGTCACTTCCTGCTCCTGTCATGTATCCCACACTGAGGGAAAACAACTCCACCAATCAGAATGCAACATGAAGTAGTTCTATGCAAATGACATTCATTACTTTAAAAGTGTGTGTGACTGTAGAGCAATAAAGGGGACAGTAAAGCAGCTTATTTGAGCCTATGTGAAGGGACAGTGGGGTATGTAGATGGTAATAGAGCCAAACAGACTTTGGGATGTCTCCATAAGCAGTACTTGTCCTGTTGGAATACCGAATCCAGTTATCATACACTGATACGGAGTCTGAACCGGGAATGTTCACCTGAGAATGTGTCAGATCAGACTGGTCAGTTTGGTCAGGAACATGAAGATGGGCTACTGTGAAAGCCGGTGAAATTACAATGACATGGTGAATACATTTCTACCGTGGCTCATGAGGCATCTGTGTCCAGGCACTCACCTGCTTGGATGCTGTAAAGATAACGTTCTGTACTGTTGGAGACGCAGACGCTCTCAGAGTAGCGTTAGCTTCAGGAGACCGAGAGAACATGGTTAGTCTCATGACTTTACATCACATGCGTGAGGTAATTACACGTGTGAGGTAATCTGTTTCTTATTTAATCAATCATGTGTGAGGTAATCCATTTCTTATCTAATGAATCATGTGAGATAATCAGTTTCTTATTTAATGAATCATGTGAGATAATCAGTTTCTTATTTAATGAATCGTGTGAGGTATTCAGTTTCTTATTTAATGAATCGTGTGCGGTATTGTTTCTTAGAGCACCACCCAGTACATTCGTTTCTTGCTCTTTTATGTTTCCTAGCTGATGGTGGCACACTGGCTAGTTTGTGTGTCAGTGCTGCATCACAAAATCCATACGAACACAATCATGCTTTTCTGTCACAGGTAACGAGTACAAGCATGAGCTAATGGGCAGCCGTGAAATCCCTCATAGTTTACTGGCCCAGCTCAAACATATTACTAGATGTGGGACTATGAATGCTAGCAGCCATCCTGTATGTCACGGATTCAAAGAAGCTTCCAGCAGTTTGCACAGAAGAGCCTCCAGAAAGGAAGTGGGAGACTTTACCGAACACGGAGATGTCCACGTTCATGTAGGCCACCGTTCGCTGGCTGAGTTTGCTCGCGTATTCCTGCCAGTGTCAACAACAACAACAAACAGTGCAGCTTTAGCTTCGTGAGTCTGAGCATCGGTTGGGCGCCACGGTAACCCGCCACCTCTCACCTCGGCATATTCGGTAGATCCGATCAGCCCGAACTCCTCCGCCCCCCAGCTCCCAAATATTAAGGTGCGCCGGGGCCTCCATTGACCTTTGCAGAGAGAAAGATGATATGCAGAATGAAGCCTGCCGTTCGGAGCTACACATCTTTGCTATTTGTCCCATCGACCCACACCTAGAAGAACGTATTACTTAAACATCCGCGTCTTTCGCTACCACCACCACTACGATCATGGCTTTATTCCTAAAGGAACATATGCACCGTTATACTGATCACCCTTGACAACGGGGAGTGGCTTACACGCCGTCCCTGTAAAGCTGACTCGGCCGCGCTGGTAGCTGTTGACTGAGGGGTGTGTGTTTGGGTGACGTGTGTGTTTAGTGTTTACAGCTCACCTGCCTTCACCTTCTGACCCAGGACCCTGGTGATCTCCAGCATGACGGCTGTGCCGCTGCTGGGGTCAATGGCTCCGTGCACCCAGCTGTCTCTGTGGTTCCCGTAGATCACATACCGATCTGCACACGAGCCAGAGGACAGGTCAGCACGCGGCAGACTCTCCGCCAAAGCCGAGGGTAAGAGTACCTGGCGTACCTGGCTCCACGCTGCCCCGGATCACCCCCATCACGTTGGCGGAGTCTCGCAGCTCGCCGCGGTTGTACACATCCAGCTTCACATCGCTGGTGGGCAGAGTCGGAACAGCTGCGTGTTTTACATGCTTGGACACCACCTTGCAGAGAGACCTGAATCTAGCGTACCTGGCCTGGTGCTCAGGTGAGTCTAGCGTACCTGGCCTGGTGCTCAGGTGAGTCTAGCGTACCTGGCCTGGTGCTCAGGTGAGTCTAGCATACCTGGCCTGGTGCTCAGGTGAGTCTAGTGTTCCTGGCCCTGGTGCTCAGGTGAATCTAGCGTACCTGGCCTGGTGCTCAGGTGAGTCTACCGTACCTGGCCTGGTGCTCAGGTGTGTCTAGTGTTCCTGGTCTGGTGCTCAGGTGAGTCTAGTGTTCCTGGCCCTGGTGCTCAGGTGAATCTAGCGTACCTGGCCTGGTGCTCAGGTGAGTCTACCGTACCTGGCCTGGTGCTCAGGTGAGTCTACCGTACCTGGCCTGGTGCTCAGGTGTGTCTACCGTACCTGGCCTGGTGCTCAGGTGTGTCTAGTGTTCCTGGCCTGGTGCTCAGGTGAGTCTAGTGTTCCTGGCCCTGGTGCTCAGGTGAATCTAGCGTACCTGGCCTGGTGCTCAGGTGAGTCTACCGTACCTGGCCTGGTGCTCAGGTGAGTCTAGTGTTCCTGGCCCTGGTGCTCAGGTGAGTCTAGTGTTCCTGGCCCTGGTGCTCAGGTGAGTCTACCGTACCTGGCCTGGTGCTCAGGTGTGTCTAGTCTTCCTGGCCTGGTGCTCAGGTGAGTAGCGTACTGGACCCTAAAATTCATCACGAGTTGTCTACAGGTGGCGTTGTCTGTGTTGTTTCAAAACCCCAGTGAGATCCCCATACCTGTCTCTAAATGGAGATCCACTGGCGAATCCTGGTCCACCCAAGTTATACGTGCAGGGAAAGGACCCCTGCCACCCAGCAGGAGCTGCAGACCCTCCCAGCTCGCTGTCACACAGTTTATTACACCCGTAAATGCAGATGTTATCAGCAGCTATGGGGCCGCAGAGATATGATGAAAAAAAAAAAAACGTTCCCCCAAGGTTGCTATCTGCTCACCAAGACATAAAAGTTTGTTTTTTTTTCCATTAGGCTTTTAAATTGAGGAACCGTTAAACGTGCAAGAGATACAGATTGATAGTAATGAATCAGACTGGAACGTTAACGAATGTGGTCGGTGTCCTTTGCGCTTAAGGCTGGGTGCGGTGTTCTGAGTTTGTTGTACTCTTGGGTCGATCATTCACCCCTTATGGTCGCGTGTACTGTGCATGATGAGTATGGTGGCCCAGAAGAAACAACGCGTCATTCAATTGTGCACAAGCTGTATGGAGGAATGAATAAAACCTGAGTGGACATGAAAACCTTTAACTCACCATATTAATGCTCGGGCATCTTCAAACCCTATTGGCTGTATTGGAATGGGTGGAACATCGATGAGGTCCTCCACGGGGATCCTGTACGTGCCATCTGGAAATGGGGGTGCGTTTGGTGAAGTTTACGGACTCTACGATGCACACAAATAAAAAAGAGGAACTGTGCGTAACGGTTACTTTTGGCGGCGAGGTGAGGGGTCAGAGGGTCGCCGAAATTGTTCTTGTAACTTCCTCGCTCCACGCCGGAGGGAGGGAGGTACCAGGAGTGGGGATACGTCTCGTTCTCGTCCGACATCAGACTGTCGTTGATGTCATAGGGGTCTGTGTAGACAAGAACTCCAACGACCCCGAATGGTGCGGCATTGATCGCCTGGTAACAACACAAGCAGGCGTGGGACGAAGAAAGGCAGAGAAAAAGAGAAGCACATCTATGGAAACCTTGATGACCATGAATTATCAAGATAATTAGATAGATAAAGGAATATTCCAGTGCTACCTGAAAAACATTGCTGCTCAGGATAATTAAAGACGGTTTTACAGCGATGAGTTTATGGAGAGCCCCTACGTTTGTGTGCTTGTAAATCATATAATTTAGCCGAGACACCTTTTCATAGATCACAGGCTGTATGTGCTTGTTCCCGCATGTCATCACGAACCAATACAGATTCGCTTCATGACAAACATTTGTGCCTCTTCGTCAGATGTTTTCAAAAATACGTATTTATTACAAAAATACGGCTTGTGGTTTAATTTTGGGGTGACTATAGTAAAATGTTATTAATAATTCATTTGTTCTTGACCATGTTTTTAGCCTAAATTTATACCCCATGAACGTTTACAAGAGGTGATGGCTGCACCATCTGCAACAGTAACAATAAATATTTGGAACTCTAAAACCAAACATTTTGACAAGTTAAACAATTATAAATGAATCTTAATGGTAACAAAAAAATTAGGTTTAACACTTCAACATTCCTTTAAATTGACCTGTGGATCGAAGCTCTAAATAGTAGTGTATCTTCAAATCACAGAGAACCCTGCATGTCAGTAGTGACTCAGTACTGGCTCAAATGGCAGCTCGTATGAGTATATATTATTTCAAACCATAGCAGCTCAAATAGATGCCCTTAAGAATATATTTAGTTAGTAAGAGCTCAAAAGGAGGCATTTACTGACAGGAGTCTCTCATGGACGCCTGTCCGTAAGGACCGGGGCCTCTTTTCTCAGTGTTTTCTCCCCAGGTCGCCGCCTGGCGCTCGTCTTACTTTGTCAGCACGTCCTGCACCTCCGTATCTGACGATGGCGATGGTGCCGTTCAGGCTCAGCGTTGCGTTTAAAGTCTCGTAATCACTCACTTTCCCCTGGTTAGCAAACACCAGCTTCCCCTGAACACAGCATCAGAGTAGAGATGCAACATGGATGGATGGGCTGACTGATGGATTTGAAGGTCACTGAACACTGAACTGGGTAATGTGTGATCTGTAGTGTAGATAACTAGTTCTTCAGAGTGATCAGATTTTTATTCAATCGTCCGCGATAATCATACGCTTGGCGAGGCGAACATCACTCATGTCCGTCTCCATTACAGCGCGGTGTAATACGAACCGCCTACAGGTTAGCTCAGCTTTATTGCCGTGTGATTGTGTGAATTGTGGCGCGGTTATGAAAGCCTCAAAGGTCAGCACATAAAAGGTACGGCACAGTCCCTCCATAAAGCAGAGGTGTCCATTAAAAGGCCTTTATTAGCCTGCTATCTCCTCCTGAATAACACTGCCGCAGGTTTGTGTGTGTGTGTGTGTGTGTGTCAGATGGTGGAAGGTGTCAGAATGCAAACAATGGTTCACAATGGCAATTCAGTAACGATAAGATCAGCGAAGAAAGGAGAGAGACTGGGAGAAATAAAGAGAACGCGGCAAATAAAACGCTGTAGAGGAGAGACGAGGAGAAATAAAGACTAAAAAATTACTAGAGCGGTGAAGAGAAATGAAGATTAAATTAAACAACCAGAAAAAAAAAACTGAATCGGGTAACTAAGAAGATGGGGAAAGCCATAGTACAGGGATTGTGTGTGTGTGTGTGTGTGTGGCGGGCACCTTAACGTGTCCAGCAGGCCCGTAGGCCGCATACGGCTGGACCACTTCAGGATCGTCCTGCTCGGGCTGGTACACCTTCTCCTTCTTGCGAGCAGTGTACAGCACAGTGCCTGTGGCGTTCACTGCAGCAGATTCAGAACAATCAGGCTGCAGTCGTTATTCTGCATTAACACCCGTGTGAGTCTGGGGAAGCAGTGGGGTATAAATACATCTACACCATCGTCCCAGGGCCCAGTACTGAGGTTAGGCAAGGTTTGTTGTTCGGTTCCCCTTAGAGCTGCTTTCCTAAGGACTACAGTGAGCTGTGCCCACAGCATGATGATGATGATGATGATGATGATGATGTTTTGGTTCTGCCTGCAAACATGTCATACTGGGATTGAACTTGTAATTATGAGTTTAGAGTGCAGAATGTCATGGGGGAGTTAAAAACATTTTTTGTGTAGACCATTCACAGTTGAGATTGAGGATATTTCAGCAGCTGGACTTTTGCTGCTTTCTTGGTCATGATTCACTCATTTTATTTGGAAACACCTTTAAATGAACGACATTCTGTATTTCAGCATTCTGTACTTTTTTACTGGATTTTCAATCCAGTGAAGTATCTAGGTCTGTAAAGACTGCACTGTAAACAGTCTTAAAGTCTTAAAAATAAATCAATAAAATAATGCTGAGGAAATGTAACCGGACTCGATAAACTGCCAGTTGCAAGTGTGAAGGTGGAACTTGCGAATGATTCAAACACCTTTTACTCTCAGAAAAAAAACATTGCATGACTTGGGAAGAAGCTACAGTGGTCTCACCCACAGAGACGGTGTTGGGCGTGTCCTTGTCAGGGAAGGACAGGTAGATCCTGTAGTCCTCCCTCCACGTGGCGTCCAGGCCAGTGTCCTTGTCCTGCCATCTCTTCAGCATGTACTGAATTGTGGCTTCATCCCCTGCCGTGGTGGCCATGTGGGGGACACGCGTCAGCTCCCTGTGGACAAAGACAGTCCCACCATTCCAGCCCCGTCCACTACCAGAACACCCGGCTCATGTCACATTATGTCACATTATATGATGTCAGTTTATATGATGTCATCTTGACTCAAGCCAACGTGTTGAAGTAATTTGTCAAATCAGCCGGTGCAAAGTCACAGCCAGATTCCTGCTTTCTCTACGTCTCTTTTCCCTCTTGCAGCCTGAGCAGTACTGCTGCATATAAACCTCAGTTAAGGATGTGATTTAAAACGACTGCGGATCGCTCATGACGTCAAACACTGCACCGGTACCAGCTACTCAGTACCAGCTTTCACCTTTCAAACCCATTGGTGGTCTGAGATCAAATACCCCCCCCCCCCCCTTCGAACAAACTTTGATGGAATCACAGCTCACCTCAGGTTCTCCTGGATCTTCATGTTGTCCACCTCATCGATGAACTCCTGGATGAACTTCTCATCCACATCTCGAGACAGTTCGCTCATCCAACTGGGCGCTGAGCTGCCCTTCTCAATGCCAAAGTGTCCAATCAGGATCCCCACAGCAAGGACAGCAAAGCCGGCGAATGCGAACAGGAGCACCTTCTTCAGCATCCTGCAGGTTCCTCACAGGTTCCTCTGAGGGGATCACCACATCAAACACGAGCACAGATGTTAATTCTTCTTAACAGCAGCCCTGATTCCAGAACAGCAAACCCCAAAATGGGCTGGTGGTCAAGATCTAGAGGTAGACTGAGTGAGTGAGAGAGGACAGAAGGTGGAAGTAGCCAGTGATCCTAGTGAGACCATCTCCAATAAGAGGAATCCGGTCTGACCATAAAGTTTACTTATTAAAGATTTGGACTTTGGAATTGGACTTCATCCCCTTTAAAAAAACAGCGTTTCAGCCAGACTGCAAACACACATCGTCCACTTTTACAGGCAAACACCAGAGCTCATGCACGCTGACCACATTATCTACCCTTCCTGCACGTGTGAACACGTCATGGCAGAGGTGCACGTGTGTGTGAACACGTCATGGCAGAGGTGCACGTGTGTGTGAACACGTCATGGCAGAGGTGCACGTGTGTGTGAACACTTCATGGCAGAGGTGCACGTGTGTGTGAACACTTCATGGCAGAGGTGCACGTGTGTGTGAACACTTCATGGCAGAGGTGCACGTTTGTGTGAACACGTCATGGCAGAGGTGCACGTGTGTGTGAACACGTCATGGCAGAGGTGCACGTGTGTGAACACTTCATGGCAGAGGTGCACGTGTGTGTGAACACTTTACACAAGCTGTTCCAGCACACGTCATGGGCGTCTCATCGTGCTGTGGAGAATCTCACTGTGAACTTGGGTTTTGTATGATTTTAAATGAGAAATATGTTAACTGTCAAAACAAAGATATGATGTGTCCTTTGTTTAGTAGTAAGTTGTTGTATTTAGATTTATAACCTATTTTTGTTTACTTCGATGGAAAAATATTGTAATTTATGTGCATGAAATCTAATTGCAGTGTTAGAACTTTAAGTTGGAAAGTTACTGTTTTTAACTTAAGACTTTGAACCTAATACTGAGAGATGTGCTTTTACACTTTATGTGGCCTGTTTATTGCATACTGGTTTGTAGGTTTCAACATTTCTACTGAACTGTCATGTGTTTGTTTTTTTTGTTTGTTTGGTTGTTGTTTTTATTCTGGCCATGACTGTTGTCCCCCAAAAAACAACAGGAGAAAAATATCGTCACGAAAACCCCACTATATCTCCAAGAGAGCGAAACAGTGCAACACTAACGTAAGATGTCACGTAAGATGTTTCTGTCTGCTAGTACATTTTTGACAGCTAACAAAATTCTGTCATCAGGAGAAAATGTAACTTCACTGTGACAATAAAAACACAAAACATCTTATCTGGTGACTTTTACATTTAATCTGGAAATCCACAGAGACTGGGGTCTACAAAAAAGCTCTGAGAACTTTTCACCATCACCTGCAGAAGATGGTCCATCTCAGCATGAGTTGTTTTTTATTTAGACTTGTAGTTTTGTGATGCAGGGATTAAATTCCACCACAACAACAATAATATTAATGAATTGTAGTCTAAAATTTCAATTTCTTCTGTTTTTGACATCTAAACGATAAAAAAGACCATATTTACATTTAGATATTTAAATAAAGTATGTGCCAAACTTTGAGGACTGTTCTGAGTACATGACTTTTACTTTGAAAGATTGGTTGCATTTTCTTTTGCATGTCCTCTTCTATATATTTTCACATGTCGCAATAAAGTTTCTCTAATATTCTGTGATTTATTTTTAACTGCACGTGTCGTTAGTAATTTTGTGTCTTTGCGTTTGCCGTCTATTTTCCCGTCATGCAAATGTTTCGTGCTGTTGTATTTTCACTTTCATTATCCTGGATTATCCTGGATTCAGTGTATACACAAGTACAAACCCGAAACACGGTGAGTTGTATTTATGTTTTGAAGATTAACGTAAAAAGTAGTATTTTGTAACGTTGAATTGCACTACCAGGGGCTTTAATCGTGCAGCAGTTTTGAATGCAAAAAGGTTGAGGGGTGGTTACTATAACTGGGTCTGCGTGCTCAGTTTACGCACTCGCTATTAGTGCGAGATGGATTTAAATAGTCGCTGTAATCGAATGCTTCATATTTAATGTAATGTATCCAGTGGAGGCGTTGCGTGACAAAAGTTCATTGGACCTCCTAATGAATTAAAAAAAAGATGCCGAGTCATTGTTCAGCCAGGGCTTCCATGTTGCTTAAATGTGAAAGTAAATATTTTATCACAAGTGTTCGTTGACGGTTCAGGAAGTCACTGGTGTAAGCAATCGCAAACACAATGCATGTACGTTTGTGGTATTCAAGTCTGCAAATATAAGTATGGAGGACGAGTACTGGGGAAGCGAACGATATTTTCATTTTCATTACTCTCTTCCTGGTCTCCGCAGTTCCTGACAGACTGCTGGTAGGTCATGTCACTCTTCACTCTCCTTGTGGGCCTGTGTGTCCCGCTCTCCTGGGCCACGGTAACACCCGTCAGCGTAGAGGATGAACCTCCGTTCCCATTAGCGACCAACGGACGGCCGTTCTCATGGAACAGGATGCGGCTTCCTCAGACAGCATCCCCCCTCCACTACGACCTCATCCTCCACCCCGACCTCACGAGTCTGGACTTCACCGGAAGTGTGAAGATCCGAGTGGAAGTTCACCGAGACACACATGCGCTCATACTTCACAGCAAAGATCTCACCATCTCCAGGGCAGCCCTCCTGGGACCTGCTCCGGCTCACAGTCAGGCCCTGAGGCTGCTGGAGTATCCCCCCTACCAGCAGATCGCTGTTGTGAGTGATCATGAGGAGCTGAAGAGGGGCCGTGTGTATGTCATCTCGCTGGACTTTGCGGCCAACCTCTCGGAGAGCTTCCATGGGTTTTATAAAAGTACATATCGTACTGCTGAGGGAGAAGAGAGGTGAGTGGCCATAACATTTTGGGTACAATACAGCAAAGCACATAAGAATTTGCCTACTGCTGATTCTGGGATTCTGGGGATACATTTGAGTGAAGTAATTAGAGCGAATACAACCCCTAGGAATCCAGAGCTTGTTCTAAATGTGTCTGCCGTAGCAAAGCCGCGGTTTCCTAATTCCACGTGTATTGATGCTTCTGCTTGTAGGGTTGTGGCCTCCACTCAGTTCGAACCCACCAGCGCCCGTGCTGCCTTTCCATGTTTCGACGAGCCCGCCTTCAAAGCCAACTTCTCCATTCACATTCGCCGGGAGGGCAGACATATCGCCATCTCCAACATGCCCAAGGTGTTGCCCTCCTCAGGCATATATGAAGGGGTTCAGGACTGTTGATACTGGTACTGCTACTGGACTTAAAGTGAAATGTTAAAGCTTGTCTGTCCGAATCGACTCAACCATGTCGGGACCTCAGCAGTTGTCATACATACATTTAGGAGACCAAATGTAACATTTGGCTGCTCAGTTATTTTGCCCTGCTATGTAGTTGCATGAGATCATGTGCTCAGACGTAAACAAAATGCATGCGGTTGATTGTGTAATGTTAGGATGATGAGGGCTAAAGAAGTGTATATACAAGGATTATGATGATGAAGACAAAATAATATATACACAATATATTTCTGTGGTGTAAAATCACAATAAATTAATCTAGCCAAAATATTAGGCATGTCAAAATCGCCTCTTGGAGGCATGTTAGGAATCTAAGTAGCAATAAACACTGACAGACCATGAGAGACTACAGTAGTGGATGACTACCATGCGAGACTACAGTAGTGGATGACTACCATGAGAGACTACAGTAGTGGATGACTACCATGTGAGACTACAGTAGTGGATGACTGCCATGAGAGACTACAGTAGTGGATGACTACCATGAGAGACTACAGTAGTGGATGACTACCATGTGAGACTACAGTAGTGGATGACTACCATGCGAGTCTACAGTAGTGGATGACTACCATGCGAGTCTACAGTAGTGGGTGACTACCATGCGAGACTACAGTAGTGGATGACTACCATGCGAGTCTACAGTAGTGGATGACTACCATGCGAGTCTACAGTAGTGGATGACTACCATGCGAGTCTACAGTAGTGGATGACTACCATGCGAGACTACAGTAGTGGATGACTACCATGCGAGTCTACAGTAGTGGATGACTACCATGCGAGACTACAGTAGTGGATGACTGCCATGCGAGTCTACAGTAGTGGATGACTACCATGCGAGTCTACAGTAGTGGATGACTACCATGCGAGACTACAGTAGTGGATGACTACCATGAGAGTCTACAGTAGTGGATGACTACCATGCGAGACTACAGTAGTGGATGACTACCATGAGAGACTACAGTAGTGGATGACTACCATGTGAGACTACAGTAGTGGATGACTACCATGAGAGACTACAGTAGTGGATGACTACCATGCGAGACTACAGTAGTGGATGACTACCATGAGAGACTACAGTAGTGGATGACTACCATGCGAGACTACAGTAGTGGATGACTACCATGCGAGTCTACAGTAGTGGATGACTACCATGAGAGTCTACAGTAGTGGATGACTGCCATGCGAGTCTACAGTAGTGGATGACTACCATGCGAGTCTACAGTAGTGGATGACTACCATGAGAGTCTACAGTAGTGGATGACTACCATGAGAGTCTACAGTAGTGGATGACTGCCATGCGAGTCTACAGTAGTGGATGACTACCATGCGAGACTACAGTAGTGGATGACTGCATGGTGGAGGGAGTTAGATCTACTGGGGCACCAACCATGGTTGGTCCTGCCTGTTGGTTGGTCTCATGAACTCTTGAAGGCCTTCATAGCCAAATCAGATGCATTAGAAGAGGGAAATATGAACGTTGGTTGGAGATGTTAATAATGCAGTGCTGGATACTTCTGAACAATGTATCACAGGTGTTTATATGTCAGATGTCCGTAAGATGTTTAATTTGTCTTCTGTCAGCTGAGGACATTGGCGCTCCCGGGTGGTCTGTTTGAGGACCAGTTTGACGTGACTGTGAGGATGAGCACATATCTGGTGGCCTTCATTGTGTGCGACTTCCTGTCCATCAGCATGAAGACTCAGCATGGTGTCCAGGTGGGAATCACCTCAGCCAGTGTCTCCTCTCAGTAGCTGGGTATAGACAGAACTATGTCTAGGTCTGTGTCTAAACCACCATTAATCCACCACTAAACCACCAGTGGGGAATCACCATTGGTTTATTTTTCCTTGATTATTTTTTTATTTAAGATTAGGATTATTTTTTGTCTGGGGAAAACCAATCACAAATGACGCTATTGGTCATCCAAAGCCTAATCCCATTTTTCAACACATTTTCACCATTAACAGAATAATTTAGTCTTTAATTTGGATTGTGAAGAATGGGGTGAATTATGTGGTCATGAAGACTCATTTTAAATCTTAATTAATCCATATATCATCATATGATCATTTAAAATGATTCTTCTTTTGTCATGGGACGGGCCAGATCTCCGTGTACGCTGTACCTGAGAAGATCAACCAGGCTGAGTTTGCGCTGGAAGCGGCGGTGAAGCTCCTGGATTTCTATGATGATTACTTTGACATCCCCTACCCTCTACCTAAACAAGGTCGACATTCATCACACTCTTACGATGCTGGATGTCATATGACTGTTCCTTTGTGTCCTCACTGCACTGTGCGTAGTCTCTGTGAACCAGCCACCGCGCGCCCGTGTTGGCACTCCTGCCTTGTATTTCCCTATCTGCCTCGTGTTAATCGTTAATTCTGACATGACTGTCAGACATAGTCTGCAGCTAAGCAAGGCCAAACCCTGATCAGAAGTACCATGGATTTGGCACCATAGGCCTCCAAAGTTCTCCTCCATAAGTTCTCCTCCTCCATAAGTTCTCCTCCTCCATAGTTCTCCTCCTCCATAGTTCTCCTTCTCCAAAGTTCTCCAGGCTGCTCTGGGCTTCTTCTCAGCGTCTGCCTGTTCTCCACTACAGACTTGGCTGCCATCCCTGACTTCCAGTCTGCAGCTATGGAGAACTGGGGTCTGACCACCTACCGCGAGTCTGCCCTGCTCTTCGACCCCCACAAGTCTTCAGCCTCCGACAAGCTGGGAATCACCATGATCATAGCACACGAGCTCGCCCACCAGGTTTGAGTACATCTGTAACACCTTACTCCACAAGGACCGGTCTGTGGGCTGGTGTTCATTCCCCCTCTTGTGAAGCTTCCTTCTCATATTGGCTTCAGTGTATATGCTCAGTCAATAGCAGCTTTATCTTATGTGTTTTTTATGGATTATTACAATTTTTGTCCACTGTCCTCCTCAGTGGTTTGGTAACCTGGTGACAATGCAGTGGTGGAATGACCTGTGGTTGAACGAAGGCTTTGCGAAGTTCATGGAGTTTGTGTCCGTAAACATCACCAACCCTGAACTGCAAGTGGTGAGGAGTCCTTTTAAGACCTTAAAAACCCTTAAAAATGTTCATCAAATACCCACAGTGTGAAGGCCTTCCCCTGTTCTTTACATACCTGAGTCATCTCATTGGGTGAGTGTCAACCAATGAATGAGAAGCAGTTCCAGCTCTTATTTCCATAGTGACACCCAGCGGTACAAGGGCTGGGCTTTCTGAGTGAAACCCTCTTTTGTCCATCTGCCTGTTTCTCTGTGCGTTCCAGGAGGACTATTTCCTGGGGAAGTGCTTTGAGGCGATGGAGGTGGACTCTTTAAACTCCTCTCACCCCGTGTCCACCCCTGTGGAGAACCCTGCACAGATACAGGAAATGTTCGATGATGTGTCTTACGACAAGGTATGGCGACAGACGAACGCGATATTGGAAGCATTCTCACCTGAGTCAGTGAGCCCGCAGGTGCTTCAGATAGCCGTTGGAGCAGGGTATATACTGTAGATACTGCAGTAGTGGTCTAAGTGGATACATTATGTGGTTATTAGTGAATCTGTGTTGTGTTTGTGGTATTTCAGGGTGCCTGTATTCTCCACATGCTGAGGGAGTTCCTCACTCCCGAGGTCTTTAAGATGGGCAGTGTTCAGTACCTAAAGCGCTACAGCTACCAGAACACAGTCAACACACATCTGTGGGAAAGTCTAAGCACTGTGAGTACACGTTTGGGTAAATACATAAAACTGCTTGTAATGCACAGCAAGTTGGATGAGTTTTAGGTCAACTCTGTACTGGTGGAAATCTCTGTTGAAGAGATGATTTTAGCAGAATGTCACCTGTTCCACATATTTAACCTCCTCCCAACCCTTAAACACACACGCATAATGAGATGTTGAACGTGTTTATGCCATAATGACGTCATAAAGTGCTCATTTCCAAAGACATAATAAACTGTTATCAGTACACTGTCATTTAGAAACGACGTTCATATGATCTGTAACTGATATACGTCAGTGTGATATCTGAAATAATGAAGTGTGTGTGTGGTGTGTGTGTGTGTGTGTGTGTGTGCGTGTGTGTGTGTGTGTGTGTGTTCTCTCAGAGGCAGCACTCGGACGATAAGCTGGATGTTAAGGTCATGATGGAGACGTGGACACTGCAGGAGGGCTTCCCCCTCATCACAGTGGAGGTCAAAGGTCGAGAGGTTCGCCTAAGTCAGGAGCGATACCTGAAGAGCGATGACCCCTCCCAAACCTCTGGGTAAATGTACCAGTTACCATATAGTCCTCTGATCTCATTATTCATCTATTGCTTTATTGCTCGCATTTATTGCTCATGGTTAAATTAATGAAGAAGCACTTTCCAGTTAGCTGTATAACTCGGGCTCAAGATCAGAACTGTCCAATCAGAACATCTCCTGCTGTACACTATTTATTGTACAAATGAAACGAGATTTCAGTCTCAGTTTGCCATGTCTTTAGCTTAGCTGGTTTCCGTGTGCTATTTGTTGGGTATTTGGGAACTGTGCACAGTGTGAGTGTCTTATGTGGTAATTGGTTCTCTTCTGGAAACAGGTTCCTATGGCATGTCCCGCTAACATATGTCACCAGCAACTCGACGACTGTGAACCGCTTCCTGCTAAAGAACAAGACTGGTGTGCACGCACGTTACTACCTTCTGACCAAACTAGAGCTAGGCCTCCATATCTGGATGATCTACACAACCAATATTTATGATCACCTTCGTGGGCTGCTCCTTTAGAGCCTTTAAAATAATGCACTGGTTTAACAACAGACTTCGAGTTAATATAATATCATGCATTGGTTTCAGATGTGCTGTATCTGTCGGAAGAGGCAGACTGGATTAAGTTCAATGTGGACATGAGTGGATATTACATCGTCCACTATGAGGGCTCAGGCTGGGACAACCTCATTTCTCTGCTCAAGCGCAATCACACAGCCCTTACTAGTAATGACCGGGCCAGTCTCATCAACAATGCCTTCCAGTTGGTCAGGTTAGCTGTCTGTCACACACATGGGGTTTGATTGGGTAGTTGTTTGTGGATACTATACTAAGATAATATAATGCCTCATCTGAATTTGTCAGGTATTTAATTCATAAAATTACTCCAGATTACATGGTTTAGGTTAACCCCAGATAACATGTATTAGGATAACTCCATATTACATGTTTAGGATAATCCCAGGTATCACATTTTAGGATATCCCCAGATGTTTTAAGGTAATCCCATATTTGTGCTGTAGACAAACCCTTGATTACCTGTTTTGCGCTAACTCCTGCTCTTTTTGGCCAGCGTGGGGAAGCTGCCTTTGAATAAAGCTCTGGACCTGTCTCTCTACCTGAGCCGCGAGACTGACATCATGCCCGTGACGCAGGGTCTTGGTGAACTTGTGCCTCTCTACAAACTGATGGAGAAGAGGGATGTGGGCGCACTGGAGAACCAGATGAAGGTCATTATGGGAGATTTGTTTATTTATCTGATCTCGTAATGCTGATTCTATGGAAGCACCTACTTGAATATTGATTAAGGCTCATGTCACATGATAATATCTCTCTGATGTCCTATATTTGAAAGTAAAGATACAATATAGGGAAAATAACGACCAACCACTGCACTACTTTTTCTAGATGTTTGTATTGTATGAAAAGGCAGGTTCATGTAAATTCTGTTAACATTGTCATTATGTCCATGGCTTTAATGCATGCTGGGATGACTCAAGGAATGAAACAAATGGAAATAAAGTGATACAAGGTCATTTTGCATTCACTGTTTTTAAATAAAGCAGTATGAAGTGACCTGGCTGTGACCCTGTGCAGAGTTACATCGTTCACCTGTTCAGGGAGCTGATCGAGCGTCAGGAGTGGAACGACACAGGATCGGTTTCCCAGAGGATGTTGCGTAGCTACCTGCTCCTCTTCGGGTGTGTGAGGGGTCACCCCCCCCTGTGTCGCCAAGGCCACACAGCTCTTCAACAAGTGGAAGGAATCCGGCGGCAACATGAGGTCAGAGGTCACTTCTCCCTCGTTTCTCATTGGCTTTTGTTTTCTGTTGTTGATCTTCTGCCGCATGACTCTTTGGGTATTGGCTGTTACTGAAACAGTAGCTTGACTTGTCTTGAGCACTTTTGGAGGAAAGAAACATTTACTTGTCAATCAGCGCACTGTACTGTACTTTTCAGCTTAAACATTGTGGAGCAAAAATAATTCTTCTTCTTAATGACGTCCTGTTGCTGTATCACTGTCTTATTCTGTGTGTTTACAGTCTCCCTAACGATGTCAGCATGGCTGTGTTTGCGGTTGGTGCGCGTACCGAGGAGGGGTGGGACTTCCTGTTTAAGAAGTACCAGGAGACCCTGTATACATCGATAAAAAGCAGAATCAAATCTGCTCTGTCGATCTCCCCTCTCGCTCACAAACTCAAATGGTGAGGAGATAAGAAACTGTCGAGTAATGGAGAGACGTTTATACTTCATTCGGTTTAGCCCTCCTCATCATTTTCCTTTTATTCATTGCTGTGACTGTAAATGGAACAAAATTGAGAGATCGTGGGAAATCACAGGAAGACGCGCCTCATTTTCCTCATGTCTCATCTGTCTCGTCCTCTCTCACTAGGATGATGGAGCAGAGCTTGGAAGGTTCCATCATGAAGACACAGGACCTGCCTTATGTAGTCACGTCTGTCAGCAGGAACCCTAAAGGCCACACACACGCCTGGGACTTCCTGCGCACCAACTGGAACTCGCTGGTCAAAAAGTGCGTGAAGGTCCCCACAGTTCTGCCAGAACCCAGATAAATTAGATATTCATCATGAAATCTGACCACCTTGACCTTTGGCCTTAGGTTTGACCTCGGTTCCCACTCTATTGAGCATATGGTAATTGGTGTGACCAGCCAGTACTCCACCAGAGAAATGCTGGAAGAGGTGGGTACAAAGCTGTAAAACTTTATTTGGGAACGGGCTGCCAGTTGCTGTGATGGGAGTGCGGTACATTACAGATTAGCGCATTCCAACATTCTGCTTATCTGCTAATATACTGAACCGTGCAGTTCTGTGGATGCGTCTGCTCTGCAGTTTGGTGACGATCAGAGCAAGGTAACCTCTGTCCGTGTCGTCCGTCAGATCCGGGGGTTCTTTGGATCCCTGAGCACCGAGAGGGGCGGCGACCAACGATGCATCCAGCAGGCGCTGGAGAACGTGGAGGAGAACATCCGCTGGACGGACAAGAACCTGCCCCTCCTGAAGGCCTGGCTAGACGCCAACCACGCGGAGATGGTCCCGCGCGACGACCTGCACGCGCACACAGAGCTGTGAGGCCCTCGGCGGAGCGGGACGTGGGACGCGCCCTGAGCCCTGGCGTGTTCTACACGTTTATCAAACTGCTGAGCTGTGTGTGGTCGGTGCGGCAGACACCTCACTGGGCTTTAAAGGTAGTGATGTTTCAGGGGGCAGCTGTTAAAAAGGGTTTCATGAAGCATAGTGTGAGAGGGAAATGCATTGGGAGGGGGTTTGATTGGGAGGGTGTTTTTTATGTCAACTCTTCTCATTTGTTAGAAAAACAGAACACTGTGTGGTTTCTCTCTCCTGCTGTACACTAGCTGTTTCTTTGTGTGTTTTGCTGTGTTTTGTTGCTGATAAACATCCCATTTCAGGTTTAATGATGGAGTCATTGTTTGAATGTGAGGATCAAGCCAATGTTGATTAGTTGCTCACTGATATGAACTACTGATTGTTTGTTGGTCTGGTTGTTTCTATTTTGTGCACTTGTCTGCTGATCTCCATCACCCACCAGAAGTACAAAAATATTTTAAAATAAAATTCACATTGATCTTGACTTCAGGACTGTATTTCCCAGTTATAACTGAGGGACAGAGACATACATCAAAGTTAAAACAGACACAATGTAGGCTTTATTAAGCCTGGTTACTTTTAAATCCATAAATATCAGTAGTATCAGTATCAGTATATTCCACAGAAGGCAGCAGGGGGCACTGCTGAGACGGTTAGCAAAGTCACACATTGCTCCTCTCACGGAAGCTTCCAGCACTTTAGGCACAATGCACATCTTACAGTTTTTTACGACTGCTAATATCCTTTTGTCCAATCTGTAGTCACATTTGCAAAAGTCTTTAGTGGGCTATACAATTAGTACAATTCATGTTGTTTTTGCACAAAATGCAGTCATTTAACATGTTCCTACAATGCTTACATTTTCTATACACACAAGGTTACCCAGTAACACAATTATGGATCATTCTTGTCTTATTACAATTATGTCATTCTTGTCTATTACAAATGTTTGCACACAGCATGTCAAAAAATGAAAACCTAAGGTTCAAAACCGTAAATATCGTATAAAATGCAAAGTTCTGCAAAAACAAAGGCAGGTGAAAAGCTATTAGTGCAATAAACATTTTTTTGCACATACAGATCATTGAAATAAAATACAGTAATGTACCAGGTCAGAGAGGAGCAAATATCATAACTTGTCCTGCAGTCTCAAGTGTTGGTTTGGTCCTTCACAAATGCCAGATTGGTCCCTATAACAGTGACCTCCTTATTTCGTTTTTGAATGAACTCTACCAGCAACTGGTTCCAGATGCAGAACGGGAACAGGTGTGAGGAAACACGAGGACATTTGTGATGGGGCAATGTAGCCTTCCACCATTCTCATGTCATCACTGGTTTATAGATCACCCAAAAAACTATGTCCCTGTTCCTCCCGCCCCACTCGCCTCTCCTCAACCCCACTGAGGAACTTTTTTCAGTCTGGACGTGGAAGGTGTATGAACATCGGCCCCGTGACCAAATCTCCCTCCTGGATGCAATGGATGCCGACTGCAGAGATGCCAGGTGCATTGTAAGGGCCAACATCAGATGTGATGTGGATGAAAACGTGGCCAATTGCTGAAGAGCGTTTAGATGACACACACGACTGTTCAGTTTGTATCCTCCCTCGTGTGGTTTTTTGTATGTGTATTTTTACACATCTGGGACCAATTATGGGCTAATTATGTTTACAATTATGGTAATTCTGTTTTGGATTAGGCTAGAATTTACAGTTACAGACTCCTTTTTTGTTTAATCTACATTCCATACAGTATGTTACAATAAATATCACTCATTGTGTGGACAGTATGAAGCAGATTACAGTAAAAATGAACTGACAAGAAAACCACAGATGTTACTGTATAATGTTTGTTTGCTGGGAGAGAGTAAAATATTACATGTAATACTGTTTCTGTAATGCCATCAACTTAGTTTTTTGACAGTGGTTGTGCAGTGATTGACCTCATGTTCCTCTCGAATAGAGAATCTGTGCTAGTGTTTGAAAGAATGATGAACCATGTTTGCTGTGTTTTAACAAAGTTAGTGTATATAGAGAACTTTGTTTGCATTGTGAAATGCAGAGTTGGTATTTGGTTAAGAAAATGCACTTTTGAACATATTAACTACTTGGAATTAATACCAGAATTATACATCAGAATTATAAACGAGACATTTGCTTTTCCAACATATTTAATGTCAAAAGAATGTATCAAAAGTTAAATATCAAAAATTATTTTTAATGTCCTTTTGTCCTGTGGAAACACCTTTTCACTAATTCACTTTTTAAAAGTGTTGTGACACCCTACTGCAAAAGCAGCACAGGACCAAGTCTCAAACGTACACGTCCAAAATTCTCCGACAGACAGTCCCACGTTAGCAGCCGGCTTCAGGACGTTAAGACACAATGGCCGCACCCATCGCAGAGGCCCCCCCCCATCCGCCAATAAATGGCACGGCCCTCCAGGCCAAATGGTTGGGGTTGCCATGTTAACACTAATCCAGTGTGCCGAGGACGTTTTTAAGATGCTCCCTGCGAGTGTATGCACGACGGGCAGCTGTGCAGTGTGTCGTGAATGAACACGTCACACTCCACGCAGAACACACTGCCACACGCTGGACAAGCATAGACCTGCACACGGGCGGAAGTCCAGAGGAGAATTCAGGGTAAAAATAGCAGCAGCTGAGCACAATTTAACATAAATTAACATGAAATGACATACATTAACTTAAATTAACATAAATGTAATTAAAGTTACACATACGCTCTGGTCTTTCAGCTCTCCTTGACAGGCTTGGCAAAACCTGAGAGAGGAGGGACAAAAAAAGTGACTTTACAATGTGAACTTTTGATTGGATGTCTAGAAGTCTATTATCAAAATGGCAGGAAAACTGACCAATGAAATTAATGATTGGCTACATGGGTGGGCCTATAGCAGCCTGGCACTCTGAAGGGGCTACTGCATTGTGAATAAAATATCAGTATGTACAAGCTACGCTAGCCAGCTGACTTCCAATGGCGACTGCACAGGAGAGATACTGTGGTCAAACTAAAATGCCCTTTTTATGGGCTGCTCTTCCATGGAAATCTGACACCGATTGTGCGGTGTTAGCTACAGTTTCCGACGGGAACGTCTGGCTAACAACTACAATGCAGCACTAGCGACGTTAATTTTGTCAATTTGTGTTGCATTTTGAGAACTGCTGAGCTGTATTTTGAAATCCAGAAAGACTCCAGCAATCCAGAAACCTTCCAACAGAAGGTCGCGTGTAATGTAGTGCTGGGGTGTTCATCACCTGCTTAATACGGGTCATGTGACCCCACTGACTGTGGACATCACAGAGGGAAAGGAGTACATGCCTGTCTCCCGTGTGCTCCTCTAGGGGGCGCTCCTCAAAAGCACACAGGGGAAAGAGGTGATGGAAGGACCGAGCCAGATGAGGAGCAGAGACCAGCGTCAGTCCTGGAGACCACACACACACACACGCACGCACACACGCACAGTTACACACATTACACACATCTTCAGAACCAGCAGTCAAACCATACACACTCTTGAAGACGTACCGCAGACTTTACACTCGACGGGCAGTTCTGTGTATTTGGCCCTGCACTGGGGGCAGTAGTATCCGCCCAGAGAGAGTCCCGCTTCCTCGCCCGAGCTGTCCAGGTGCCTGAGGACACGCCATTCAAACACAACAAACAAATAAACCCGCAGGTATTTGCCCCCAGAAGCTCCTGAGAGGAGCCTTGATGACAGTACTTGGACACGCATGGTCACCTAGACTAGAAACTGCTAGGTGCAAATCTTCAGTCATGCTTCGAATGCTTTCTAGAATGTTCTTCTTCTGTGTGGTAAACCCTGGGCATGTTAAACACCGCATCGTCCTGAACCCGTGCGAGATCGCTACTTACGACATGCTGAAGGAAGGCTTGGCGTCCCGGTCGGTCACCGAGGCGATGACGTGCTGAGGGAAGCCTAGGACAAGAGGACACGGTTTAGGCCCCTCCCCACACTCACTCCACCAACCAGAAACCATTCTCCGGCCCCGCCCCTTGACATGCGAGTGCCAGCGTTGCAATCCCTGGAGCTCCTGAGCACACGGACACGTTCCATGACCCCTCGCTGAACCTTAAAGCTCATTAATATTCAAAACCGACCCGTCAGTCACAGCTGAACTCACTCGCGCATATTGCAGAGTTGACGAGAAGCTACACTGCAGACAGCTGTGGGCGGCATTGGTGACGGATGCCGCTGTGTGTGTGTGTGTGTGTGTGTGTGTGTGTGTGTGTGTGTAAGCTTGAGTTACCCATGCGGATGAGGGAGCACTCGGAGGAGGAGCTGGCAGGGGGCGGCCTCACGTGGGACATCAGCAGCTCCTTGAAGTGGCTCTCGTCCAGAATCACACTGTAACTCCCTGGGGGAGCACAAGACGCCGAGCTAAAGCAGCTAGCAGCTAGCAGCTAACAGAGGTCAGTCTGAAACTCTGAGTAAAGAGTCACGTTAACATGTAGCAACCCAGCCCTGCTCCTGGACATCCAGAGCTTGGTTTCAATTTAGGCAGACACGCCTTCCTCTAGTATTGTTGTGCTGCTGTATACACCTGATCTGACTAGTGTAATCAGGTATGTTCAGCAGCCAATTAGACTTTGGTATCTGGCACATTTCCCATTAACAAGGGTAGTAACAAACCAGTAACAAGGCCGTCCTTTGGAACACTGTAGGACAGTAAGCATTTCTCATTCATTAAGTTGAGGAGGATAACAATAGAGAGGGAGAAGATCACCAACCTCCTGTTTCTCTGGTTAGAATGGTACACACCCGCACCTCTGCAGACAGCCCGATCACCGACACTCGGATTTTTAACTCTTTCAGCGTCTGTTGGCAACAGAGAAATCCGCCTCAGACCAGCCTGCGTTACTTCTAGGAAACTCCTGCTGATTCAACTGTAACCAAAATATATTCGCACGACCTGTTGTTCAAACATTCCTGTGGTCTACCTTAATGAGGTCATAGATGTTGGCTGGATCGCAGGTGGTTAGACTGCTGAAGATGACCAAGATCTCTCTGCTAGTGTGTCCTGGCATGTGTCTACACACACACACACACACACACACACACACACACACACACACAATGTTATTAACAGAAAAATCATTACTGTTATAGCACCTTTGCAAGTGCTGATATAGTAAATAAACAAAGTGTTCTCAGATCAGGGTAATAAATATGGTGAGAACACAGTGAGCCTCTAAAATACACATTAGCCCCATAGCACCCCACCCCCACCCCCACCCATGCACCACCCACTTCAGCGTCTGCATAGCGATGCTGAGCGCGTTGTAGAGGGACGGCTCGCCCACACAAGCAGAGTCCACGCCTTTCTTCAGGGCTGTCGTGTGCTTCCTAGGGTTGCCTGTTCCCGAGACACAAAACAGGCATCGTTAAGACCAACAAGCCGAGTCAGATTTATCATTCGTGTGGTAGACCAGGGAGGGGTTAGAAGGTGGGGCACAAGCCATGCCCCGGGGGGCAGGAGCAGGACATCCTGGTACTGCGCCCCCAGAGAACACAGGTGCACCGAACGGAGGTGCAAGGACGATGCTCCTCATAAAGCAGGTGGTGAGCGTACGCAGGACAACTAAATCAGCCGGTACGTCTTCTAGGAACGAGACGCCCTGGACACGTTTTTAATGAGATTGTCTAAGGACACGAGTGAGTGTGAAGGACATTGTAGACCTTTCTAGACATTCTAGTGCCCTCACGTACCCGCCAGATCAGTCAGCTTCTCCGCCCTCTTGTTCTTGGTGGTGATGATTCCAATCTGCGGACAAAGGGGGAGAGAGAATGAGAAGAACCCACACGCGAGCAGTCTGGTGGCCCGAGACAACATTACATTTAAAGGTACATACAGAACATCACTACACACACACACACTACCTGACTAATGGGGTTCTGGTCAAAGTACTCATCCACAAAATACTCCATCAACTAGGGGACGAGAGAGAGAGAGAGAGAGAGAGGGCACAGCTCAGAAGAGGACCTGCATGCACTGCAAAACATCTATGTGCAAACAAAGATTACAGAGGCCAATCCCACCTTTAAGGTGGATGCGAGCCTGTTGGGTTTCAGGTCCTGATCCTCCATAGATCGAGACATATCAATCACCACGTACAGGTGACGCATCTATACAAAACGTCATGCAGCCGGCCGTCACCAAAGGTTGCAATAAACAATAGAAGAGTGGTTACAGGACTTCAGGGAAAGCAGAGGATACACGAATGACACCAGGACTCACCATTCCCAAGCGAACCTGTCCATGACTCTCGAACACCCTGCGACACGACGGACAGACAGACAGGAGCACAGGCATTAGCAGGTTTCACACAGATTTCATCCTTGCTCTCCTCCCAATATTCCGGGCTCACCTTTTCCTTTTAGCCTGGAAAAGAATGTCTTCCACAGTGGCTTTGAGGGACCCGGACTCGTCCTCCTTCAGTACCTCCCTGGAAATGAGAAAGGGAGATCCCGCATCGTTCTAGCATCGTGTCCATAACTAATGAACGAATGAAACTGGTCCTACACCGCAGCAGTGTCCTAAAAGACCCCCCTTCTGACTCCTGCATTTCCCAATGACTAAAACCGAGTTACAACTCCTATGTTGCCACCTCCACTCTAAATTAATACCATTAGAACATTTATATATGCAGTTAACTAGCTTTAAACTATGTTTACTATACGTTTAGCATTTTACCTAGCATAGCTAGGGGGCTAGCTATATGTCGTTAACTTACCATGTCCGCTCGTAGCCCCCTTCCCACCGCTTAGCTCTCTCTGGTTCGTCGTCCATCACTCGGAGTCGTTACCGAGCAAACGAACACTAACCGAGGGGAGGAGAGACACTACAGCCAGCTAACTAGACTTAACAGCTACTGTATCTCTAGATACGCACTATCTAGCTAGCTATGTAGATAGGTATGCGGCGAGTATTAGCTGTTGTGTTAGCTAACTAACGTTAAACAATACGTGCATGTGCTCATCCTTACTCTTAAGCATAACATTTCATTTTATCGATAGGAAAAGCTATTGTTACTAAAATGCAAACGATCTGACAGCTAGTTAGTTGCAGGGTTAGCTCTTCGTCAATGAAATCTGATGCGAGACATAATTGTGCAACGACGTAACTGGTCTCTCCTTAAACCTCACAGGAACTATCGTTCCGACCCCGGTCTGTCACGTGTTTATCAGTCATTATATGCCAGTCATTATAGCCACACTTTTTACCCCTTTATTAAAGAAATTAAAAACACAAAACAATTTCATATAAATGACAAAACAAGAAAATAATACATTGTTCATTTCGGTAATAACAGTTAAGACTTATTAGAGTATCTGTGCATCTAAATATACAAATAAGAATTTTCAGAGCAGAGCAAGAAACAATAGTTTATTAGAAAAATGGGTAATCATGTTTGCAGTAAATAATACATTATAAAATAATAAATGAAATAAAAAACAGTTTTTAATAATCCTAGTGAATTGTGTGGAGCAAAACCTTTGACTTTTCCAAATAATCTGTAGCATAGTTTTAAAAAAAGAGAGAAAAAAAAAAAAAAAAACATCTAGAACTTCAATATTCATTTTTCTCTTCAAACTCAAACACCAAAGCCATATTCCCATTCCGCACCAAGGAAAATTTGATACGTTTGTGATCTTACAAACCTGATGATCACAAGGTATTAAAGTGCCACTTCTAGTTCCTTGGAGGGCAGTAGGGTTCTGACTAAGCTGACGTGACCTCTGCACACTCTTTATTTACAGTAAATGGGCACTTCTCTACTTTCTAAAAGCTACAGTGAAATTGAAGTCAGTACTCCTGCTCCAAACCTGAGAGACGGTACATTTATGAACAGATTCTGATCAATGCAGATATTTGAATGGGGAGATGGGATCTGTTCTCAGATCAGCATTTTCCTTTTCGAGCCCGAACGTGAAAGGGGTGCGGCAACTGCAGCTTTGTCAGCGTAAAACAAAAGCACATGTCTAAAGACTGAGACCAGAAACACACACACACACAGCAGTGTCCTTACGTTTTTGGGACAGGAGGGGTCTGCATCTTATGTGGAATAACACTGCATAACTTTGATCCCATCCCAACCCTGGCTAGCTCAGCACAGCAAAACAAACAAAAAAACTATTGTAGATACTGTAACTGGGACATGTGAAAAGTCAAGCATAAAAATCCGTAAGAATGTAAGAAAACAAACGTTAAAAGTGGCAACATTAAAACCCGTATCACCACCACGTCTGGATTGGCTCAGAAGGACACCAGCATAGAAGTAAAATGGTCCTGCAGGGGACTGCTGAGGCGAAGTCCTCACAGTCTCTGGTCATAGTCGCTAACCCTCTTCTTGATGTAGGCAAGCTTGGCTTTCAGATGTTTGGTCTTCTTCTTTTTCATGCGGTAATCTGCCGACTACAGAGAGAGAGAGAGAGAGAGAGAGAGAGAGAGACAGGGAGAGACAGGGAGAGAGAGAGAGATTATGATAACTCATTATTACACCGTCCTTCATCCATGTGTTGCTCAGATTTAATATTAATATATATATATTAATGTTGGCTACAGTTTGAATCCAGCTTTTACCAACAGGTGTGTGTATTAAACATTTAAATGCATTATACATCTGCTTGGTTAAACTGTAAATTAGTGTCTTCTGGCTAACTTAATTAGCTACATTAACTAGCGTATATTAAATTAGCAGATAGCATTCCTTCACTTTTTATCCTGTCTGTTCCTCATAATGGATCAGCTTTCTACCCATCTGTGGAACAGATCCACCATTGTCTAGGAAGTGAACACTGGACACAAATCACTACTGTTTTTCTGAATACATTTGTGATAGCACTTGTCACTGCTGTACCGATGGTAGTCTATCACCAGTAATATGATGCTCGGATTGGATTGCTGGTCAGTTGTGAGCAGCAGATGGGCTGTAATTGATCAATTACAAACTGAACCAATGGGAATTGTTTCTGATTAATTGGCAATTGAGTGTATGTATAAAATTAATGGACCTAATAAATTAGATGCTCAGTGCAAATTTGCATATTAAGTGATACGTCTCTCTCTGATTCGTGGCATTGGTGTCTTTCCTATATGTATACATAAAAAATATCCACCAAATTAAATGCTACATAACCAGAATAACTCATTTAAGAATCTACTTATATCTAGAAGACATAAGTTTTTAAACCTTTAATAGACATGTTGGTGTAGTTTTGATTAATCTACATTAACTCCAGCCATATTTCAATAACGTGGGTGCCCCTCATTTTCCAAAATCAGTTGACAAAGAATTTTAAAGGTGAACATCTTGTTCAAACACCCACCCCCTGAAAAAATACTACAAGTCAGAAGCAAAAAAATGAGAGTAGAAGCAGAAGTGAGATTCCAGAGAGATTATCTTTTGCATGTGAATTTTGGTACAACATTCTATGATCCATGTCTCAGTAATTCCAAAGAAAAGCCCTACTTTAACCGGTCTACTCTTTATCTCTGTTATTTAAAATGGATTTATCAAGTCATTCAAATAGGTAGCACTACCTCCATTTGAATTTCACCTGAATTTATCCATGTATCTTAAGGAATTCTATACAGCATGTCTTCCTATTTATAAAAGTGCAAAGTTCACATTACCTTCTTCAAGTCCTTCAGTCGGTTGTAGTGCTCCATGGCATCCTGTCGACAACAAAATAAAAGCACAATTAACAGACAAAATAGACTGACGCAGACTTGACCTGGGTTCATGTCAGTGTCAGCTATGTTATGGCAGCATTTCTGACACAGTAAGGTCACCCACCAGGAACTGGGGACTCCCCTCCTGCAGACGGTCCAGCTCACGGTCCACCTCCGCCAGGCCCAGGTTGACGTCGTCCAGCTCAGCCTGGAGCCGCTTGTATTCCATGTGATCCCTGTCAAACTGACGCTTGTATCGGAGCCTCTCATTGCCGCTAGTGATTGGAGGGAACTCTCTGAGAGGGGGGGGGAAGGGGTTAACAAAGGTCATTATATAACTTTACATTGCATTAAACAAACTGCAGTGTCAGCAATTTTCAGGGAATAGAATATCTCTGTCCACAGCGTTGGAACAAAAAAATCTGAACAAATTTTATGACTCGCCCTTTGTAGAGGACAATGGGCAGAGTAAAATGCAATCTAAACTATATAATTTTCTTGTAAATTTATGTCCCAATGATCACTGTATTAGCTACATGCAGTACCCAGTATATCCAATCCATAATTTAACGCACTGTTGAAAGTGCTAGAGTCGCAAAGATGATGGTTTAAGAGAGTTATGAGGATAATGTTGGTATTAATGTTCATGTTCTTTGGAGAAAGCCTGTTCTTCATGTGTACTTAATCTAGATGAAAGGCTGTATTTATAAAAGGGGTAATTGTATTTCTTCTTCACCAAAGTAGATTTGTGGACACAGGCCTTTCAGTGACAAGGAATAACTGCAGAGATGATTACATTTACATGTGAATGCCGCACATTTTACTTAGAAAAATTATCAGAATAAGCAGTACATCTGCTAATGCTAATAAAGAAAATGTGTGTCTGGTTTTAAGATTATAGTTCTCTTTACAAAAGAATTTATAAAATCTGAATTTATAAACTCTTGGCAATGTGTGTACTGGCATCAAAAGGTACGTGCAACTAGTTCTATCACAAAATCACACAAGGCCACAAAAAACACCCCAAAAGCCTCAACACTTAATGCTACAGTTCCAAGTTTGGACTTGGAAAACTATTTCCACGGCTTCTTACCCGTCAAAATCGGCTTCCTCCAGTTCGTCGGCCGATTCTGTTGCCGTATCGTAGCTCTTCACCCCACTGAGTGTGCTGTTCAAGTCAGAGCTTCTGTGGACGAGACAGACATGCGAAGGTCACTACACACGGAACACATTCAGGAGGTTCACTGCAAACTAGCAGACGCATTAGAAACAAGACACCACACATGATGCCTGCGAGCACCAGGAGAGGAGCACACAGCTAAAGCGCTAAAGCTAAAGAGCTAAAGCTAAAGAGCTAAAGAAACACCACAAACACAGCGCAGAAGTACAAAAACACCTGTTCATAACGGATAATTATTAGCATATTTATTTATTGTTTTGTGTATTAATTTGTTTGTGAATAATATATTACAAGCTGGCTGGTAGATAGAAAGAGGAGGTAAAATGTCACTGGCCACTGTAGAAATAGCTTCCTTTCTCTTCACTGTGCAACATTCCATACATTTTACCCACCGGTAGCATGGAATGTGCATAATTTCATATAAATGTAGTCTTCATTAGAGGTTTACAGGTCAACTCTATAGAGTTGACTAACTCTAATGTAATGTATAAATGTAATTCTAATGTAATGTAATATATCCCCGTGATGTATAAATTCATTCACCTATGAAGGTCAAAGATATCCACAACTATTTTGTTTAATACACCCATCGCCTGACAGACTGTCAATAGTTTATGCTTAATTTATGTGGTGTCAGCTTCATCTCGTTCACAGAGCCAGTCTTGTCCTGTAGTGGAACAGGCTATTCAAGCTCAAACAATAAACAAAAGAAAGTCCTCCAAAGGTCCTGTACGGCAAACATTCACAAAATATTTCTTTTCTTTTTTGATCTCCTAGCCACCAGCCTTAACAACCACATTAACATTCAAGTTAATGTTTGACAAATGGAAAAGAAAATGTACTGTCGCTTTATTTTCAAGGCATTCTATGTCATTTTTTCGGTTTTTCTCTTAAGAGGAACTCACCCAGGGAGATAAAGTGGTTTCTCCACGTCTGGGGTTTGACTGAGATTCCATGATTTGCCAACCTGGTCGTTGGAGTCATTCAAATAAGTCTCAGGGTCACCAGACACGTCGGTCACCTGCAGGAAGGCAGAGGTCATATAGATCACAGTTCACACCAGCCTTACAGGACAAAGTGACCTAACTTTGCTTTGATGTGTTTAATAAACAGGGTCTGCTTTCCCCAACGCGGTCACAGCAGCAAGAGCATAGTACAAAAAAATGGTGTACTGTAGCTTTAAGACAAATACTAACTACAGTGCTGTTGGGAAAATGGGCTGTGGTCACATTACTAAAATGTCCTTAAAATCTCAACGAGTACAAACTGGAGAAAGCTGAATGTTTTCTGCCATTGACCTCTGTTCGTATAATAATGGTTCTTTAAGGTACTGAGGGTGTTCTGAAGCTTTTTTTTTGTCATCACCACCAACAGTGTGCAACTGGTCCGCTCCATCTCTCTATATGGTAAACAGTCTGTGGATACATTATGAGCAAGTAAAACCGGTTCCGCTAGTTTCTATGCAGATAGTATCGACAGATACCAGCAAACAAATATGACAAAAGCGCCCCAGCTCACAGTCTGACCCAGTCGATTCCAGCTGACCAGCTAAGACTGGATCCAAAAATGGTTGAGATCACTTGGGAACTTCTAAAGTTTCTGAGAGCATTTAGACAAGTCATACTTGTAGTGGAAGGATGTCTCTACATTTCCAAGTTATTTACATAATGAGATGATATGAGTTTTCAACTGTTTTCAACACAAACCAGTGAAAGTGCATGTCGGATTCTGCGCACGTTCTGACATGATCAGATACTGGACATGGTTTACTTGATATTGTGTTACACCCTGCCATTAAGTACTGTGACATTCATAAATCAGCCCCATATTGTAAATAGCAGGTCTCCATGGTGGTGTACACACCCATTTCTCGACACCGTGAGAATAGCCATCGTTGTAGGTTTTGGGTTCTTCCCAGAGCACACGCTGCCTTCCGTAGCGGATCATCTGTTGGCGGGTTTTTACGGCGAACACCAGCAGAATTATCAGCGCCACCACCACCAGGAACCCTAGAACAATGGCGACTGCCTAGGAGGGAAGGGGGAACATTGAGTGTGGGACCTCAACAAGTCAAGTGATTCTTATGAGATCCTGCCACATGTTGAAAAAAAAACGTGTGGCAAAACAGACGTAAATCCCGATCTTGATTTGTGTTTGTGCTACATCCCATTGCTAGAAAGCATGACAACAATATGGAAGATAATAACAAAAGGGATTCCAAATTTGGTGTTTGATGGAGATGTACGGGATTCTACAGGACCTGCTCACCTCCTGAGGTTCCACCACACAGTAGTGATACATGTACTGGTTGATGAAGATGCCTGATGCTTGGGGCTGGTTCTGATACTGCGCACACAGCTGCCAGATCATGTTATACATCATGGAGCCGCTGGACTGAGCCGTGGGGTTAACCGCCACCACGTACACGATGCTGGCGATGAGCATGAGAAAGGCCAGGATCACGGAGATGATGATGGACGCCAGATAGAACTTGATGGACTTTGCCGCGCTCTGCCTCGACACCACCAAGATGAATACGACCAGCACGGCTATAAAGGTGATGGCAGAAATACCGATGATGAAGCCCTTGCCGGTCACAGGGTCAACGTATCCGCCGTATCCATAGCCGCCGTAACCCATTCCGCTGCCATACATGCCGCTCCCATAGCCGTACCCTCCACTGTAGGAGCTCCCGCCACCGAAGCCGCCGCCGCCGCCGCCGCCGCCGCCGCCGTAGCCGCCATAGCCCATTCCGCCCATACCCATGCCGAGGCCACCCATGCCCATGGCCTCCATGTCATAGTCCCATGCCAGCGTGGATGCCACGCAGACGAACACCCCCACGCACATGATGATGATGATGATGCACATGATCTTCATCACACCCGGAGGCGACTTCCAGCTGTAGAAGTGCAGCAGCTGTTCATTCGGGTAATGGGAAAAGGTGTGTTGGGAAGATCGGTGGGGACTATAGGGAAAAAGAAAGACATTGAAACAGAAATTCCGAATGTCTCCTTGATGTCCTAAATCAGGGGTGCCTACGTTTGGTTCACTGAAGACTTTTGTTCCAACGATAATCTAGCACATCCGGTTCTAACATTAAGATGCGAAGTGAAGGACTTGGATCAGGTGTGTTAGATTAGAGTTGGACCTGAACTCTGCAGGGCGAGTAGATCACGAGGACCCTTTTTATTTGCACCTATAGTGTAATATGTTATGAAGAATATTAATACTTACGATCTAGTCTTGTTTGATGGCATTGCGTCTTTTGGTGGACGCTTAAAACTTCCTTACCGAACCGGTTTTATGTTTTGCGTAAAAAAAATCCTGAGGGAGAGAATAAACACGAAAACAATTATACCACTTAAAACAGCATTTTCACAGTATTACTACATTGATGTTCATATGAGAACTAGTCTTATTCAGCGAAAGCAAAGGACAGCAAGACGAAGCTCGCAGTATACTGCGTTCTCTAGCATGTGAACATCCAAAGCGTCGTATTCCTTATGTAGAACGCGCGGCAGTAACCACTTTACTCCCAGATCCGATTGTAATTTACGGAATTACGTGATTTAATGGAGCTGGTAAAATTACAGACTTAATTGAAGATGGACAGCTAATAAACAACCGACCTAGCGCATCCACCTGCGAAGTATTTTATAGGTTGGACAGGATATTTATACTGTCATTTAAATATCAGCACTCAAAATGTTTTGAAAGAGAATACAGAGCCTATAAAGTATGCACAGAGTTGAAAAACAAATTTATACAAATTTATACAAATCGCAAATGGAAAGATTGGGCACACAAATAGTGCTAAATGCCCCAGATAAAAATGTAAGTCTTAACAAAAACGAAATGTTTCGTCTTATCTTAAATGTATCATCGAAATGTTATATAGTATCATATAATGAAATATATATATGATTACATACGCAAGGTATTTTAATTAACAGCCTAACATCCAACACAGCGCAACACATTCAGAGCTTACCTGTGTCTCACCACTACAAGCACCATCTGGTAAGAAATGCTTTCTCTTCACAAAAATGTTTTGGATCACGCAGCAGGTAAAGCAAACAGCAGGAAACGCCCCACGGCCTCTAGACATATTTTTACGGGCACATCCTTGAAAGTGCCCCGCCTCAGTCTTTGAAAACGTCTTAACGCATGCAGTCTATATGAGGAACGAGATTATGGGGGCAGGTCGTGTGTTAAAGGTGCACCTCGACTGCTGACGCGTCGCCAAGGAGCAACTCCCACTAAGTTGAATCGGAATGATCGGAGTGTGACTTAAGCACTTTGATTTAAGGCGGTGCACACAGTGAAGCGACGGAGGAAGTGATCTAAACAGCCCTATGCAAAACGTCTCGTCTGCTTCGCAGAGTTGGTGTCATGGAGTAAAAGAAAAGCAGCCAGTGATTCTGTAATCTAAGCCAAACGCTGGACTCATGTGGACTTTTTAGGCGTGTTTAACGCCTATAATTTTAATTGTAAAGGCTTCTGAGAAGTGGAATGCAAAGGAAAATTGCATATAATTAATTGTGAGATTAAGGCATTTTTTACAAGCCCACAATCAACAAATCATAATTTAGTAAAATGATTTACAACCCTTTTCTCTCTCCTTTCCCCCAAATATCACCAGCCAACAGCACTAATGTTCAAAGCCTATATGATTACATAGCCTTCGTAAAGTGCATGAAACCAATTACAGTCCGTAAGGCGAAACTCGCAACGAAAACCTGGCGAACCAGTTGACGTGCGTTTAGCATTACGCATGCGCCACAGCATCACTACATTCAAAACGTCTCTAGATTCTCAAGTATCTTTGCGCTTGTGCAGCGTAAAGTATGTAGAACTCAATCACGTGTTTTCCAAGGAGAACAACAGCTCTTCAAATAAAGGTCCAAAAATGCTGAAGGCCTTGACGGCCGCTTGCCACCTCAAACTCGGAGACGCGACTCAGAAAAAAAGGTGGGTGACAATAGTGTAACCCGGGGGAGGACGTAAGACGTAAGGGAGAAGAAACAAAAAACACGAAATAACGTATCCGACGCCAAATCGGCTTGTTCTGCTCGTCTTATCATATTAAGTCAGTTGTTTGTAACTTTTGACAGATCGGACCGACAACGCTGAAGCGATACCGATGTACTCTTGTTCAGAATAAATGTTTAAAACATTGGCATTTAAAACATGACCATTTAAAGAAAAAAATATACATCTTTGTAACCCCCGAAGATCAATACCTGATGAAAACGCTCAACAATGACATAAAATCATCATCAGAAGGCCCGTTATTTAAACACAAACAGACTTGATAGCAACGCACATGTGTTTTTACTTGAATTATGGCGACATAAAAGCGTACAAAAATGAACCCTTGGGTATATAAAAAAAAATACAAAACTCATTTAAAATACACTGGTAAGACAATTGTAAAGGTCACACATAAAGGTCTCAGCAAAACAATTGTCTAAATGATCTAGGCCTAAGCTACACAAACCTCGAAAACCAATAACATCAGGTCATGTTCCATTGATGCCTTTATCTCGTTAGACACATCAACATAAAACACACCCTTCTGAAAATTCACATTAAAATGTACTGTATTAGGATTCATATTACAGCACGACCTTCATCAACAATTTACTAGTTTCACCTTCAAACAGAAAACACTTTTTATTTTCCCTCATAAAGGATTGGTTTCTGGAGATAAACTTTATGCAGGATTGGTGGAAGGGGAGAGGTTACAAAACCTTCAATGGCAACATCTCATGCTTCTAATAAGCAAAGTCTAAATGTTCTGTGGCTCAAAGTTGATTTTGTATTAGAACCGAAAATGCCAACATTAGGCCCAGAGCTGGACGGTAATACGAACATCACAGTAGAGCACTGGGCAGGCGCTATTGGTGGCTAATTAGAGGCCGTGGTCACTGAGAGCAGACTGATGTTGAGCTATGACAACTGTATTAACTGTAACCGTCATTCCAGTCCATCACTTTGTCATACTCCTGGATCTTCTGTTTAATGTGAGAGAGCTTGTTTTTTAAATATTCACATCTTTCCTTCTTCTCCAAGTAAGTAGGGTCCTGGTAATAGACACACACACACACACACACACACACAGATGCTTTTAGTGAGGAAGTGCAGATTAAAACGATCCTTGAACTTTCTTCTTACTTGTTTTACAGGGTTGATTTTCAAGCACCAAGTACATTTAAAGCTAGCTTGGGACTACAGCAATCTGTCACTTGGTGTGAAATTTAACCCATAAATAGCCGTAGTGTGTATATGGAAACTAAAACAATAACACGGAGTCATCAAACTCACATGAATACTATGAAACATGAGTATTGTTATTCTTACAGGCTGCAGATGGTTAAGACAATGAATAGTACAGATGAGATCAACAAGTACTGCATAAATGTGTCAATGACGAGTTTATAGGCTTCAGAGTGGTGGAGTCACAGGTCTTATGCAGGAATTACCCTGGGATCAAAGTTAGCATTATCTTATCAAGTTAGCCTGCTCCATTTTGCACATTACTGGTCATTTACAATTTTTCCTCTCAGATGGGAATGGGGGGGGGGGGGGGATCTTATTGGCTGCTCTAACCGTTAACGACCAATTGGCTAACTTGGGACGATAAAAAAACCAACCAATCAAGTAGGACGAAACATCACTTACAGCCTTTTTTCTCTGGTATTCCTGCACAAGGGTATTGATCCGCTCTTGTTCCTGAAAAAAAGAAACAAAATAAAACATGAACATCGTCGTAATCTTAGCCGACCACCTCAGGATTAAGCCTGACTTGACTAACCTGAAAGTTCCCAAGCTAAAAATACATGCAGATTTAAGAGTCCACAACGTTTCTGAAAACAGCGGCCCATATTTAGTGATGACCTGGGACAATCTTTTTTTTTTTGCATCTTAAAAGAATATGATTATAAGAACACTGCTCACACAGGTCCTAGATCAGTGTTCTTTTGTTGAGATGATTGAAAATAAGGGCCAGTGTCACAAAGCACAGTTGTGTCCATGAGAGCAAGCAGGAAAGATTGAAAAAGAGAAATAACTAAAGTGAGAAGGTTAGAGAGAACTGTGATATAACAACTGTAAGATACAGACCTCTTATATATGCGTCTCCACATGATTTGAAACCCGAAAATACACTACACGAACTCAGTCATACTACTAAAGTGCTGATTTGTAATTAAAGAAGATTATTTCAAAGGTCTGATCTGGGGTCAGCTGACTCTGCGACTCTACCATTTGACTGACTGGTCGAGACGGCAGGTTATTCATCATGTTGTCCATATCCTCAAACTTCTTGGCCAGCACCTCCACCTCTGCATGCAGCTCCTTGTACTCTGCATACTGGTCGTTAAACACAGCCCTGTACTGGTCTCTCTCCTCGTCGGTGTGGATGGTGGGATACTTCCTACAGGGGCAGCGGAGACACAAACACATAACACAGATCAACGTTGGCCCCAAACATTTATTATACACCCCCAAAATAAAGTACTTGACTTCTTCAAATACTGGATGACATGGAAGTGCCTGAACTCACGCTACGTAATCTGCGATGACGACAGGCTTGGGGATGTGTCCGGCTGGTATGTGACCCCTCAGGAACTCTGGCTCCATCATATGGGGTGGTGCGGGCAGTCCGCTGTCCATGGACTCTGGGAGTGCGCCCAATGGGGGTTTGTAGATAGGGCCTGAGGCAGTAGACTCTGCACCAATCTTGGAATGGGGGTGGAGCATAAATCAGAAAAGGGGTGGGGCTAAAGGGTATTGGGATTTCAAGTGACTTTTAGGTCGAGCAAATATTTACCATCGTCAGCGGAACCGAAGCAACTGTCTTCATCTAAACAGAACAAATAAGACAATAATGTGAGACAAATAGACAAAAAATGTGAGCTGTCACTGCCATATTACTGTTCAAGGCTGTATAGGTAGTACAGATGAGTGAAATACACAAAGTACTATATATGTATATTGCTGGACAGAGATAAAAAAAGATAAAACATTTGCACAGCTAATGCCCGAAATGTCCTGTTTCTCAGAAACGTTTGCAGATTCAGACTATGACGCTGTGATCTTCCTATAGTGGGAGATGTTTTGGCGTGAGTGGTTCTCCCTCCCAGACTTTGGGAATTACCTGATTCCCCTGACTCATTTAACCAAGGCCCACAAATTAAACCAACCTATGGTTTCATTTCCAAAAAAACAAAGATGACAGAAAAACATCTGAAACAGTATTTTGTTTTTAGGATGGCGATTCACACCTTACCAGAACCTTACACCTGGTGTAGAGGAAGACCTCTGATTAATTACGTATCGATATGTAAATTGCATGTTTTTTGTAACCTGATAACCGATATATCGATATATCGTCACATCCCTTTACCTCCTGCTCCAGCGCCTGTCTGCGCAGACGTGCTGCCTCGTGCCTCCACAGCTTGAGGCACACGCCTGAGCTGATCAGGTACAGCAACGTGTTGAGGAAGAGGAAGATGATGGCGGCAGTCTGGCCGGCCTCTGTGCGGCAGAAGACGGCGTTGGGCCCCTGGTTGAACTGTGGGTAGTAGCAGAGGCCACCGCGCAGCGTGTCGCGCACATACACGGTGGCCGCCGCCAGGTAGAGCACGGCCAGCAGGACGTTGAATCCGCACTCGGTCAAGGGCCACCAGCCTGAGTCCAGGAGAATGGTGCGGTAGTACATGGTCATTCCCAGTACGAGCAAGATGACCGTGGCGATCCAGGCCAGGCCGGCCACCACCAGGATGAAGGGCGTACGCGGCCCGTTGTAGTTGACGCCGTAGCCGCCGTAGCCGCCGTACATCCCACCCATCGAGCCGCCGAACATGGTCTGTTGCGAGTAGCCGAACAGGTTGTACCACTCGTTGTCCTTGTGCACGTAGGCGCACACGCAGGCGAACACGGCGGCGCCCAGGAGCAGCTCGGCGCAGCCCAGGATGCGCAGAAGCCCAGCCCACGACTTCATGTAGTCGTAGCGCTGGTGGTACTCCTCCACCCGCTCGCTGTACGTCATGGCCGTGCGCCCCGACATGCCCGACGCCGACTCCGCTGGCTCGCCCAGAAGGGCGGCGTGCTCCTTCCGCGACGTGTAGCTGCCGCCCGAACCACCATACGGGTCGGTGTTGCAGCTGGGGGCACCGGGTGACGGAGAGCGGGAATGTGGAGGAGAGCAGCGCACGCCCGACGTGGTGGAGTTGAGGGTCTCGGGCACCGGGAGGGAGTTGGGTTTGCTGCTCCGAAAGCTGGCGCCCCGGAAGAAGTTCTTCACTGAGTCGGGGATGAAGCGCCGCACGGGTTTTATGTCCATGGCGTCGTCTGGCTGGTCCTCCGCATCGCTGGGGTAGAAGTCGGGGCCCACCGGTGGGAAGTCCGGGAGGGGAGGAGGCGGGAAGGGGTCATCGCTGAGGACAGACATTGCCCCTTCGCTATATGGGACGTTCTGGTCCCGAGCCAGGGAGCCGATTGGTACCTCGTCATAGTGTGGAAGCGCTCGGATCCGATCGAAATATGCTGCTGATCCGTTTCCTGCTGACATGGGTTTTGGTCTTGGTGCTTGATCCCTGAATGAAGACTGAGTGGACAATACAAATGGTTAAAGGGGGATACGGATCAGTTTATCTGTTCTTCGTTGTAATTAGTATATATCTGGCTTGAGGGAAAAAAACGTATTAAACAAAATTAAATAACCGCATTTTTACAGGCCTGCAAGAGCGACGAATCTGTAAAAGCCCCCAGGAATAATCACAAACCACTACATTTTAACTACTGATTGTTGTAATTAATACTGGCCTATATTCAAAGGCTAAAGAGTGATCCGGTACAACCCAAACGTGTTCGAGACGTGTTCAACACTTTGGGTTACGTGCTCGAGTTTCAGCAACTAGTCGCGACCGATCGAGGTCGGCATAGGACGTTGTCGCCTTATACTAGATTTTATATCGACGTACCAGCAATTATATAAACAGATCAACTTTTTGCTGATTCTTATCAAATGTGAAACCTCAAAAGCACCCGCGAAGTAACAGCGGAGCAAGATAGTTCAAAGTCTTCCGAAAAATAACTTGGCAAATACGGACTAATCAGAACATTTTTTGTAACTGTTTAACAGTAGCAACGTAAATGTTATTTAACCAAGCCTTCATCTGTGCCGAGTGATCATCCTAACAGCGTTTATTTGAAAGAATATTGCTTACCTATTGTCAGTAAATATACCTGTCTCCGCCGCTTGGTTAGCAGGTAAAGGTTTGGACCACGTGACTTACCTCGCCCTAAAGCGTTTCGTCAGCGTTTCGGTTATTCAGACGGAAAAAACAACCGTCCAGAAACCTGCCAAACGTGTCCACGATACATGCTAATGTTACGAGACGGAATGTGGTGGCTATTCGGTTTCTTCTTTGGCCACCTAGCTTGTTCATTTGAAACGTATAATTTCCATCAAAGCACACCAGGAGTTTTTCGGCAAGTGAAATACCCCAAAAGCACTTTACTGTTAAAGTACACACCTTTATATGTAGCTATTTTTTAATGACGACAAAATTAGTTGCTTACAAAGGTAATATATATAACATTTGTATGAAACTGGTTCAAGCAATTATCATCCCATTCACTGTCACAGTACCCACAATCTGTTCTTATTAACCAATTTTCAAAATGTGAAGCTGACAAATTTTCAAACTTCAAAGGATGAAACAAGAAATATGCAACATTTTGGTTAAAGGTGTTTTTTTGTGAATGAAGGCAAACTTGGACTAATTGTGTGCTGCTTACGTAATAAAAGGTTGCTGACCAGTTCAAAATCGTTATTTCCTCCACACATTATTAGATTGGTGCTCGTCTAATGGCAAACTGACCTCACATTTCTGTGTTTTCCCTGGTCTTGCCTACCTGCTTCAACTTGATGATTATTAGCTGAATTAGGTTTGCATGAGCTGCATGTCTTAAGAAGGCTAGAGTAATAATTCTGTCACCTTATCAAGGTACATGTATGTGATGCAATAAGTCTACAGTGTCCTTCAGAGTTTTCCACAGAGTTCACTCTCAGTTATTGTCCTTTATCCACTGCTCAATCCACTGCATGATCTGCTCCAGGTTCCTCTCCATGTCCTCAGGGTCATTGCTGGGAAGTTGGTGCACAATCTCCCCTCTGTACGCCTCCATGGCCTCTTCATAGATGGTCTGGAATATCTCACACTGGACGTTGTCCTGTAGCTTTTTGCCCGTGTAACCCCTACACAAGAGAGATGGGGGGGGGGGGGTTGTGTCTACACGTCATCTCAGAAGAACAGCGCTCGTCTAGAATTAGGTCCCCCTGACTTCACCATGTTTATCTAAATGTAAATGACAAACACTAGATAAGCAACCTTGTCCTAGTCCAGCGCCTATTACATTGGGAAGTCTGATTAATTCAATAGCAGAGTTTATAGTTTGAGTGGTGTTCTGGATCAGTTAAAGCTCCAGATGTACTGTAGCATGTTCTGACTGACCCAAACATGTACCGTAGCATGTTCTGACTGACCCAAACATGTACCGTAGCATGTTCTGACTGACCCAAACATGTCTGCAGCTTCCTTCCTGCCTCATAAACAGATCTGAAAATATTGACTTATTGTTTACCATGGCAAAAGTGGGCAAGCCATGATTTGAGGTCTGATGAGAAATTAACAGACAGGCTCAGAACATAGGGAATAATCTCTGAGAAGTGTAACATGCCACCAGAGAGGAACTGGCTATTATGGTAACATAACAGAATTGTATTGGGTATTACAAGGAATTAGTCAAGGATAATTTATTCAGACATTTTAATTCAAACCCAGAGAATCTGTAAGTTCTCTGGGAAAAAAGATCAGGTACTGTTTTCATTCTTCATACTGTAAGTGTAAATTGTTATGCCACAGTCATACTAACCTGTTTTCAAGTCGGTTATAAAGGTTAGTGTTGTCCGTGCGAAGGACAAACACAATGTGAAACCAGCGCTCTGGGAAGAAGTCACACCCGTGGTAGTCCACAATAACGCCACCATCTGCCATTTTGTCCTCTAGCTCATCCACAACCTGAGGGGACAAAAATGTTACAGTATCCACAATCTGTCAGGACTCGTGATCATTACCTCTCTATCATCTTCCTCTTCATATTGTTATTGTTATTATTACTACTTTTATTATTATAATTATTATACTGTATTGCTGTTGACAATTCGTCATGTTAAAACAAACTAGTAATAAACACTATATATTCAACAACCTGAAAAAAATGCTATTAGTATTAGATTTTGATTTAATTTGCTCTTGACAAAGACTCACCCTGTCTTCATCCAGAATTGGACACTGGTATTCTTCATCGTATCCATCAAACAGCTGACCTGAGATTACAAAGACACGATACCAAAGAATTACCAGACCCGCTGTAGGTGTTGGTGTCAACTAAATAAAGCTCTGGGCCATGACTGTTGCCATGACAAGCAGCTCACCTTCCCGCGCCAGTTCTCCGACATTGACATAAATTAGCCCGGTCCTCTCCGCAAGTTCTTTGCCAAGTGTGGTCTTTCCGACCCCTGGGGTTCCTTGAAAAACAAACTCTGGTTAAGTTTACGAGTGGGATTACACTGTAAATCAATAAAGTCCCCACATTCAATAGTGATTTTACATGTTTTTGCATTTTAGGTTTTCCAAATCCCGGTGAAGGTTTGCTAGCTAGCACACCAGATCAAAGCAACGCGCTTCAGCAAATATAATGTTAACGTAGGATACTTAACAGCTCACCTGTGAGGAGGATGTTTGGTCTCTTCATAATTCTCATTGCAAGAACCAAGCTAGCTATTAGCTAACACAATATGAGGAACTGAACACAATATGAGGAACTGAATAAACAGCAACGCTTGTGTCAGTTAGGTTTCTGATCAACAATATTGGGTGAGTTCAGTTAGACGGCCTTTAGGACAGTATTTAACACGCTGCTCACAGACGGTCCAAAACAGAAACGTGCCCATCAACGCGTGCGGGCGGCTGGCGCAGTGACATCATCAATACGCGCCAGGCCGAGAGGCGGACCGTTCTAACTTTAAAGGGATATCGATCAAAAAAATATAGCTTGTCATATACAAGAGGAAAAGAGTTGCATCTGTTAACTTTAATAGTTAGAAATTATTAAGGTAAGTTTGTGGTGTATTGTAAAACCATGTATCCAGTAAGACCACATAAAAGCTATCTCAGCTAGCTAACCAGTCAACATGTCAGTTAACGTTAACTTCACCAAGCTAGCATAGCTTAGCTAACCGTCACTAGCTATGTTTACCCTTAGGAAACCACTTAGCTGTAAACAGTTGAACCAATCAAGCTAATAGCACCATTCGGATGACTAAGACTAGCCACTATTTTTAAACAATAAAATAGCAGCACAGCTAATGTGGCGTTTTTTGCATACCCCCGAACAACTAGCTAGCAGGTTAGCTATCCACGTAGATAGTAACATAAAGTCGTGTTGATGTATAAAAACACGTAATTTTTCGTGATGTCCTGTAGCTAATAGTCGCGCACCGGACTTAGCAGTAAGTATAAGCATCTTCAAAGGAAATGATCTGTGCTCCATTATGAAATGTGTTTTCATTTGCAGCGCTGCACTGATTAGTCTAGCTGTGTGAATGGGAAGAGCTGATAATGTCAAAACTTTCTCTGGGAGGAAAAGCGTCCTCCGGTAAAGTAAGTTTCACAAGTTCACGCATGCGAAGCACCTTTGGATAAACACGGTTCACCCACTATCCTTGAGTGGTTTTCAAAACACTGTACGGGCAGATCAGTGTTGTAACCTATATTACTATAAGTGATTTCTCTTCTGTTCTCTCTCTGGTTTAGTTAAACAGCTGGGTCGAACCATCCTTTGGCGACCTTTTGGGAAGCTCTGGACTGCACAGCCTCTCCTTGAGAAAAGGACCACTTTCAGAAGGAGGCAAGTCCAAGACTCGGTCCTCTGCCTCAGACGTTGGTGGGAAGAAGCCCAGGAAGAGAAAAGGAGAGCCCCAGGGCTCCAGTCCTCTGTTCCTTCCCAGGAGGCCAGATTCACAGGAGTCCCAAGATGAACCCTGGGTGGATGTGTATGCCCCTCAATCACAAGTATGGATAAGTAAATCTCCATGACATATAAAAAAAAACACACACACACACAATGAGCTAATTACTTTCACACGAATGTCTTAGTTGTAGTTTTAAGAATTATTATTACTGGGTTGTAATAATAATGTTAATATTATATGTCTTGGTGTAATTGATGCCATCCTCATCCAATGGTGAGGATCACCCTTCACCATTACTCTGATCTCTGACTTAGGCTGAGCTGGCGGTGCACAAAAAGAAAGTTGAGGAAGTTGAGAACTGGTTGAGGGCTCATTTGGACTTGAATAGTGCAAACAAGGTGCGTATAATGTTAACAAACAGACAGATTTGTTTCTTCTGTGAAGAAGTACTTTTTGCTGCAGGAATCTCTAGCCTTCTCCTGGAGCATTAGCATTTTTGTGAGGATTATCTCTATCCCACATCTAACACACATGGTTCAGCCAGTCTTTGATTAAAAGACTGTGAAGACATTGAAAAGCGCATTATTTCTGGGCCGCACTTTGCAGAATGGAAAGTGGAGATGGCTTTCGCTTTATGTTTTAGCATTTCGGTTAAATGAGTTGCTGTAACGTCGCCACAGGGTGGTGCTGTTCTTTTGCTGACTGGTCCATCTGGCTGTGGGAAGACGGCTACAGTTCACGTGCTGGCCAGAGATTTGGGTTGCCAGATCCAGGAGTGGTCCAACCCCGTCACCACCTCCGAATACAGAACGGATGACTCCTTCAGACAGACTTTCGATCCAGGTGCCCTGAATTTAGTTCCAGTGGTGTGGGCCCAGAAGTGTCACTCACTGAGCACCTTGTGTTTATTTTTTAATTTGTGCATTTATTATCTTTTCAGCTTGCTAAAACATCTGTTAATTAAATGTCACAGTTCTGTCTTAGTTTCAATTTTACAATTACAATAACATGTAGCTACATCTGGTGTAGTTGCTAATGCTGGTTGCTCCCTTAAATTTTAAAGTTCCCCTAAAATAAAGTTATTTTGGTTTCCCATAAGCCACCAGAGTATGTAATCAGATGGTTACTTTCATCTTCCCAGACTCTAGGTTTAACAGTTTCCAATGGAGCTCCCAGACAGGTGCCTTCCAGGAGTTCCTGCTCAGAGCTAACAAATACAACCGTCTCCAGATGACTGGAGAGAGCCATGCTCAGGACAGGAAGCTCATCCTTGTAGAGGTACGGTGCATGAGCTGTCAATGATTTAACACACCTGGTAGCAGAGTGACCTCTCACCTGTGTGTGTCCCCGCAGGATTTGCCAAACCAGTTCTACAGGCAGCCGGGAAGCCTGCACGACGCTCTCAGGTAGGGCGGTGTGTGTGGAGCGGCCGTGCTCTTCCCCGTGAGTGGTGGGTGTCGGGGCGACGGGGCTCTACAGCACGAGGCCCCAGGACTGCGCTTGTTCTTCCCCCTGCAGGCGCTTCGCGAGGACGGGCAGGCGGCCGCTGGTCTTCGTCGTGTCTGACAGTCTGAGTGGAGACTGCAGTTCCAGACTCCTCTTCCCAAAGGAGGTGCAGGAGGAGCTGGGCATCCATACCATCAGGTTACCATTACTATTATTGGTATTAAGGCAGTAGGAGGAGCTAGTAAGCCCCTACGCATATTAAAATGCTCATTTGAATGTTAATTTTTTATGGTTAGCCTCATCACCATCTCCCTCTTCAGTTTTAACCCTGTAGCTCCCACCAGCATGTTGAAGGTGCTGAGTCGGATAGCTAGCGTTGAAGCTAGCAAGGTAATGGCTAATGAGCACCACACATCACAGAACGGTTCGCTTCATGGTGTCCAGTCTGCTGTGTGCGCATGGCACATTGTTGCATGGTGTGTGTGTGTGTGTGTGTGTGTTTTTTTCAGAGTGCGGGCAGAGTCTCCGCCCCTGAGAAGGCGGTGCTGGAGCAGCTGTGTGCCGGAAGCTCGGGAGACATTCGCAGTGCCATCAACAGCCTGCAGTTCTCTTCGTTCAGCAGTGCGTACATGCTCTCCCCCCAGGCCACACCGCAATCCGTCCCACCCCACCCAGGCTTTAAAGTCCCAGTCTCTGATTGGCTAGGAGCTTAATGAATATGAATATGAGGGCTCACCAGGGCTCGCTGACTATATGCACAACAATTACTGAGTCCGCTTCTATGGTAATGCCGGGTCTGGGATTTGTTTGCAGACAGATCACTGGAAAAGGGTCCGTGCGTTTCAAAAAAGGGCAAATCGGCCGCTTCTACGGCAACAGCCCCAGCCAGGACCAGGGGGGGAAGTCGCTCGGGCAAACCCACGGACGCCCTAGACGACAACCCCGCAATCGGAGGAAAAGACGCCTCGCTCTTCCTCTTCAGAGCCCTGGGGAAGATATTGTACTGCAAACGTCAGTCCTGGTTGTGTGTCTTTTAACGTCCGTCTTTTTTAGAAGGAGCGGTAACGCGGATTTAATCTGCTGTTCTTGACTTCAGCCATATTGCCACACACAGCTTGACGTGATAATGGTTGTAATTTTAGGTGAAGGCCATGAGGGCTGGGAAGTTCCTGGGTTACCGCCACATCTTTCGGCGCATCAGAGAGACAGACTGCTTGTTGACCCAGAGGTAAAAATACACACACACACACACACACACACACACACACACACACACACTCCTCCTGACCCCATCTCTCTGCTCCCTCAGCTCGTTATAGAACGCTCCCACATGTCAGGCGAGTTCTTCAACCTCTATCTGCACCAGAACTACCCAGACTTCTTTACAGACGTGGAGGACCTGGCGCGGGCCAGCGAGTACCTCTCGGACGCCGACTTCCTGACCGCCGAGTGGAGTGTGAGGGTTTATAGAAGTTATATAACCGAGATCCCCTCTGGTTACATATGAGGTCTGATGCATACATCTATATGATGTAAATGCTGTTCTAGTGAGCTTAATTATACTGTTTAATTTGGTCATTAATAACATGACATGTTGAAAATGAATATCCTTAGTGTGCCTGACTTCCTGTGAGTTTTAAGCAGTGATGTCAAGTTTAAAAAAAAAAAGCATAAAGAAGCATTGGTCAGATTACTTAAAGAGCTTTAGATCAATGATGCCCAGGTTTAGTCTTGTGTGCTGTTTTTGCTTATTATTAAACCCCTTGTAAGGTTAAAGCAGGTTGAAGAGCCTGGTTTGCAAACCTGTTGTCATGGTGCTGTTCTCCTTGTAGTCCAGGTCCACCATGTCGGAGTATGGATCATCAGTGGCCACTAGGGGGCTCATTCACTCTAATTCAGCTCGTGCACAGGCCACCAGCCAATCGATCGTAGGCTTCAAGCCCCTTCACAAACCCCATTGGCTGCATATTAACAAGACGGTAATGAAGGAATTGTTCCAGACTTTAGGCCTATTAATTCATTTATTAATTAATACAGAAGATTTGATGCTTTATGGTCTCTGACATTGTTTGTGCTACAGTACCGTGAGAACTACCAGGCTGCTCAGTCCCTTTTCATCAGTTTCTGCTTGACACCAGTCAGCCTCATGACGGAGCTAGTGCCCTACCTGGCCCAGCTGAGCAGCCCCATGAGGAATCAAGGTCACACACACACACACACACACACACACACACACACGGTCAGTAAATTCTACATGGCAGGCTTTGCTGATATAACCACATATTTGCCACCTCCTATTTCGGTGAGAAGAATATTTGTTTGTAATCTTGCATGAAATGATATTCAAACTTTTTATTGCTGCAATTGCTTTTTGATATTGTGCAGTACAATGTTCTCCTGACCTACGCAAAGAAAAAGAGATCAGTTAGCCGCCACTCTCAGCGGGGTTGGTTAGAAGAATATGGAAAACACATTCAAAGCGAGGACTCAGGACAGCAGTCCTCACAGTGAAGAAGCCCGTGGGTGACTGTATTTGACATGGACTCACACCTAGTGTGAAATTGTTTCCTGTGCCTTACAGCTCAGATAGCCTTCATTCAAGACGTGGGTCACCTTTCTCTCAGGAGATTCCCTGGCAGGTATGTCCCGAGTCCAAAGACCAAACAGAGAAACGTTCACCAAAGTAAACGCACCGTTCCAATACCGCTGTTCCAACAGTGTGCGCTCGCACGGTGGAGGATAACCCACGTGAAACCTGAAGCTCGTTTGAACTCTTTCAGGTTAAAACTCGAAGCACTCAGCGACAAAGAACCTGGCGGACTGGACGTGGACGACGAAGATGCAGGAATCCAAGCCGCTGCCCAGGGAAGCAGCACTTTGTTAGGGGACGCCATAGTGGCTTCCTCCCCATCCAGCAGCCAGGACCCAGGGGGAGATTTCCCTGGCAGCCAACCACAGCCAACCACCGCCAACACCTTATTGGACGAGGAGGACCTTTTAATTGAGGAGTATGACAGTGACTGACCAATCACAATCTGTGATTTCCTAGTCATAGTTCACCATTGCTGCCTTGAGGTTCAAAAGCTTCCTCCATGTTTCCAAAGCACTGGGTTTATGTCATGTCTTTTTTAAATAATGTGAATTAAGTAGGATGTTTGTAATATTTATTTTTCAGTCCAAACTAAAGTTTGTTGTTACATTTGTCCTGCGTCTCTTTGTGTAATAGTGGACCTATTATACAACGTCACGAGGACATAAGTGTTATGTAGGGTCCATTAAAAAGCAGAAATGTGTGTTTGCTCACAACCATTTCGTGTTCACTGTAGTACAGTTCTGACATGTTGATTTTGTTTATTTGCCACATCTTGGCAGCAGCACAACGTTACAGCAATAAACAACTGTTTTGCGATGTTCATGCCCATTAATTGACTTCGCTCGTGTTGTGACGGACAGATACGCTGTGGTTACGTGTGGTAAACGTCACGCTGTGCCGCGCGCTGCGCACGTTGCGCTACACTGCGCCGAGCACTCGTATTACATCCAGTCTGCAGGTATTCAAACTTCGCCTGGAAGTGACACACCCGTTTTAGCTGTTTGCCCCTGTTTACATTTGTTACAATTTATAGCCTCCTGGATCCGTAAAAATAGTGTAAGTGTGACTTCGTCGCCGTCACTGGACGTTTTGCTGAAACTAGATTTTCGTCTGTTTGTACGCTGTATCCACATAGGTGTACTCTTCACAGGTGAGTTTCGTCCATATTTTGTTCTCTAATTTCAGTGGCATTTATTCGGAATATAATGAAGGAATGAGTAATGTATTTTAAGCGAAGAGAGCAGAGAGCTCGTATTCACGCAGACGCAAACCTTTCCGTTGGTTTCCAACAGATGCCTCTTGAAATAGCGGATCACTCACCTACTGTCCTGTCTATCAGACCACTGCAACGTTTTGACATGCCCAGTTATTAGCGCGGTTGCGCCTTGGCATTTTTCGTGCTGTTAGCGGTAGTTGGCAGCGATGCAAGGAGGCAGAGAACAGGTGACAACCCGCATCGCTCAGTCGTCAGAAGACGACATGACGGAGGGAGACCTAGGCGATGGCATGGGTGCCCGATCCTTATCGCACCTGGACAGTTCCCACCAGCCCAGGACCAGGACTAAAGGGAACATCCCGGATTTGTTGACCCAGACGAGGCTCTCGAAACGGGGCAGTGACGGAAGCAGCGGACCCTTCTCCTGGACGTCATGCAGTGCGATGTATACTGCTTTCCGAGAGGAGTTAGAATCAGATCGGGTCTCACACTGGAGAGTGAGAGACTCAGGTAAACATGCCTGTTTTTTTTTTTGGTTTTTTTTGTAAATTCATGTTATTTTGTCACATTAACAGACATAATATAATTCAGAACGACATAAGGCATTTTTGGAACAGCTTTGGACTATACTTTTTGTCAATGTCAAAGGTTTCTGAGGTTAACTAAAATGTAAGCAGGATTAAGTTCCCCCCCCCCTTCTGCAAGGTGAAATTCATAATCACTTCCTGTTCGTGTCCTGTTCTGAGAGCACCTGTTTGCTTTCCTTGTTGACTCTGGTGTGTTCTGCAGAGCTTGTCCGCACCAACACCTGCTGCATCATAGTTCTGCTAACACGGCGCCTTTGGGAGCTTTACGTACACAAACAGATCATTTTCAGAAATTGGTTTCTTGGGTGCCTAATAATATTTCATCTGGTTTAATACTTCTATCAAACACTGAAACACAGTGAGTGTCTAACACAGGTCAGTCTTTTGGTTCATTATAAAGCCTTTTTCACCTGTGAAACTGCTGCATGAGACATTAGTTTGGCACTCTACTGACCTGGGATCAGGAATCAGTTTTGTTTGTATAGCGCTTTTCAGAACAGCTGTTACCATGACAAAGCTTTACACAAGTTGCGTTTTCTACACTGCCGCTCTCCCATAGACGCCAATGCTGGAGACTCCAGTGAGGTGTTACAGAGAAGACTGCAGGAAGTTACGGAGGTAGGACAGCTCAAACACATCTCACAACCACACGCTTCAAACTTCACGTCACAACCACAAACTCACAGAAAGATTTGATTTTCTCAATTTTGCTATGCTTAATCAGCTGATATGTTTAACCAATACTTTGAATAGAATTTTAAATTGAATATTGATTTGAATAAAATGTTTAAAGAATTCTGCATGCATGCGTAATGTAGAAACGCTTGATACAGTCCCCTCCAAAAGTATTGGAACAGCAATCAAATTCTTTTGTTTTTGTTGTTCACTGAAGACATTTGGGTTTACGCTCAAAAGATGAGTATGAGAAGAGTTCAGAATTTCAGCTTTTGTTTCCTGGTATTTACAAGTTGTTAAGCAACTTAGGAAATATTACTGGTTGTATTAGACCACAGCATTTTTAGGTGAGCAAAAGTATTGGAACAAATGATCGTAAAGTAAATAGCATTTAATATTTGGTGGCATAACCCTCACGTGCAACAAATGCCTCAACCCTGCGACCCACTGACATCACCAAACTGTTGCATCCTTCGTTGGTGACGCTGCTCCAGGAAGTTTCAGTAGCTTCTTCCGGTTCCTGTTTGTTTCAGGGGGGTTTCACCCTTCAGTCTCCACTCCAGGAGGGGAAATGCTCTACTGGGTTAATGAACCTGCTCCAGAACATGCATGCACAGGCCATGACGTTACCTCCACCGTGCTTCACAGATCAGCTTGTATGCTTCGGATCATAAGCAGTTCCTTTCTTTCTCCACACTTTACCCTTTCCATCACTTTGGTAGAGATTCATCTTGGTCTCACCAGTCCATAAGATTGTGTTCCAGAACTTTTGTGGCTCATCTCTGTACTTTCAAATTTCAATCTGGCCTTTCGATCCTTACCGCTGATGAGTGGCTTGTGGTGTGGCCTCTATATGTCTTCTTCAAACAACAAAAACAAAGGAACTTGCCTTGCTGTTCCAGTACTTGTGGAGGGGACTGTGGGCATTTGGAGCTGTATTCAAGAGGCTAATGAGTCGCTTAAAAACGTTGGGGCACTGGGATCAGTGCTGACATGACACGTCAGCACAGTGGGTTTTCACAATGGGGAGAGTCCGAAGGAGTGAGGAGGGGAACCGTTTACAGCATGGAACATGATGTTCTGAGCTGATGTTCCCCGTAGGAAGTTGAACTGTTGCGGACAGAGCTGGAGGTCACCCATCGACACCTGGAGGGCAAGCACGAAGCTCTGAGGATCTTGCAGGGACAAGTAATGCCCATCGATCTTTTTCCTAGTAGCTGATGCCCATGACAGCCCTGTCACGAATGCAACATAGTACAATAGTACAATGTATTGTTACGTTGTACTGCATGGAATACAGTCCGATGCATTTCCATTCACCTCGAGCACAGTAGGAATGATTCATTGGCCATTTGTATGGTTTGATTTGACTTGATATGCTTGTGGTTATTGTTCCCACCCCGAAGGCCATATTGGACAAAGCAACCAGCCACACCAAGATCTTGCTCCAGAAGAGTGAGGAGCGAACCAAAGGTCTGGAAAAGGTGACGTCTTTACGCCAGGACCGGATTTGACGAACCACCGCAGGGCTGGTGTGCTGCTCAAGGATCATCGCTTGTATTTTACACTCTTATGAAACGAGTGAAACGCATATTAATGGACCCGATTAGTGCTGCTGTTGTGGAGATGCTTCACAGACCAGATGCTGCTCGAGGCCGTTTACTGTATGAAGGCAGGCCGGTGTGTTTTCAGACTGCGATATGATGATCTGAACTCTCTGCCCTGCAGGAGGTGAACGCTTTGCAGTGGGAGATCACCTTCAACCAGGTGCAGTTTAAGAACATAGAGCACGCATGGAACCTGAAGTGTGAGAGGTGCGTGACCGGATGGTAACGCCTCTTACGCGGCTGCTAATGGTCGCTAGCGGTTGCTAGCACTGCGTGCACGTAGAGGCCGCTGCAAACATGCATTTGTTGCTTTTCTGCGAAGTCTCGAGTGGCTGCTTCTATTTTTGCGGTTTTGCTTCTAAGATTTGACATTTCATTGTTAATTGTGGACATTGGGGATAATCAGGGTGTGTGCAGAAAACAAGGCACTTAGTCAAGGCCTCAATAAGAGAATGGAACAGCTGCAAGAGCTGCAGACGGAGAACGCCTGTAAGTCTAATTAATGCTTGTCCTCGAACTGATGTCTGTCCTCACATGTTGGTTGTTTGGACACAGTTTAAAGGAATACACATGAAAGCTAATGTTTCTGTTAATTGATACAAACTGGTTGGCTGTGGCTAGCATTATGCTAATGAGATGGTACTGCTGTACTACTCATTACAAAGTGTGTAATAATGGTGCTGCATATTTGTTTTCCCAAATGTCCACCAGCACTGAGTCAGCAGTGTCTGGAGCTGCTGGGATTATTGAGCGCTCAGGAGAGAAGTGACTTCCAGAAGACCCAGCCTCCGTGCAGCAAAGGAAGAGAGGGATCTTCACTGGAGGTGCCTTGGATGGATGGATGGATGGATGGATGGATGGACAAATTGTATAATGGATGGATGATCAATGGATGTATAGATGGAAGAATGAGTGTATGCATGTAAATAAATGGAAAGCAATGTTAGAAGGACGGATTTCAAGATAGAAAGAAGAATGGACTGGAACCTGGTCTAATGACTTGACAGAAGTAGATAGATAGTTTGATGGCTAGAAGCACAAACATTTACATTTACATTTACGGCATTTAGCAGACGCCCTTATCCACATACAGACAGCATGAAGGTCCGAGGAATTTTAAGATGGACAAATTGACTGGCCAGTTGCTTTGATAGACAGCCAGACTGACAGGAAATTAAACATGAACTAGGGCAATGTGCGTGGATCTCTGTGTGTCAGCTGGCTGTGTACGGGGCGTGCCAGTGTGTGTCCGGCGCGGGCGAACCGTGTCCCTGTGCGAAGAGTGCAGCAGCAAGCCGCAAGCAGGTTCTCCAGCTCCAACAAGAGGTACCTGCTTCCAACACGGCGGTTACGCTCATCCATGAAAACATCCAGCGCTGGCTAATGAGACGGTAAAAGTATCTATTGGGCCTTTTTGGCGTGTATTTGAGCGCTTGCTAAAAAATGTGTGTGTGTGTGTGTGTGTGTATATATGCCTGGGTTTCCCCATTAGCTGGAGCAGCAGAGGAGGAGGAAGGAGGAGGCGTATGTGATGGTGGATGCATTCCGCATTGCTTTTGAGCAACAATTGCGGAGGGGCAGCGAGGAGGTGCTCCGGCTGGCCGCGTGTGACGGGCGCCTGCCGCGGCAGCCGCCACCGCAGAGAGGTGCAGGGGTCCTTTTGTTACCTCAACCATGCAAAAATTGCCACAGCTGAGGCGACGCACGTGACGTGTGCCGTCACTTAGTGCATGCTGCATCCCCCGTTGCAGGGAAGCCGGGCGCGGCCAGCGTGGCTCAGAGGCTGAGACGGTTCCTGCCGTCCGCCAGAGAGGGAAAGGTCCTGACCGACCCCATGGAAACCCTCCACCTGCTGCTCGATCTGGTGCGTGTGCCGTTCACGTTTCCTGACTCTGCGCTTCATCACATGACAAGATTTACTTAGCAGAGAAATCTGATGGCATAAGTATAACTTTAAACTATCCTACATCTCACCTTCTCCGCATCGATTTACAATGCCACACAGACTAAAATCACGCAAAACTATGCAGCCACCTAAATGGCACGCGGCGTTTAGCACAGCATGTCCCTGTGCCGTCCTAAAGGCAGTTACAACATTCAGACACGTGTTGACCCAGCTGTGCCTCTGTGTCAGCTGTGTGACAAGGAAGAAGCTCTGGCGCACCAGAGGAAGGTGAGCTACATGCTGGCGCGCAGCTCCGAGGACCAGGACAAGCGCACGCAGGAACCCTGCAGGTCCGGACACCACACGGGGGACGGAGAGGAGGCCTGCGGCTGCTCGGCGGACACCACTTCTGGCCCGTCTCCCCTTGATCCTGGTCACATCGCCGAGGTGGCGGACCTTCAGGAATTTGCCGGTTCTTTGGTGGAGCAGCCAAGCGATGCTGCCGTGAGGACAAAGGTCGAAGGACATGATTGAAGGCACCTGACTCATTTTAGAGTCTTTACATTACTGATGTAATTACATATCTGCTTTTTAAGGAAAATGTTGTTGGAACCGTTGAGGTACACAAGGAAGCCATTTTTAAAGACACAGAAAAAAGAACGTACATTGAAAATCAAAGTTTACTTCTTTGTAATCAGACTTAAACTGGAAAAATATTCAGAAGTAGAATTATACTACTGTGTATAATGTGTATAAGTGTACGTATATTATATAATATATAATATTGCATATTTACATTTTATTGGTGTTTATATTTTAATATCTACTTAATTAGGTTTATCTTAGGCCTAATATGTTGCTTGAATAAAGGTACACTTTTGCACCAGATTTCACCTGTTGATCGTTATGAACGATTTTATATGCAAGCCCCACAAAAAATCAATAAACAGTCATTTAAAGAATTGCTTTGTAAACGTAGTGTGAGAAAGAGAACTAGTGAGGGGCAAGTGAAGCCTTATGAAGCACCGAGGCTCTCCTAACAATTGTGCCGAAAAAGATTCGAAGCTTCAATGCTTCGGTGACAGTGACATCTGGTGGACAACTGGCGCCATAGCACCCTCTAAAGAGCATCAGTGGAGCAATGGCACTGTTTCAGTCCTATGACAGCGATAAAAGTTCAGAAAAGTCTGAGTGGTCATTCAAGTGTTTTGTTCATTCATACCAATTAATGATTACAATAAAATATGCAGGTGCTCTCCCCAATACTCTTAACACATTCCAGATTAACCCATCGAATAAATGCAAATTATATTAAGTGTTAAATGTTAGTTAAGGGTTTATATATAGCTTTGAACTTTATTTAAAAATTGTAATAAAAATAGAAACTGTCAGGCACATAATAATAATCTTTATTTGTATAGCACCTTTCATGCATACATGCAACTCAAAGTGCTTTACAGATTAAATAAATCAAAACATTAAAATGAAGCAGAGATTAAAAGAAATAATAAAAAATAAATAAATTAAATGAAATAAAATAAACAAAATAAACAAACAGGTAATAACAGGTAATAAAATAAAGGTAATAAAATGCCAAATTCTTAAGATAATAAATAGAACTATTAAAATAATTAGAACAAACATAAAATGTAACTAAATAAAATGATGAAGAAAGTAAAATAAAATGGAAACCTGGTACAACAGACATAGCTTAACTAAAAGCAGATTTAAACAGGAAGGTTTTAAGACCCCTCTTGAAGCTATGCAGGGATGAAATGTCTCTGAGCTCCTCAGGAAGAGAGTTCCAGAGTTTTGGGCCATAACGGCTGAAGGCACCCTCACCAATCTTTAATCGGCTTTTAGGAATCACCAGTAGATTACTGTTTGACGACCTGAGAGACCTGACTGGAACATATCTAACTATCATTTCACTGAGGTAAAGAGGAGCAAGACCATGAAGACATTTAAAAACCATCACCAGAACCTTAAAATCTATTCTAAAGCTGACAGGTAGCCAGTGCAGTGAGTGGAGCGCAGGTGTAATATGATCCCTCTTTCTCGTTCGGGTCAGGACCCTTGCAGCAGCATTCTGAACTCGCTGTAGCTGAGAAATCGAGCTCTTTGGGAGAGCAGATAAGACAGCGTTACAATAATCAAGCCTTGATGTGATAAATGCATGGACAAGTTTTTCACTATCAGCAGGAGAGAGCATATCTCGGACCTTAGCGATGTTTCTGAGGTGAAAATAAGCTGTCTTGCATGTGGTCATGATGTGTGATTTAAAGCTTAGCTCATTATCAAAAGTGACGCCCAAGTTCTTAACATATTGTTTGGCTTTCAGATTAATTTGATTTAAATAGGTCTGAACATCTTCCCTTTGTGAGTCACTACCAAGAACAAGAACCTCTGTCTTCTCTTTATTTAATTGCAGAAAATTGTCAGACATCCATGTCTGTATATCACCTATGCATTCAAACAGTGAGCTAATTGATTTTAGGGCTTTAGGTTCTAGAGAAATGTAAAGTTGAGTGTCATCCGCATATTGATGATAACTAATGCCATGTTTGTTAATGATATGTGGTAATGGAAGCATATATAGGTTGAACAGTAAAGGCCCAAGAATTGATCCTTGGGGTACCCCACAAGTTATTTTTTGATGTGTGGAGGAAGAAGTACCTAATGCAACATAGTACTCGTGCCCAGTTAGATACGATCTAAACCATTCTAAAACTAAGCCACTAAGGCCTACCCAGCTCTGTAGTCGATCAAGAAGTATTTCATGATCAACAGTATCAAAAGCGGCACTTAAATCTAGCAGAAAAAGGACTGAGAGTTTACTTGCATCTTTATTCAATCTCAGGTCATTTACTACCTTAACTAGTGTTGTTTCAGTGCTGTGGAGAGCTCTGAAACCAGACTGAAAAGTGTCATTTATTTGGTTTATTTTAACATAATCATTCAACTGGGTTGACACAACTCTTTCAATGATTTTGCTAAGAAAAGGAAGGTTAGATATAGGTCGATAATTATTGAGAATTGTTGGATCAAGATTTCTATTCTTTAGTAGTGGTTTAACCACTGCAGTTTTAAGAATATTAGGGAAATGTCCCAGTTGGAGAGACTGATTAACAATCATTAGAACATCATTAGATAATGAGCTCAGAACCTGTTTGAAAAAGTATGTTGGTAAAGGGTCCAGTTCACATGTAGAAGATTTTAGTGATGAAATCACATCAATTAGTGTTATCATGTCAACTTCTTGAAAATCAGACATATAACAGTTAGGTTGCGTAACTGGTATCAAGGTTGATGGTGTATTTGTGCTTGTTGCTATGTTCTTCCTTATACTAGTTATAAGATTCTGGGAAGACACGGGAAGTGGGGTTTACTAGCCGGTCTATACTTCTGAATAAGACAGCTGAATTTTTGGATGAATCGATCAAAGTAGAGAAGTAGTTTTTCCGTGCTGATTTTACTTCACTGTTGTAATTATTCAGTGTTGTTTTATAAATATCAAAATGTACTTCCAATTTTGACCTTCGCCAGCGTCTCTCAGCCTGCCTGCAATCTTGCCTAAGTTTTACAATAGATGGAGTGTTTCTCCAGGGCATCTTAATTCTACCAGAAGTAGTTTTAATTACCTACGGTGCCACAACATCAATACAGTTCCTAACTCTGTGAGTGAATGTTTCAACTAGTTCACTCCCTGTTTCTAAGAGGGGAGGGAGGGACTGTATCATGTCCGTGAAGGCCACGGCACTGCCAGCACTGAGATAACGCTTGGTTATTGTGCGCTTTTCACCGAGTGTTCTAATAGGTAATGACACATTGAAAAATACACCAAAATGATCCGAGATTGCAACATCAGTAATTATAGTATTATTAACATCTATGCATTTAGAAATAATCAAATCTAACGTGTGGCCATGCCTATGAGTTGGACCTGATACATGTTGCATGAGATCAAAAGAGTTAAGCATCCTCATGAACTCAGAGGTGATTTGATTTGTGGGTATATCCATGTGGATGTTAAAATCCCCAGTGATTAAAACATAATCAAAATCAACTAAGATCCTACAAAGCATTTCAGCAAAATCTTCAAGAAAGTCTGTATGTAGTCTGGGAGGATGATAGATAACAATTAATAGAACTGTATGAGTACTGTTCAGTTGTACTGCCAGATACTCAAACGTAGGATATTCCCCTAATGAAATCTGCTTACAGCTGAATGCTTTATGATAAAAACATGCAACACCACCACCTTTCTTATTTTCTCTAGAGACATTAAAATAGTTAAAATTTGGGGGAGAAGCTTCATTTAGCACCACTGCTCCATTGCTATCAAGCCAAGTCTCTGTTAGAAAAAGAAAGTCCAGACAATAATCTTCAATTAGTTTAGCTATTATAAAAGACTTGTTTGTGAGTGAGCGGACATTAAGTTGGGAGACTTTGAAGACCTGATGTGGTTGATTAACAAGGCTTACATTACTTGTACATTTTACTGGGATCAAATTTTGTTTGTTACAATGTCTTGTTTTTCTTCTGATAACATTTTTGTTCTGATTCTGAGAGCCATGCCACCGGCTATTTAAAAGAACTGGAATGTAACACTGACTAGGAGCATGGATTCCAGTGTGTCAGACCTGAGGATTCACTGAGTGTACAGGAGAGGTAGGTGAGTTCCTACAAGACTGTGGACTGTTCCTGCAAGACCGTGGACTGTAGTGTTGCAGAACCTCATCAATCTCCTGGAGTTTACCTCTGAGACCGTGAACAGATTCCCTGACAGGAGACGGTGGGGCATACCCATATTAGCTGGAATGGAGCACAAGTTTTCCGTTGCTTTTGAACTGGACTTGAAGTGTGCCACTATTTTGTGGGCCCTACTGTGCATGTTTTGCAGCTCAGAAGTCTGACAGAGTGATTTTTTGACACTCATATTGAGCAATAAATATGTCTAATGTTTAACTGCCACAATATTGTGAGCTCCATCAATCACCTTCCCACAGACCTGTTCGGTGATTCCCCACTCCGTCATCAAATATGCAATTGCGTCTGGAATATTAGCTGCTGTGTGGGTCACAGGAAAATACTGCACACCTGAAAACACAGTAGTCAGATATAGTCTGTCTGACACATTATGGCAAGTGACAATAATGTAATGTTGACTGAAGTCCACATGTCAGCAGTCAAACTAACAGCTGACCGATTAATTTCTGCCAAGGCTTTTCTCTTTCAGTGTACCTTGCTTCCACCGTTGCCTTTACAGTTTTGCAGCTTGGAATGGTGTATGATGGGTCCAGGATTTTAATGAAACATTGGAACCCTTCATCCTCAACGATAGAAAAAGCCTGAGCATTAGCACAATAATAAATCTTATATAGCTGGTATGGCACCAAACCACTCAAATCTGTCAAACCTGTCAAGCTGTCATTGGCTCAGAACGCACTGAAACGCCGTGAGCCAATGACACACACTGAAAGACTATGAGCCAATGAAAAGCTTCGAAACATTTTGAAGCAATGAAGCGCAAAGCTAAACAGCTTTAGTATATCGGTCACGTGACACTGGTGTTTCGATACAAGCTCCGACACAGCGTTTCGAATCACTCCGCTTCAGGTAGCGTGACACGGTCCGAAGCCTCGGTGTCGTTTGCCCATCACTAGTGTGAACTAACTTCATATCCCAATGTGCAACACAACGGAAGTCCTTGCTTAATGCTATCCGTGCGGAAAAAGGAATGATTATCATGAAACTTATAGAAGCAGAGTTGGAACTTATCAAAGCACATGGGAATAAATAAACACAGTTTGCGCCATTACTGTACATGTGCCGTGATTCTTATTGCAACGTTTATATGTATCGCCTATTATCTTTGGTTTGAATCGTCGACAAGCGTCACAGGTTGGTGTTATCAATGCTAACGTAACTATGTAGCTAAGGCAGGTGGCTAGTTAGTGTACATGGACAGCCAAATTGCACCAGTTGTTTTGTAAACCGTATCTTAACTAGTTAACTTGGTTATTTTGATTTGCTGAAAGATTTGACAGACTCCGGTGAAAATACGGGCGCTAATGTTTATCATAATGTATCTAAAACAACCACAATGACATGTTCAGTTTCAGCGTCTATGCAGGACCAAACCTTGGACTACTTCCTCAAAAAAGGCACAGTGCAAGCGAGGGATGCGGCAGATATTAACTGGTATCATGCCGCGAACAGCAGGGATAAGATCAACGAAGCAGTTAAAGGTGAGGAACAATCTTTCAGGTTAAGCATTATTTTATATTTAACGGATTTATTCCTAAAGGCTTATCTATGATCGAAGGTTTTAGTCGAGAAGTCAGCGGTGGGTTTTAAGTACTATAAGCTCTAGTGCGTATTTCCTTCCTAGACCTTTTGCAGAGATTTAAAATGTTGAAGGACACTGACAAGATCCAGAAGATGCCACGTTCTCTTTCTCTTTTTAATATGAATTTTGGCCCAATCAGGGAGATTGCCGAGTCCATTCAAGTCCATTGTTTACTAACGCACCGGCTCAGAACCTCATTTATTTAGTTTTACCCATCTTGGAATTGGTACGGTCCACTTCATATAGATTTGCGCAGATGAAATTGGAGCAAACCATTTTTGATAGAAACCTAATAGCATTTACTATTAGAAACGGTAGCGGTTTTGCAGGACTGATTGTGAGGTCTTCAGGAGCTGCTTTTGGTTTGGTCTCAGGTTTGTTGGTTCTTGCCTCATCTGTGCAGGTCCTGCTCAGATGATTGAAGCTGATGTTCTTCTCAGGGGTCATGACCCCAAGGAACCCATTATGGCACACCCTCCTCTTACAGACAGTGACATCACACTGCAGGAGTGGCTAAGAGCATTAGAGAACTCAAACAAGGGAATCAAATTGGACTTCAAAAGGTTGGTCAGCTGCATTGGAAATTTATGAAAAGTTTTGTCATTTCATATTGGTTATTTGTTGTTTTCTTAAAATCTGCAGATTATTGAAAGGCAGAGTTCCAGGTCTGGGTCAGTAACCATTGGCCTTTATAATTGCTTTATGTTGCCAAAGTGCATACAGTTTCACACAATTCAAATTTCCTCACGTACTTGAGAAAATCCATAAAGACAATCAGAATGTTTTAAATATGCAAACAAGTTCTTTTGGTTTAGGTGTCAAACATAGAATTAGAGCAAACTCAGAATATAGGAAGAGACATTATACATAACTATTCAATGGACAATGTGTTGCTGCTGAGGAACAGTACTTTTTTAATGGCCATGTTGTTTTTTCATGAGCTGGTCTCCTAGGACTGTGGCTTGGGCACCATTAACCACTGATACGCCATAAATAAAGTAAATATAAAAATCCTCAACCTATTCATATAGGCTGATTTGCATATTCATGGTTACCACAGGACACATTTTTGTCTGAGAGTGCTTATTAGTGCATGGGAGTCGCTGCTGTATAATTTAAGTGCGTTAGCAAAATGACAGGAAAACTGACCAATGAAATTAATGTATTTCACTACAGGGGCAGGCCTATAGCAGCATGGTCTTTCTTAGCTTTCTGAAGGGGCTATGGCATTGTTAGTGAAATGTCACCGTGTATGGACACGCTGCTTTGCTGCATGCGATAGACATCGTGTTTTCAAGGCTAACCTTCAGTCAGAATCTCATAAAAATTCCATGACGTTGGCCAACTCCATCTGTAGATCTTAGCCAGAAAGGAAACATTTGTGTAGTATTTGCGTAATACAAACTATGGGAGGTTGCGTCTATATGGGAGTGGAGTGTTGGTTTGTGCAGAAGGGTTACTATAGCAGAGCTGCACTGTTTCAGTGCTCCGCACTGCTGCAGTGTGGACATCCTTGAGGTCAAGTGTCTGGAGCAGAGCGAGGGGCGTCTGGAGGAGAGTGAGGGGCGTCTGGAACAGAGGGAGGCGTGTTTGGATGCGGGACCAGTGACCCTCTCTCCTGTGCAGCCTGCCGGCGGTGGAACCCTCCATGGCTCTGCTGGAAGAGACTCGTGCCCGACTCAAAGGGCCCGTGTGGCTCAATGCGGACGTTCTTCCAGGGCCTGGTGGCAAGGCCACACCCCTGGATGCCCAGGCCTTCCTACAGGCAGTGGCTCTGGGAGCACAGGAGGACGTGCTCTCCTTGGGCTGGACCACTGGATGGTCCCAGGATACAGACAACCCAGGTAACATGTGTCCCTGTACAATGCAGCCTTCTTAATGCACATGGATATTTTTCACATGCCAAGACATTGCAACATTAAACCTTCCCCCCCCCACACATCATTTTTTTCCCCACACTTGGTAACCCATATGATATGTTCTAGAGCACATTTTCTTCATTAACATCCTGAGAGGCCTCGACACCATCTGGAGCTCCATGTCAGACTGGCGTCAGTGGTGACTTCCCCTGCATCTCTTTCATCCTGCGTTGGTTTCTAGGTTACAGCTGGGAGATGGTTCAGCAGATGGAGGCGGTGTGTAGGCCCCTGGGGCGACCCGTGACGTTCCCAGTGCGGGCGGCTCTCCTGTCCAAGTCCTTCCCACAATTCCAGTGGCTCCTGCAGCATTCTGACAGGTGGGATGGCGTCTTGGGCAGTGCGGACCCATTGGTGCGTTGCTATTGGGTGAGCCGGATGCTGCTGAGGCTCGGGTGTGTGTGCGCCGCGGTCTGTTTGCATCTTGAGTGGCTGTAAGCAGCAGGCCACTGATGGGCTGCTTGATTGGTTTCGTGTTATGTAACAAACGCAGCTCATTAAAATGTCTTTGAAGCACTAGTGGCGTAATTCGAGGTCTTGTTTGAGGCTGGAACACACACACTCCATTACGCTGAAAGATGCGTGGAGTGAAGTGCGTTGCGCTGGTACTAATCCGTCCCCCTTCCCCCACTCCCCTGAGCACTCCAGCATCCAACCACGCCCCTCCCCCTCTCCCAGCTCCGCCCCTTCCGCCTCCCGACCTGTGCTGTAGCAGCGAGTGTACAACTTAACGCCGCCCCTCGCCACAAGGCCAATCGGTGGAGCGGTACGTCCCGGGAATCACCGTGGAGGAGGGCAGCAGTTGAAGCATTTTGCCATGCTCATGTTTTTATTGAGAAACAGTAAAGCAATGCGGGTGGTCAGGGCGCTTATTGGCGAAGTGATCTACAGAAAGGCAAACCCCCACTACCCTACTACCCTACTACCCCACTACCCTACCTACAGTCAAACGAGCTAAGCAACATGCACGGGTCCTCTGTGAACGTGGAAAACTAAAGAGTTTGTCCAGCGTACAAGCTGCTATTACAACCTCCAGGACAGAAGAGGTAGAAAAATGTCTGGACATCTTTTGGCCAAATTATGGGATGTTAGTTTCATTTCATTTGTAGTACCCAGAACAGTTAAATACACAGAGCTTATTAAAGGAGTTAATTAATTAAATATTCTTTGGGTTTAGATAATTGACAATGGTGTCAGGAATACAGAAATCAAAACAAATATAAATGGAAATTCAAATATTTGTAAGTATTTGAGTGAGTAATACATGTAAGTATTTGTATTATTGTGCTGTCATACATACCAAACGTAGTGTCCAGTAATATGGTGGTGTGTTCATGTTGTTGACGCCATTATGCACTTCCTCCTTATGCTATACTGTTGTCCTGTCCACGGTCTCTGTCTCTCAGGTACACCCTGACCATATGGACAGGCCAGAACGATGTGTTGAATGTGGAAGATCTCTTACCCTACAGGCAGCACTTCGACAAGTCCAGGATCTACTATGATCTACTAGATTCCCAGCTTTCCAAGTTTAAAACACTGCCTGGGTACATGTGAAAGCGCCTCGGGACGAATGGGAGTTCCGAATGGGCGGCTTCCTGTTCTGTGGAGTACAGGAAGTGACATGTTGGAGCTGAAAGGAACTACTCAACTGGTTTAATGAGCTGATACATGACTGTTATTCAGGGGATAAGTGGCAAAGCATACTGCGTCATGGTGGAATTCAGTTTTTTTACACCGGCAGTATAAGTAACACTTAAACTACAAAATATGTGGTTTGCAGTAGTGGAAGGTAATGTAATGATGCATCTTGCCTAAACTCACTACATTGCACTATGCATTGACAGTGAAGAGACTTCAGTGTTGGTTTTTAACCATGACAATTTACAGTTTTAGAATTTTTTTTATTTCAAAGCAGTAACACAGGTTCATGGTGCATGATAAGGGCACAAGTCTACGACATATAGCTTAACAGTTATAGCTACATGCGTGTTGCATTTTACTATATTTACTGTCTGAAGTTAGTTGAGATGTCAAGAATTTTGGGAGTTTCTTTTTCCTGCTCTCAAGACACTTAACAATGAACTTTTAAAAAGTATCTTGAATCTCACATTTTAAACAGCCAGTGCATTTTCATGTCCAAATAAGCAGAATAAACACAACGTATGACTACTCTGAAACTCTGGATCACAATTTCTGAATCATGCATTCACCATTTACTGTCCAAAGAGCTCCTCAAAGTTAACCAGGTGCTTTATTTGCTCCGTCTGCATTGAGTGCCTTCTCAGCAGAGTCTTCTTGGCCTTCAGGTCTCTGGGAACGCTTGGGGCACAGGGGACGAAGTGCCTCGGTCCAGATGCAAGGGGTAGGTTCCCTGGTACGGCGCCATGGGCAGGCCCAGACTTGGTTCCACTGGTGGGTCTAGTGGAGGTGCTGGCTTTGATATCTGGGATGGGTGCGTGGGGGTTGAGTGGTGGCAGGTAGCCTGGTCGCGTCTGAGCGATGTGGTCCAGCAGGAGAGCTGCGGAACCCCTGCGCTCTGCCAGCCCTGGACTCCTCCGCTGGCCGATGTTCTCCAGAGACTCCTTGGAGCCAGACAGGGTGGAGGATCGGCTGGAGATCAACTTGCACTTCTCCGTCATCCCCGTACCGCCTCCCATGCCTGCCCTGCCCGAGTTGTCCGAGTGCTGGCTTCCAAACTGGGGAAGCTGGGAATCCGAGCTGTAGTGGTCCACGCCAGTGTTGCGGCGATGGACCACGTTGCGCAAACTGGACACGGCTAGGTTGGGCAGGCAGTATGGGTCTTCGTCCACAGGGACGGCCTCTGTGACCGAGGCAGCTTTGAGGAGGTTCTGGTGCGAGGTGGAGTGTGGTAGCAGAACGCCGTCGTAGGACATTTTGCGGCTCTGCCTCTTCGCCTCCCTCGTTTGCTTGCTCTCTGCTTCAGTCGCTTGCTCCAAGGCTCGGAGCAGACCAGCGGCGTCTTTGGCATCGATGCTTTCATGACGAGTAACAAGAGGCACTCGTTGAGCCAAGGACCGATGGCAATTGAAGCCAAAAGAGAGTTCTTCTTCTGGAGTGATATCCAGGAGTTCCTCGGTCAGCGAGGACGCCTTGCTCTGCTGGAGCAACACGGAAGGAGGGATCTTCAGCCAGGGCTCCGAATGGAGCCTCTGCAAGTGCAGAATCTTGGCCACACCCACTGCTCTTGGACCCATAGCACTAGGGTCCTGTGTAGGCGCCGCTGGCTTGGCACAGACGTTTGTCGCCGTTTCTGAGGTATGACCCTTTCCTTGGTTCTCCCTCTGGGTAACAAGAGTGGTCTCCAGCTGGCTAGGCCGGGGAGACAGATGAGGGGCGCAGAGCTGAATGTCAGAGAGCGACATGCAGGCAGTAGGACTGCAATGCAAACGGTCCTCTAAGTCTGGAGAAGGAGGGATGTTCAGGTACTGTTTGGTCATTTGCCTCCCAGATGGGAGTTTGTCTGTGGTAATGATGATTACCTCCTTGCCTTTGGCCTTACAGGCATCCAGTAACACTCGGAGAGCTTTCTTGTCTCCAGCATTGACAGCATACACCAGCGCAGAGGAACCTGAGCGGTCCTCTAAACTGGGATCGGCTCCGCTAGACAGCAGCTGAGACAGAACTTCTTCCCCAGCCCGTTCCACACAGGCATGCATTAGCGCAGTCTTGCCAGATTTGTCCTGAATATTCGGGTCTGCACCATTCTCCAGTAGATATCTGTGGAATGCATGTCAACTTTCAAGGACCAAACAGAGCAGAGATCTTCAGCTGTGAACCATTTATCCAAACTGTGGTCCTAGATTTTGTATTCACTGGTAATTAATTTATGTATTTATGTATTGAAATCAGCTCTTGACCAGATATTACAGATAACCTTTGCATCCTCCCTTTACCTAGGAGCAGAGTCTATTGAAAAAGTCACGATTCGATTGCATCAACTGTTTAAATAAATAACAGGGATTTCAAAGTCCATATCTTGGGAATTAGATTCAAGGTCCTGAGTTGAAAACGTTTGTTTCAGTGCCAATCTTTTAGGGTTAGAGTTCTCATTGCATAGTCCTTAAATACCCCCCACAAGAAAGTGATTCAGCTCATTAGCTAGCTACTATAACCGTTATAAACTAAATCAGCAGGGAATCTATAAAGGGCTGGCCATGAATGGCTGGCTCTGGGACTTATGGAGCATTGAGATGGTGGAGCATTAAAATTTCACTCATTGCGAAAGACTGCAACACACACCTTCAATTAGCAATGCGCTACATCAAAATAACGTACCAAAACCATCATCCCTGTTAGAAAATAGGTGATGGCTCACGTTTGCCTACCTCTGAGAACAACAATATTGCGCTTGTCAAGTCCAAGATTTGAGCAAGACGTACCTGACCATCTTGGATTTTGGCACACTCTGAGTGTCCGTGTGACGGGTCTTGCATGCAACCATGAGTGGCGTCTCTCCACGTTCGTTGCTTTCATTGATGTAAGCCCCGCCCTCCAGCAGCAGACGGCTGAGCCGCAGACGGCAGAGGTGGACGGCCTTTAAGAGGGAGTTGCCATCGGTCCGCACCTCCATGGAGTCCTCCATGACTGCCTTATTTATAGAAAGGCAGAACGATCTGTGGTTTAAGGGATCTTGGGGCAATTGAAGGGCATCTGAGCTTAGGTCAATTGTCTGTGGGGCACAACGAGTTAAGGTCAGGAATGCACATAGTTCAGTTCGCCAATGTAACAATGCAAAAAATGCTAATAACACATGATGGTTAGAAGGGTTCAGCTGCCATGAGTCTTGCAAATGTGCTGCTTTGTTACTTGGCTCCATTAGCATTCTGGATTGGTGTATTCCTTAAATCCGTATGCTAGCAGTTTGTTCACATCTTGCCCCTCATGGACAGGGAATAATGGGAAGACATTTGTTGTGATGACCATTGTGGGAAGGTCAAAATGGTACTAGACAGTAAAGATGCAAGAGAGCTGTCTTGGTTATGTAAACCCTCTTCGTGGCTTTCCTTGAATTTTTACTCTAAATTGAAATTGTACACTTATTTGACCACATGTACACTTGTACACTTATTTGACCACATGTACACTTGTACACTTATTTGACCACATTCATCAAATTGGCACAAAGAGCGTTAGCCTAAAGTGTGGATGCTGTGAAGGCAGAAGAAATGGTGCCATTTCAACAGAGACAGATACTGAACAGTGAATTGCTGGAGTTCTTGAGAACCAGGTGTTTTATTTATTTATTTATTTTTAATGTCATTATTTATGTACAAAGCAAAGCTTTCTAAAAATGGAACAGTGTGACCTGTTATTTTTGGTAGTACTTGAGGAGAGATGTTTATTAAATATTTTGTGATTTCTGGATTTCATAAATTATATATTTTTAAAGGCTTTTAAAATCATTTTCATCTTGCATTTGAAAAGTCTGAATGTTTGCATGCCTAGCTTGGATAACTAAATAGAGTCAACAGTTATTATTACTGTTAAAAGTATAACGTTGTCTCCCTAATACAATCATGTTATGTGTGTGTATAGAAATAATTACAACAAAACATAAGAAATAAACAAACAAACGCACATTGAATATAGGGTTATGTGCAAAACATTAAGTAGCGATAGTTTGGCCTTCCATCAACAGGTGCGTCAATGCTCTGTTATTCACATTAGTCTTTCTATTCCAACAGATTTGTCAGATATAAATTTGTAGGCAGGTAACAGGGCCCGCACGCGGCCTCTTCATTGGTGGAGTACACGCGCTCTACCGGCAGGACGTCTGGGATAAGGCTGCTAATGCCGCGCGCCCCCCGGGATGGCATTTATAGCCCCAGCGCGCTTTGTGCGCTTTTCTAGCCTTCAATCGGCCCCCGAACAGAGAGAATTCTTAATGACCTTTCGCTCGCTCTCACACTCGCGCCCTCGTTCTCTGGCTCGCGCTGAAGAGGGTGGAACAAACAAGCATTAATACGCAGATCAGGGCGTGCGATTGTTTGCGAGGACGCGCTCAAGTGGAACACCAAACAGGCCACTTAACGCACCTGTGCGGAGTGGTGATTCATGCCAGATATCGCAATAGGCTTAATTATTTGCACTATTTTCCCTCGCGCGGTCTTATCACTTGCTAGGAGTGAAAGTGTCCTCTCTCACAGGAAAGCCGATGTGGGTATTTGTCGGTATGACGTTTTTTATCAGTGTAATTAAAGCGCTAAGTAAAAAGCATGCAGGTTAATTTTGATCTTTAGTTTTAAATGTCAGAAGCTATAATGAAGCACGATAATGTTTAGTTACGAACAAGTAAATTGACATGAAGGTACAATATAGCCTATAGGTTTCCTTGCATACCTGTAAAATAAGTTTCCATGCCTTTAAAGTTTTTGTGGTTACCGCAGCAACCAAGAAAACAGAAAACACTGCGTTTGTGTTGTATGGTGCAGTCTATGGGTTGCTTCTACATTTGCGGAGAAGCAGATCACGTAATAGGCGTTTACGGGGTGATCTGAAAGCAAGGTCAACTTGAAACAGCACTTCAACCGCTCAACACATACATGCCTGAAAATTCTTAGAATCAGAAGGCGATGGCAAAAAGCCAATCATTCAAATATCAGAATTGTATATCTAAATATTATTAAACTGCATACATATAACGCTGCTTCAGTTTCACAACTGGAAACACTCTGAAACAGCACCTTTTTAAAACGATGATAAAAAAAATCTTCGATGCTTCAAAATGCAGTTTAAACATGCAAAAAAGCCAAGACTTAAAAGCAGTGATGGAATAAGCAAACTGACGTTCATCGCAGTTCTTCTGGAGTACTGATGCTTACCTCTCGCGCTCTGCAGATCTCGGTCCCTCTCAGTTTTGGCTCAAGAGTGTCTCTCACCCCAGCGAAAAGGCCGTGTTATCCGACGCTCTAGATCAAAAGATCTGAAGAGTCAACAAGTACACATAATAAATGAGAGCGAGCGTGTCTATGCGTGCGCAGGTTCGCGATGTGTGGCGTGAAAGGGAGCGTGAGCGAGGGATGAGAACGAGAGACAACAGGTGTGCGAGCTCTCAGGTCTAGATAGAGTCGGCCCCTTAAAGTCGAGTGGGTGTGTGAGACTCACGGGGAGGAGAGAGAGGGAGGCTTAACACCGCCATGACACGACTGCCTTCGCACATCGAGCGCCTATGCGCAATCTGGCCATTCTTCTAACGAGGTTACTGAGCTCGAGGATGGAGAGTACAAGTGTTCTGCCCCCCCCCCCCCACGACTCTATGGGTGTGACGCCATAGCGTCCCTGAACCACAGGCCCCCGTGAGCTGACATCAACATGACGTAGTGCTTTCCCCTTCTTCTTTTGTCCTACGACGTAGAGGGGCGTCATAAGTGTAGGTGTAGGAGTTAAGCAGGTAATGGAGGATGAAGTCCAAGAAGCACACGCAGATGTAATGTACTCAAAATAAGAGGTGAATGCGAATAGGAAAGGGAAAAAAGGACTTTGTGATGGTAAAAGGAACCATACAAGCAATATCCATCGTTTGATCATGCAACAGGTGATTTTAAAACACAGTGCATGCGTTTCTACACACTGCATGTTTCCAGTGCCAATACTGACCTCACATTAAAGCACTCCAGGATTAAACGGCAATATCACCATAAAGCTAGTGGGCAATCCTGTCCAAAATGGGTAACCCAAGGACAACTGTCCAAAACTTGTAATAACCCCAGGACAACTGTCCAAAACCTGTAATAACCCCAGGACAACTGCATGCTGCTTCCACTGTGCTCAACAAGCATATTAATGGCTTGATCTTGTTTTCCTAGACCTGCCCTCTCCTTATACTTCTAAAGTTGAAGATGCTGAAGAATGCCATTGATGAACTGTATCTGTTAAATTTGACCTAACGTGCTCTGCATAGCCACATCAAGTCCGTGGCAATCTGTGAAGAGGTAAAAAGGAAGACAGCCAATCAGGACCAAACAACTCCATCTGCAATTAAGTGCAAGAGTCACTTACGCACCACTTAAGAGTGTGTGTGTGTGTGTGTGTGTGGGTGGTGGGGGAGTTGACCTATCAATCAAACTAATTTCCCACTTAGCACAAGCCCTTGTTGCCTCCTGCAGGGCTGAAACTAATCAGCCTCAAAGGTTAGGCCTGACTGCAGCCTCTGGCCTTTGTCAGAGAGGGCTGTTTAAGAGAGGGCGGTGTCAGTGGGGGCAATTGGGAAAGGTGACGGTGTGTGTACGGACAGATGGAGCAGAGAGAGGGCGAGATTATGTGTGTGCAGGCATGATGCTGTGCAATGTTGTCATCCAGCCTGAAAAACCACACAAGAACCTTTTTTGCCAATAATTAGACCTCCAGACGATAAAGCAAAATGCAAATTCATGGGTGGAGCAAAGTGGGCCAGTCAAATTTGAGCTGGGTGATACAACCGCTACACACACACACACACACACACACACACATGGAGATAAACACTGTTTTAATAGCACATGGAGATTAAAAGGCAGAAAATAATCAACACAATTTGAACCTTATAACCGTACCCTATGCAGTGTCCACCAAAATGTTTGGCAATTAAACAAATTGTGAAATGCAGTTTCCAGAGTCTTTCTCAGTCAGCTCCAGCTCCAAAGATGTTTCTGATTGATCTACTCTGATCGTGATGGACAACAGTAGTAAACTGGCCACGTAACCTATCCTTTTCAACCCCATGAGATGATCCAGGAGCCTTGGAGGCTGGAGAGTCCTGAAGGGCGTCCGAGATCACTCCTCATCAATGGTCCGTGCTCTCGTACACTTCGAAGATGTACTGCAGGCCGTTTTCCTCCTGCAGCCCAGCTGGCACGCCGGAGAACCTGGGCACAAAAACCAGAGAGGCAGGATGTGCAGCGATGTTATTTGGGTGATGGAGGGTGGAGGTTGTAGCTGACACCATACATCAGTGGTGTAGTCCTTCCGGAGCACTGTCTTCACTACCAGGAAGAGGGACACATGTTGCCCTCATGTTCCCTGCACGAATGGGATGCACTTCCTGGTTTTGTTGCAGGGATGGTACTGACATGTCAGACCCGTGGAAACAATACAACAGAAGCACAGTCTGGAATAACCATGTTCAAAGGGCAAAGGGCATGTTCACAGTCTGGAATAACCATGTTCAAAGGGCAAAAATGCTGTACAGATCCTTAAAGTGTCTTCACAGAGACAAAGTTTTTGAGTAGTTACGGGGACACTTTTGTGATGACATGAGCAGAAAGCAGCTTATGCGATGCTCTCATTACCTTTACGACTAGACGGTATGACTGAATAGAAATCAGAACGGAGCCGTTTCCAGGCACTGCACAAACCATTTTTGTTCACCTTGCAATCTTGACCTGACAGCACTGATGCACTCATCCACACACATGCACGCACATGCGCACAGACACACACACACACAAAAAAGCCCCAGTATTTATTTGGGCTTTTATAAACGGATCATTTAATGAGCCTCAGTGAATGGGCAGAATTGGAATGAGAGTTCTGAGAACAGATTTTGGCAAAACTATTATTGGACATCGAGTCTCTAGGGTTTTTTCGTTTTCTATCCTGGTTGATTCTTGTTGCCGGTCATACTTCTGCTTCCATGGCTTTAGTCTGATGGCATTCTGACGCTGACCTACCTATGTCACACGATGACAGGAATTTCATAGAAACTACACAGCACTTCTGTAAGCTGTTCTAGACAAGGGAAACTACCAAATGCAGTGAGTGTAAATGATTCGTCAGTATCATCAATTTAAAACCAAAAATTCTTGTATTTCTGTCATCAAAATGCAACAGCCTCAAAATGTCTTCTGGTATTCGGCTGTCGCCAAGGGCAAGCAGGCAGGGAAAAACAAGGTTAACCAATGAGATGTTGTATCTTTATCATTCAGTCATTTATCATTAAAATCTTGAAGAATTGACTCTCACCACTCCACTCCACTCCACTCCACTTACTCATAACTCGCTCATAACTCATGACTTACTCAGGCAGCAGCTTGTATTTGTCCAGGTCGATGTTGGGAATGAACGTGTCACAGTCAAACTGCGTCAGAATCCTCGTTACAAACAGACGCTTGTCTCCAGAGCTCTCCATCGCCTCCTGGGGGCAGCAGAGAGAAGTTCACTCCAATGGCAAAACGCTTCAGGAGCTGATTTTTAGTTATTATTGACTCCAGGTTTTTTTCCCTCTCTAAATACACATAGCAAGCAGTGCTTTCACATTTAAATTTCATGATATCGTTATAAACTGTGATGTTGGAAATACCATCACTGACTATTCCAGTCTTTATTCTCCTTCTTGAAGGGCCAGTTATAAAAACACACACAGCATACTCACAAAACCAAGCAGCCAACAAACGCCAAAATGTGGGATTATCATGTCACTCAGAAGACACATTTTTTATCACTGAACTGTGACTCCTGAGACAGGCGCGGACCACAGCGAGCTGCTGAAATACACAAAAACTAACCTCTAAAAATGGCATTGAGTGACCAAGAGCAGGAAGAAGGTGAGAAGAAAAGGAAGGAGAGAGAGAGAGAGAGAGAGAGAGAGAGGGGAGGGGGGGGAGTACACAAAGAGGAGGGTGTGTGTGTGGGGCCTGCAAGAAGATAGCCGTGTGTGTATGCATGTGTGGGTGTGTGTTTACACGCTGTCTGTGTTTACAGTTCAGACAGTAAAAACTCCAGTACTGAAACAGTATTATTTAGGCCACTGCAACCGCAAAGACACTGTAAACATTTGGACTCACTGTTGCTGGAGTTAAAACAGGGAGTTCAAACACCCTTGGCTGTCATGTAATAGTCGTGATTACATTTGTATACACCAGCCTGCAATGTGCCCCAGGCACAGCCGAAACTCCGACAGTTCTGTGGGTCCTGGGAAGAACAAAACCATGACAACAGAAACTGGCATGGCTGATGTTCACATTTAACAGGATCCCAGACAAGTCGCTAGCCTCCTGTGCACCGTGTACTCCAGACAGGTTTCTCAACCCTTGGACAATATCTAGAAGGCATCGCTGTCCGTTTCACATTGACAAGACGGGCATCATAACCCTAAACGCTGTAAGTAGAGATGTGGTCTCATCCACGTGAAGCCAGATCATGTTTTATTAAGTTTCATAGAGAGCTGTCAAACTTAGCTGACGTTAGCTAAGTTAGCTAAGTTCCAAGTAACTAGCTAGCTAGCCAAGTATACAGTATGAAGACCTTGCTTGCTTATTTAAACTGAGGGTAATTTCATTTTCCTGCCCATGTCCAATTCGGAGAAATAGTGTTTGTCGTCACATGTACAAGATGTATCAGTAAATTCCTTTGGTAGTTTTTTTCTTAACTTACGGTTAATCAACAAGACAACTCATAAGCTAACTAACTAGGTAGTTCGGTTGCTGACTTGTACATCACTAAAGTGGAAACAACATTTAGTCAATATTAAAATCAGAGAACTGAAATATCCTCTCATGCAAGCTAAAACACACATGCAACCACAACATACATTTTTAAAGTAAAATTAATAAATATAGTAAAGGGTTATTCGTCTATACATAAGTTCGTAAGTTGTTACCCAGGTGAATGGCCTTCATAAGCAAGCTAATTAGCTAGCTAGCTGACTGCACCTAAATTTAGTCAATTTATCCATACCTGTGAGTTAGGTAGAATATAAGGTGTTACTATTTTAGGTTTAATATCAAACCCAGTCCAAAGTAACGACACCTTACGGCATTAATATTTTGTGTACTAACTGTACTAGTTCTATTAAGATTAGTATATAATTGATACCTTATAGCATTAATGTATTGTACATAACTGGGTTAGCCAACTCCACCCCAACTATGACAGCCAACTTATGACACAGATGTTAATTTTATTTTGTTGCCTGTCTCATTTGAAGAAATGGCCCTGTCCAAAAGCTAATTAGTTCAGTAGTTAGTATCTGGGAATACAGCTAGCTATCAGTATTCTTCCTAGTTACTGGAAGCTTCTGCACCACTGAAGTGTCATTTGACAAGACATCTAAGCAATTTGTTAATGTGTTTTGCACGTGGAGCTGAAATTCTCTCATGGATGTTATCAATCGTGACGAGGCAGTGATTGGGCAGAACTACTTTTCTGCGTCGGTCAGGGTGACCAAAGAAGCTACCCCTTTTGTTACCTCTGGAATAACCGAAGCCATCTGCCCATAAACCCAAATAATCTTTCTTTAACACGTCCAGTGAATTTATATGATTCACACTGATCCTCGGGGCATAACGTCTTACATAAAAAATACGATACAAACAGCTAAACTAAAACAGGGTCAGAGGTTCTCTAAATGTGCACCTGCAACAGATTTGACCTTTTACCTCATTATCTGCTTCTTGTCCTGGTTTTGCTTACACAACCTCCTTTTCCCTTCCTAGACACTGATGTAGCGTGGGTGTTTGCTGTAGTTTTAACCTCACTCGCCTTATATATCGAGCTCCCACCGATGACCCACACCTGGTCAGCCTGCGCTGCTAACTCCGGCGTGTCCAGCAGGCGGAGCGCTGAGCTGAAGTCTGAGGCCAGGTAGTGCGCGCCCTCTGGTGGTGCCCTACAGCAAGACACGCCACCGTCACTCAAACACCTGGACTGCCTTCACTGCCCAGATCAATACAGGGAGTCTGGTAGATTCCTCGGCAAACTAATAATATGTCACTAGGCTACCAAAAAGCGGTCAAAATGACGACTTGAATGAGCAGTTATGTTTAAATAAATATCGGAGGGCGAGGATTCAAGTGCTCTTTTCACTCCATTACTAAACGATATGTGAACAAACCCAGAAGTAGTTAAGCAATCCACTGAAGAATACTCTTACTTGAGCTCCTTGCTAAGCACAATGTTGATCCTGTTCTTCAGAGGCCTGTTCTGAGCTGGTATTGAGAACCATGTTTTCCTGCCCATAATGACCACATTTCTTTTTCCTGTCAGATATGCATGCAGTGTCAGTTAAACACAATACAAATGATCATTATCTTCTAAAATTAAAAACAAGATAAGGATGGTATATGTGATACAGCAATTAGATTGCTGTTACCTTCTGTGGTAGGAGTCATCGTCATCCTCTGAAAATGTTTGAATTCTTTACTGCAAAAAGTAAACACACACACACAAAACAAATGTTAGATTTGAACATATAATACGGGATATAATAGGTCCTGAAACATGCCACCTGTTTGACTAAAGGTAGAAACTAATTACTACGTTGCATAAAAGCACAGGTATCCAACACTAGATTACAGCTTTGGTGAGTTGTGTAATGTGTAGTGCTACCTAACTATAGTATACCATTCAACCCAACTGCTGTGTAAACACAGCCAGCTTACTATAGTATACCATTTAACCAAACAGCTGGGTAAACACAGCTAGCTAACTCTGATATAGTAATATTAGCTGTTCACGACACTCGTTGTATATGCGAATACGCGTGTCCACGCGTTTATTTTCAGTATCCCATGTCAAGTCAAGGAGATGCAACTTAAACACTGCACTTGGGTCATGAAACCCACTCTGACACTGTTTATCTGGAATAAAAACCCTGTGAATGTATAAGTACAGATAGCTAGGCAGCTGGCTAATAACCTCTGACTTAAAAGCGTCATAAAATGCTACTGAATTAGCAAGAAACGTACTTTTATTTGGTATGTCTGGGCTGATTCACGAGCTAGCCATTACCTTAATCTTATCGGGTGCCACGGTAGATTTCCATTTTTGCCTATGCCCAAGTCTGGACAAACGGCAACAATACAGTTTAGTAACCGACACATAACTACCGAGCAGATTCCCACACGTCCGTTACCGGCTACGTTCCACAGTCCCGGGTAGAAGCAGCGCGCGTGGATTAACGAGACACCCGCCAAATGAAACCACCTTCCGGCAACACGTAGATCTCGCGTGACAGAGAGGGTAACGCTCCATGTCTTCTTAGACTTTGGACACACATTTAGTTAGGCCTTGTTGTTTTAGCACATGACATTTATTTAGCGTGTGTACTATAAATCCCGCTATCTTGATATATCTTTTTATTTATAGTTTATTATAGTATTATTTTTATAATATTAGGTGCCAAGAACACCTGACAACACCAACAACATTTTTTGAGCTCTAGAATAATTATGTATCATATAAAGAACTGGCATAAACAGAAACCCATGTGTTCATACTGTAATTTTACTGCAGTGACACAACTGAAACATGGTTTGTAAGTACAGGCCAGACCTTCAGCTGATTGTGGAATAACTTTAGTATCTATAGGATGGTCAGATTTATGATGTTCTGCAGCGGCAAATAGAAAATTGGGGGAAAAGGAGCTGCTTCACGAGCCTCAGTCCAGTGTAGTGGACAGTGAAGATAAAGGTGCCAACAGTAAGTATACTTTCCACTCTCCTGCTTGGTGCACACTCTGTACACACTGTCAACTATCAACAGGTGGTCCCCTCACATACTGTGCATATATAGCGCCTTGCATACGTATTCACGTCGTGGGTATATGGCAGACATAAGGCTTGAACCAGCATGTGTTTAGATTACACTGGCATACAGTGCCTGACTTAAGTATTCACCGCCCTTTAACTTCTTTATATTTTGTTTTCTTACAACCTGGAGTTGAAATTATATGTCATAAATCTACACAGGAGCTCATAATATTGAAGTGTGAGGAAGGTCAATATAATTTAGAACATTATTCACAAATAACATACAGGGATTGTGTAAGAATTTAACCCCATTGCTGGTAAAACACTCAATTTAATTTTGATGCAGTCAATTGCTATCAAAAGTCCACATGTGCAATTAAAGTGTCACATTATCTCAATATAAATACAACTTGTTCTGGGAGGTACCAGAGGTTGAGAGCATAGCTCATGTACACAAACCTCATGCAGACCAAAGAGAATCTGGGGAACTTTTAAAGAAAAAATTGAGTTTGAGTCTTGGTTCCCCTCAAGGTTTCCTCCTCGTGCTCTTGAGGAGTTTTTTCCTTTCCACCATTTCATTGCCTTTGTCTCACTCAACTTATGACTTTGAATAAGTCGTTTTGACTTGAGAAGTTACAGACAAACAAATATATATATATCTCTTTCCATGTCAGCTATTGATTTTTAAGAGTGCCTCGTGTAAAACAAACTTCTACAACTCCTGGAACCCATAACCCTAACCCATTGCTTTTAATTAATTCTGTTTAATTGCTAATGTTTTTCACTCTTACTCTCTGTCACACACACACAGCTTGTTTTCCTGTATTGTGTTGTTGTGTGCACGGCCCTCAGGTGGGTGGTACTCATTAGCGAGTTCTCCACCTGAGGCTCGTGTGTTTGTTAAAATATATGTTGTGTCTTTGTGCCAGTTTCTTGTTTTGAACGTCACAGGTTTTTATGCGAGAGCACCTTTTTATTACAGTTTTTCTCAATTGCCAAGACACATTTCCTGAAACCATGCATCCATTTCTCCAAACTGTAACCACAAAACCCAGTTTACACACTAAAATGACAAAACCTCTGACTCGTCCTGCAGAACCAAACTATTGCCACAAAACAGCTCAAGCAGTGCTCAACACCAACCAGTGTTGTCAAATCAGGCCTGGAGTCAATCAAAATGAAAAACAGCACTGAACACTTATTACACACAACACAGAAAAAAGGAAAACACAACGAGCAGATCATGAAGCTGTAAAAATAATCTTTATTGTCCACAAAGGGAAATGCTGTTTCAAAACAAAACTCTTGTTTAGCAACAATGAGTAATTATGTACTGTGTAAAAAATATATTTATATACAAAGACATACATTACAACAGAAGTGCATACAGTGTATTCACCCCTTCTGAGTTGTGGTCAAAGGCCACTGCACAGCTTCATCCACATTCTGTTGCGTTTTAGGACACAATCAGTGGTGGAAAGGCTGATACTGTTGATGCCTTCACAGTTGTGAAGGCTGATACTGTTGATGCCTTCACAGTTGTGAAGGCTGATGCTGTTGATGCCTTCACAGTTGTGAAGGCTGATGCTGTTGATGCCTTCACAGTTGTGAAGGCTGATGCTGTTGATGCCTTCACAGTTGACATGATCGTCAGTGATCTTCTGCTGTATGTCACGCAGTGTGATTGCATTGTTCTGACGCACCATGTCAACAACGAGGGTCTCTTGGTGTGGGTTCAACATAGACGTCCTCCTCCCCCTGATGTGGCAGTCTTGCGATCCTACAAAATATTACGTGCAGCACTAAGCCTGCAAGTGTTTTAGGAGATTCATGTAATTAAACACCTTTTTACAGATCTGTATTGAGTCATATGTAAACATATACGAAACGAATAAAGCAATTACCTGGTCTCCTCTGAATGTTGGGACTATGGTGGACACGGTGAGTCTACTCAGGTTGGGCTGAACTCGAAGTCCTGCTTCCCTCACAGTCAATACATGGACAAGAACGTGGTCAATGATGGCTGCCCGTATTTCATCTGAAATGATCGTTCTTCGTCTCGTCTCTCCTCTTCTTCCTCCCTTCCACCTCTTACCCTTACTCTGCCTCTCTGACTTCTACAACCAGGCCTCCTTGTACTGGCTTATGTTGGTTTCTTCACATCATTTGTCATGTGTGTGATCAATTTAGAGTGGCTGTGTTTATGTTGTAAGACCAGTGCTTTATTTGAGTTTCACTTTTGCTACCTGTGCTTACCATTATGCAACCCAAGTGTATCACAGTGCAATATGTGTCTTAATAGGTGAAAAGTGCTTAAGGTTCTGCCAAAAGGGTGAACCTGTTGTGACTAACCAGGTGAAATGTGCTTATGGTTCTACCACATGGGTGGCAATTTCATTAAATGCGTTTAGAACACTGAGAATTTGGTTCAGACAACAGAGTTTTGTGTTTTAGCAATTGAGAGAAACTGTAATAAATCCTCGTTTTCATTGGGACTGCTGTATTTACTTCCCTTTTTTCTGCACATTCTCCGCCCTTGACAGTTTTTCACCATTGCTTGGTTCCTCTGTCATATTCATGTACTGTATATATAAATATAACTTATGCATATGACCTCCTTTTCTTACCAGGACAGGTCATTTGGCAAACCTTTCAGGAGCACATTTAAAGCCGCAATCACCTACATTAGCAAGTAAAGATTCGACACACCTACTCTGTTAAATGTTTACATTAAAAAAACAGTGAAAATGCCAATAAAAAAACATGTTATTATGCTCTAGTAAACAAATATTAGATTCTCTGAAGTATCTATTCTATATTTTTATGACAGCGTTGCACACTCTTGCTAAGGCCAAACCTTTACTGGTAGTGTATGTACCCATTCTTCCATTAAAATAAATGACATTTACTGGACAGAAAAGGGTTTTAAACAGCACGTCCACTATTAAAATACTCTTTTGGGGTTTTAAAAATGAAACAGTGTTAATAGATCACTTTTTATTGCTCTTAAACACACTACAGTCGGTTTATCGATCTATTATGATTCTGATTTGAGCAGAGCGACCTAGAGCTCATAGCTGTAAAACAGAGTGCCGCTCTGCAGCGAGCAGGCCATGTTCTGGTGAAGGCCTGGCTGCGCAGAAATGGTGCAGGAGCCCAGCTGGTCATCATAGTTCAGGTCCTTGTCCCACACTTCGAACTGGAGGTGGTTACCGGCCTTGCAGTCTGGGAAGTAGAAGCTGGCTCCCCATGAGGGGCTGCTGGTGTCCTTATGGAACTCGGTCATGCCGCCGAAAGCAGATCCGCACCACACCTTGACGTACGGGTCGGGGGGGTTAGGGGCGGGGTCACCCTTCAGGCCAGTGGCCCGCAGGCCGAACACCCGCAGAGCCGCGTCGGCGGGCGCCAGCGCCAGCACCAGCGCAAGCGCATACAGCGAGAGCGCATTCATGGCTTCGTCTAGGCAGGGGGGGGAAATTGAGAAGCCATGGAGGTCAGGGGTCAACAACAACGGTCAATCGGCTCGGCTACAGTCGGGCCACGAGGCGGCGCCCTCTTCTCCCGGGTTCTGGTGGCCGGCAGCTCTGCGCGGTTCAGTGTGGTTCTCAGGCTGAACTGTCTGATTTCGGGGGGGGGGCTACTCGCAGCCCATCAGCAAGATCAGACGTGTCAGAGGAGCTCGCAAACCGTACCGCGCAGCGCTTTGGCCTGGAAGGTGAGAGAGGGTTCGCACCTCGGGGCGAGACCACAAGGATAATACAGACAACAGGCCTCAGAAGGGTCTGAAGACAGAAGTGTGGAACTATTGTGAGGAAAGACTCGAGCTGATCTCACCTGTTCTGTGGAGTCTGAATATGAGCAGCTTTCCTGGACGGTGAGAAACTGCTCTGCACCTCGTCCAGCCTGAATATATAGCCAAGATGATGCAAGTGACGACCTTGAGGCTATCAGCAGGCATTTTATTGCTTGAAAACAACTTTTAAAAGTACCTCCTTAAAAACCCTGACATGTTTATCAGACTACACGACAGGTGGACTAGTCACATATTCGGGCTCTTCTTGCGAAAGCCTATCATTTTGTAAATACAACAAGAGAACTGTACATTACAAAAGAACAAGCAAACAAAAAATGTTAAAAAAGAAAAAAAACAAGTTATCCATTTTAGTCAGGTAGTCTGATCAGACTGAATGTTTGAGTAACGTTGAGTAATGTAAAGTGGTCGTTAAAGTGAAAAGCCCACACAAACTACATCGAAATTTTTAAGGCCTTTTATTTTAAACCAAGTTCAAGGAAATGTAAACATTATGAGCACTTCTGCCTGTCTGAAAACTGTAAAAAGATTTACACATTCATAAAAGGTGACAATGTGCTTTACTTCATGACTACAAATAACCTATAAAAGTAGCTGTTAGTATGTTTAAAAAGGACTTTAGATTATTAACAGAACCATCATACATGATGTCAGATAAATGACTGCAGCTATATTGAGAATCCTCATTCATTTTTTTATTTCATTTTTATATATAAGTGTTGTAAGAATATTGTTTGATTCATGTCCAAATGATCTTTAGCTTATGGCGCCTCCTGCTGGCTCTGCTCTGTAATTTCTTGATATTGCTCAGAGTGATAGACCAGCACCCGCTCACATCCAGAGTGGACAAGCGATAACAGGAGTTCACGAGCCGCACCGCGCTCGCCATGGTGACATCAGAGCGCCTCAGGCTGACACGCCTGAGGTTCTGCAGCGGCGTCTCGTCCGAGTCGCCTCGGCGATCGAGGACCTGCTGGAATACAGGATCCAGCGGACAAGGAGCAGCGCTCAGAGACAGCGTGTGGAGGTACGGAGCGCCTCTCAGCAAGGCCCACAGCGCCCCCTTCAGGGACCTCCAACACAACACTGGCCTCAGCTGCCGCTCGTCCAGGGAGAAACTGTCAAGGAAAGGTTCTTAATTGATATCACATATAAACATATGACACGATATCGCAGAAAGGCAAAAAAGACAGTGAGACAGTTAAAGATCACAGCGAGGTATACAATAACCCTTTTATGATAGAAAACTCAAACCAGATACCTCAGGAAAAAAAAGCTTTCGGACTGAACATCTCTTACTTCAGCGTTAACGAGCACAGGTGCGGCAGGCGTGGTAACCCTGGGTCTTCTTCACCTTCATCATCCACTTCCTCTTCCTGGTTGGACCTGGGCGGGTCTATGTGAATGGTGAGAGTGGTGAGTCTGGGGCAGGAGCGGAGGAGCTCCAGGAAGGCCACGTGTCCGTCTGCTCGGACGCCCTCCAGCGAGAGGGAGTGCAGGTGGGAGCCGGCGGCCTGCAGGGCGGGGACGAGCGCAGAGAGACCGCCGGGGAACTGCATGGACAGACAGCTCAGCTGACCTCCCGACGCGGACAGGCCTCGTGCTAAAAGCTCCGCCTGCCCCGAGCCTTCCTCGCCCTCGTCATCCTCTCTGTGGCAGTTCAGCGATATCGAGCAAAGGTCTGGGCAGAGTGTTGTTACAGCCTCCAGGTTGGGGAGAGAAACCCCCTCGATCTCTCGAAGACCCAATTTCATCCCCTCCACTTCGTCGCCAAACCCTCCTGCTCGGGCAGTACACTTGCCTGTCGGCCCACCCACGCCTGCCCCAGCTCTCCGTCCGCAGACGACTGGCCCCCTGTCCTTGCCCCCCTCCTCCCTCTTCAGGTCGCTGTCATCTAAACGCAACCACCCGTCTGCAATTTCCACCAAAGCGACGCTCTCCTCTCCATCCGACCTTTCCGCTACCTCCGCCTCCCTGTCCCCGGCCCGGACCCTCTCGGCCCACAGCTCTCCGAGACCGGGCACGCCCTCTTGTGCACTGAATCCCTCTGTCAGCCCAAACGCCCTGTTCCGGATCAGCTCGCACGCCCGACCCACGCCGTCCAGGGCGAGACGCCGCAGACTGGGCAAGCCGAGGAGGAGGAAGGCGCCCGAGGCCGCCCCCTCGCCCTCGCCCTCGCCCAGGCCCACGTCCAGGGCCAGCAGGCTGGTGAGGCGCTTCAGCCCGCCGCCGCGCTGTCCACGGTGGGGCAGGGGCAGCAGGGCGGCCGGGGAGAGGTGGAGGCAACGGGACACGTCCAGGTGCTCCAGCACGGGGCACTTCCACGCCACCGTCAGCATGACGGTGCGGTCCGACAGCGTTCCGGCCAGGCAGAGCGAACGCAGGGTGGGGAGGTTACCCAGCAGGCTGCACAGGGCGGCCGAGGACACGTTCAGAGCGCCGCTCAGATTCAGAGACCTCAGAGACTGGGGGTGGGGGGGTTAGGGGAGAGAGGGGAGAGAGGGAGAGAGAGAGAGAGAGAGAGAGAGAGAGAGAAACTAACATCTTTACTACAGTGTTTAACTAGCACCTACAGTTCGACAATTACAATTTCATGCATGTATTGTTATTGTATTTGACACAATAGCATTAGGCTGAAGAGGTTTCATTGTGCTGTTTAAAGATTCTACACAACTGTACCTGATACCTCTCAGAGCCCATAAGCTTCTATTACAGGCGCGCGTGTGTGTGTGTGTGTGTGTGTGTGTGTGTGTGTGTAACCTGGCAGCGGGCTCCGACGAGGCTACAGAGGTTGGCGGTGACCAGGCTGCAGGAGCGCGAGAGCGAGAGGTGGTGTAGCTGCGGGAGCAGCAGCAGGTGCAGGGCGGCACGCGAGAGCAGGTTCCGCCGCGCCAACACACACAGCAGCTCCTCCAGCAGCTCACTCGCTGCACAGCGCCACACGCAGGAGAGAAGGGGGATTACAGGGTTAGCGGGACACCTTCAGGCCCGGGACAGAGAGGCTTACAGAGTTATGAGGTGGTGGGAGACACAAGAGGTTTGGAGCTATAAGAGACCCAGAGCGAAAGAACACAACATAGAAAAACAGCTGAAAGGAAGGTTTGCAGACGAACGTTCAAGAAACATCAAGAAAACAATGTGGAAAGCAGTACAGATATATGGAAACAGTCAATGAGTAAACTGTGTGAAAAATGACAGGGTTGTATTAGTTCAATTGAGATACATGGACTCACTCTGCACTGCAAGTCACCACACACACACACACAGAGCGAGATACCTACGCAGCAGGCTGAAAGGACCCATGACGTATCTGAAGAAGTACTGATCCATGTAATTCTGCACATAGTCCTGCACCCAAAGGTCCTTCATATTCTCAGCCATGCTGAGGAGGCACAGTCGGACCAGCGAGGAAGGCTCGTCGTCCTCTTCCTCGCTGATCTCGCGCTTACGAGCCCTCCTCTTCTGACTGCCCCTCTCCTCTCTGGAGTCAGGCTGCCGAAACAGGGGCATCACTCACCATCCGCTCTTCCGTCACTGCAACAGAGGGAGGGCTCTATAATCAGGCCTCATCATGGCTCCAGGGAGGAACGTTTGGTTAACTAGTAGGTGTGCGAGGGGAAGAGTGTTAGAGCTGCACAACACTGAGCAAAGACACCACTTTACGAACTGGGAGGTTAAAAAAAACCACTTCGGGTAGAGGTAGCCACACCTCATCCAGGAAGAAAACCACTGAACAGTAACAACAGCTAACAAATTACTTCAATTATCAATTATCGAAGGCTGTTCCGTTAATAAGCAGAAGGAACAAACCACTGCAAGAAAAGTCACGCAGCACATAAATATGGGAAGCGTCTGTCAAAATCAAATTGATGAACCGTCTTACCAAATCTTCACTGGTGATTTTAGTAGGCGGAAAACAATATGATATGAAGCAATTGCTCGTTTGGCCCGCTTGTCTTTCAAGAAAGCTCAATGTGAGCGGACACGAACGCATTCTACTGTCCAAATGCACAAAGTTAGCGACCTTTGAACTAAACCTTAGTTGCACAAATAAGAAATGAGTAAAGTCTAAAACTTGATCGCTTTGCGTTAAAGTTTTCTTTCTAATGTTTGTGCTCTATGCGTATGAAAAACTATTTTTTGTAGTGATAGAAAGAGCTGATACAGTTCAGGAATTCATTCTGATACGATACTCCAGCCAACATCTCAGCTCCTCGTCCTTCCTGTTTTCTGTTACTCGGGTTAGTTTAGTCCGCTTACACCCCTCAACATCGCCCTCTAGTGAAGTGGAGTTCTTGAAAAATTAAGCCAAGGGAGCTGGAAAACTTGTCCAGCCTTACATTAGAAATCGGCACCTTCACCCCCACAATAAAACAGTGGTTATTAAAATCCAAGATCAAGGACCTCATTTAGGAAACTGCATGGATTCCAGTGTGAAAGTGTCCACAAATAACAGGAAATGTCATAAGCCCTCCAAATATTCAGATTAAACTTCATGTATGCACATCTGATATTTAAAAAATAGCACGTGTCACAATAATATTACAGAATTGTTTGTCCATAAGTTTCCTAGATGTTTACCAGTTTATAAAAATACACTTTGCCAGTTTATTAGATATACATACTTTTTAGCTTTATAGACAGCCAGTTACGTACTCAGATGTTAACTGACCAATGGCAACTTGTCTTGTCCTCTGCACATTTATACCATGTTTCCAGTGGCCCCTGCCAAAAAGCAAGTGTTTATAAAATGTCTGGATGTGTTGTGTTTGTATATGTAAATGTATATATACTGTATATGTATATACTACTGTCTGCAGTATTTCTTCTTTAGTACGTGTAGTATACATGTTCACATATAGTTACAGGTTTGACATGTACAAGTTGTTGCGCCAGTGTTCTGCAAGAGTGAGAAGAACTGGCTGGAGTTAGGCACAGCCACGGTCCTGACCGCCCACACCACAACGCGGTTCCCCTCCGCCTGCTTCTCGTAAGAGTCGCTGTACGGGAAACTGCTGCCGCAGGTCACATGATCAGCGCGGACGCGCAGGCCGTGTGTCAGGGTCACGTGGCCAGTGACCGAATCTGCAGGTGACGCGTAAAACAGACTGCTAGTGTTAAATATCTCTGTGCTTTTATTACTTTCACATGAACCATTTTGCCTGAGCTAGTCTTTCATCAGCACGCCAGAACAGAAGCTCAGTGTAATGATGTGCATTCAGGCAGAGCTAATTTTATAGACCAGGTTTCCCCATTTACAATTTGTAGACATGCATGAATGAATTTTTACCATAGGGCAATTCTGCAACAATGGTTTTATAATTTTATGGTTGTCAAATAATTCACGATTTTATAACCTCTTTCGCCAAATTTAGACTTGCCAGGTCTATTGCGTGAGTGGAGAACCTGCCTGTGAACCAGGAGGTCTTGGGTTCGATCTCTGCTGGTTACAGGCTGTTAGTATTGTCAAAGTCAAATTTATTTATATAGCGCTTTTTACAACACGTTGTCACAAAGCAGCTTTACGATCGTATGGGTCCAGGTCCCTAATGAGCAAGTCAGGGGTGACAGTGGCAAGGAGAAACTCCCTAAGATGGCGGGGAAATAGGACGAAACCTTGGGAGGACCAAGACTCAAAAGGGAACCCATCCTCCACTGGGCGGCCCACTAGCAGAAGTAATGTGTTGTATTGCAGGGCTGTGAACCCAGAGGAGCTGTGTCTACCGTCTGCATCATTGCCACTGCTTTTTAAAATGCAAAGCGCCTGATGCTTTATGCCTCATGTTTGATTTGACCTCTTGATTGACCTTGGAAGTTTCCGAAAGTTGTACCAAGAAATGTGGCTGTTTTGTGAAATGGCATGTGCTGGAAACAGTGCTGGGGATTGGTTGGTGTCAGCGCAGAGATTCAGCCAGAGCTCAGCGCAAATAATGAACCCAAAGCTTCATCTCGCAACCCACGATACAGCCGAGAAGAGTCACGTATCAGAGACGCAGCTTCTGGGGCTCCCTGCTGGGTTTTGATAATGCCGACCATGATAGGGCCAACTGTGTTTCTGCTATTTGACAAAACACAAACTGAAGTGTATGGGATGTTGTTGTCTTCGGAAGTAATTAAAGTTTAATAGAAGCAATTTAATAACACGATGGGCCGATCAATAACACGACACACGTGAGGACCACTCATCAGCGTCCATCAGACATGACGTCAAAGCTGCATGTGAAATGATATGGTCAGGATGTCGGTACTAATGTTCCCCACATTACACCTGCTGTTCTCTGGGATTTTTGATATAGACGGGAATGTTTATTCATGCTGTTTTAATTAGCTGAATTAATCATTGTTGAACTGTTAATGACTCTTAATGACTGAAATCTTAATGACTGAAATATTAATGCAAGGGAGCCAACTTAATATACTGCATCTTACATCTAATACTAATAATGCAAAATATGTAAAACCTTTTTACTGTTAAATAGAAATTACATCTTATTCTACTGTTTTTTTGCTAACCTAAATCCTAAATTTGCTAAATTACACCTTATTTAAGCCCTAAACAAAACCAAACCTTGGCGGAGTCCATGAACCCTAAACTCTGGACACACGTTTAGTCCCAGAGATGCCTCCCAGAATGACATTTAGTCCCAGAACCTCCATGCTTGCAGTTTTATTGTCAAATTGTGGCTAGTGCAGTCAAAATGAACGTAATTCGGCAACGCTCTCCCCATGCATGTACAATAAAGCACCTGAAGAGGCCGCCAAAACCCCACAAGCTAGAGTCCGCAGTTTCTCATCACACTGTGCATATTAAGGGTGACCTCGTTCTGCCGTTGTATCCTGTCTTTAATACACTAGCGTGCAGAGCAGATGGACTCTGAAGCGCCACGGGCTTACGAAGTGTAAGTTCACCAAATGAAGTTGCTGCCTTTGGCGATTTTGATCTCTAGGTACATTTAGATTATTATTATTATTATTATTATTATTATTATTATTACATTTAGACTGAGAGAGATTATGAGATTATGATTCATAAAAATGATTCACATAAAAACGATTCACTAAAAAGCAAAGCAAATAGGCCAGAAATCTAAAATAATTTAGATGTACAGGTGTGCAGTGTCGCTTGACTTGGTCTGATCACCCAACATACCAGAAGATACCAGAACACACCAGAACATCCAACACACCAGAAGATACCAGAACACACCAGAACACCCAACATACCAGAAGATACCAGAACACACCAGAACATCCAACATACCAGAAGATACCAGAACACACCAGAACATCCAACACACCAGAAGATACCAGAACACACCAGAACACCCAACACACCAGAACACACCAGAACACCCAACACACCAGAAGATACCAGAACACACCAGAACACCCAAACACACCAGAACACACCAGAACACCCAACACACCAGAACACACCAGAACACACCAGAACACCCAACACACCAGAACACACCAGAACACCCAACACACCAGAACATACCAGAACACACCAGAACACCCAACACACCAGAACACACCAGAACACCCAACACACCAGAAGATACCAGAACACACCAGAACACCCAACACACCAGAACACACCAGAACACCCAACACACCAGAACATACCAGAACACACCAGAACACCCAACACACCAGAACATACCAGAACACACCAGAACACCCAACACCAGAACACACCAGAACACCCAACACACCAGAACATACCAGAACACACCAGAACACCCAACACACCAGAACACACCAGAACACACCAGAACACCCAACACACCAGAACACCCAACACACCAGAACACACCAGAACACCCAACACACCAGAACATACCAGAACACACCAGAAAGTCCAACACACCAAAACACCCAATGCACCGGAACACACCAGAACATCCAACACACCAGAACACACCAGAAAACACCAGAACACACCAGAACACACCAGAACACACCAAGTCCAGTTCTGGTAGGCTCATACAACTCGGTCCCCTCTCTGTTCTAACAGTGAATGCTTTGGAGGTCACATCAAGTTTCTGCTCTGACTAGTCCACTTTCCCTCGTCCCTTGTGTTAAACAGTAGATACACTCACAGGAGTCCCAGTGAGTTCACCATTGTGTTCCTTGGCTCTTTCAAGAGCATATTTGTTACATAATTTGAAATTATGTAACAAATATGTTATATTTATTAATTTAATTATTAATTTATTAATTAATTCTTAATTATAATTAATAAATTAATTTGTTATAATTTGTTACACCTTTAAGGGAAGAAATTTTATTGGCTAAGAGTTGTGAGCTGTAACAGGTCAGTTTGGAAAAAATGTATGCAAAATGTTTTATGCAAAGTGGCAAATGCACTTCAGACGTTTTCAGGACCCTTATTTGCAGCAAGGGTCGTCTCAGAGACACGAGTATCCACTTTGCATCTAAATTCCTTGACATTGAGTTATGTAAAATAAGGAGAAAAACCCTTCAAAGAAATGCTGACCTAACCTAAGTAATTACTATATACTGACTAAAAGTGGGACATTAACGTTCGAAATCAAACTGTTGGAATCTAAATGTGAAACTCACTGCTTGAAATGTAAAACAATATCTAATACAGCATTTCTAAAGTCTCCTTTATATCACACTTACCAAACTCATAAAAAGGACTTTGAATGTAAAATATGCCAATGGCCAGTAAAGTGACTGTAACTAATCTATGTGCCTCATTTACATATTTTGACTACCATCTCCATATTAGAATGAGTGTGTTTACTCATATGGGAGTTTGTTTGTGGGCTGCCGTGACTGAGACGCTCAGAGTCACATGACACAGCTTAACTAAGAGCCGTGTCATTCCTGACCACGTCGCCATGGAAACGAGCAGCAGCCTCGCGTCATCAGGAGGAGTTGTTTACAATAACAGAGGAGTTACGTCATGGCATATTACATATGTTTCTTATTGTGGCCTGTGAACCCTTTTACTGTGAACCCTTTTACTGTGGCTTATGCCTCTTCAAAGAACTTATCAATAGGTTAGTTGTACAGGATATAACACAGACAGGCGTTCCAGTTGGAAACTCTCAACGTTTACATTATACAGTGTATAACATAGGGTTGTTCAACTATAACCCTTCAATCTCAGTCAGAATTGGTTTCACTGGCCAAATATATTGGCACATATGAGAAATTTATCTTTGGTTACAGACTAGTTTGCAGTACATGGTGGAATTTGCATTCGCGCAAATATCCATTCCTAAGTCTTTTTTACATTCAGAGTCACACAGACTCACAGACATCTTTATATAGACATCCATAGAGAAACATGTTTTTATAGACATTCATACATACACATCTTTATGCAACACGGTGGCTTGGTGGTTAGCATGTTTGCCTCTCAGTACTGGGGTCTTGGGTTCAAGACCCTGTCTGAGTGGAGCTTCCATGTTCTCCCTGTGTCTGTGTGGGTTTCCTCTGGGGTCTCTGGTCTCCTCCCACAGTCCAAAAACATGGAGGTTAGGTAAATTGGCATTCCCTGACATCCCTGAGTGTGTGACTGTGTGTCTCTTCATGTTCAATAAAAACAGTTGTCTGAGTGTCTGTGCATGAATTTGTGTGTGCTTGTGTGCCCAGTGGTGGATGGTGCTCTGTCACTAGGGTCTGTCCCCTCTCCCCTTCCTGCACCCAATTCAGTCCCCAAGGGGGCTGTGGGGTCTGGTAGAGAGGACACTGTGCGATTGGCTGCTGCTTCTCGCCGGTGTGTGATTGGCTGTGTAAGACTTATACCTGTGTTAAAGTTGTATTCATTCATATAGATATCCATGCATACGCATCTTAATAACATGAACATAACAACAACGAATATGTAAAGAATGTAATGAGTGTGCTTCAAAGAACTTTTATGATCTTCTGTTGGGCTCTTCTCACAATCAAGTTCATGTAGTGTCTTGCTTCAGGTCTTTAGTAATTGTAATTGTAGGTTCCAGAAACTTGACTCCACGTCTGCCATGGTCTAGGATGGTGGAGGTGAGGAACTCTTCCTAAAGGCAACTATCAACTCCACTGTTTTAAGGTCACTTAGTACAAGATTTTTCTCTCTGCTCCACAGGACATGCTGATCAACTGCTTGCTGGTATTCAGACTCAACACCATCTTGACTATGACTGATAGTATGTGATGTAGTGATGATTGTAGTGATGATGTAGTGTCATCAGCAAACTTCAGGACTTTCCCCTGACAGGTCAGTGGAAGTTCACTGAGTAGAAAAACACAAGCCTAGTTCTTCACAAAGACGTTGCAAAACCTCAACATGTCTCAAGTTGTCCTGTCTCACCTGCATCGCCTCCTTGGTGCAACTGTTGCACCCAAAAATGTACGACAACTCACAACCAGGCACAGGCCCTGCTGGAGCAGCTTAGAACCAGGCATAGGCCCTGATAGAGCAGCTCACAACCAGGCATAGGCCCTGATAGAGCAGCTCACAACCAGGCATAGGCCCTGATAGAGCAGCTCACAACCAGGCATAGGCCCTGATAGAGCAGCTTACAACCAGGCAGAGGCCCTGATAGAGCAGCTCACAACCAGGCATAGGCCCTGATAGAGCAGCTCACAACCAGGCATAGGCCCTGATAGAGCAGCTCACAACCAGGCATAGGCCCTGATAGACCAGGCATAGGCCCTGATAGAGCAGCTCACAACCAGGCATAGGCCCTGATAGAGCAGCTCACAACCAGGCATAGGCCCTGATAGAGCAGCTCACAACCAGGCATAGGCCCTGATAGAGCAGCTCACAACCAGGCATAGGCCCTGATAGAGCAGCTTACAACCAGGCATAGGCCCTGATAGAGCAGCTCACAACCAGGCATAGGCCCTGATAGAGCAGCTCACAACCAGGCATAGGCCCTGATAGAGCAGCTCACAACCAGGCATAGGCCCTGATAGAGCAGCTCACAACCAGGCATAGGCCCTGATAGAGCAGCTCACAACCAGGCATAGGCCCTGATAGAGCAGCTTACAACCAGGCATAGGCCCTGATAGAGCAGCTCACAACCAGGCATAGGCCCTGATAGAGCAGCTCACAACCAGGCATAGGCCCTGATAGAGCAGCTCACAACCAGGCATAGGCCCTGATAGAGCAGCTCACAACCAGGCATAGGCCCTGATAGAGCAGCTGGCTGTTGGAGCTGCACACCACACGTTGTATGAGGAACTCCAACAGCATCACCATATTCCCCACCCACACAAGTCACACACACTCACACACACACACTCACACACACACACACACACACACACACACTCACACACACACACACACACACACACACACACACACACACACACACACACACACACACACACACACACACACACACACACACACACACACACACACACACACACACACACACACACACACATACACACACACACACACACACACACACACACACACACACACACACACACACACATACACACACTCACATACACACACTCACATACACATACTCACATACACACACTCACATACACATACTCACATACACATACTCACATACACACACTCACATACACACACTCACACACACACTCACATACACACACTCACATACACACACTCACATACACACACTCACATACACACACTCACATACACACACTCACACATACACACACTCACATACACACACTCACATACACACACTCACTGAGACCTCATGACCCTGTGAGTTTGGTCCAATCACAGTCACTCTAGTGTCCGTGACTGGTCCAGACTTCTCATCCGCACCTGTGTGAACTCCTGCCAGTGCTAGTCTTATATAATGCTGCTTTCTAACAGATGTGACGTCTCACAACTTTTGCCAAATCTTGGGCAATATATTAAATATATTAAATGTGCAATGAGATGAAACAGAATTCATGATCTGTTCTTTGGAAATATGGGAGGAGCCACTGTGCCCTTTTATTTTATAGTCTGGCCAGACCATAATGTCATCTATCTCCTGCCAACTTACCGTCACCTAGTAAATACAACAAAACCTGTCAGAGATCCACTGCCCTTGTGCAGTGATGGTGACCTCGAGGCCCTGGTCTCACCTGGGCTTCCTCCTCCCCACACACAGGCTCCACAGTCAAGTGGTGCAAGCCAACCAGGAGCTGGGAATGGTTCCTACCTGCCCCGGGTTCCTACCTGCCCCGGGGCAGCGTCCGCCCATCACTCCACAACAGGGCTCAGCTCATTCGAGTGCATTCTGGGGTTCCATTCGCCCTTGTACACCTGGAACCCAATGACCTCTACTACCCTGGACTCCAGTTGTGGGTACAAGAGTGCCAGAGAGTCTGGGAGGAGACACTCCACCAGCTGCAATGTGCCATCACAAACTTCAAGGAGAAGGAACGTCGGCGACAGGCAGAGATAGTGAGATAGTGAGCTGTGGGACTGTTATAGGCAACAATTTACAGTAATGTGCCTAATACAGTAAAATATGACCTTTACTGTTACAGACTCCTTTTTTGTCTAATCTACATTCCATATACATTCCATTTATGAGAAAATGGGCCCAGCGAGTTCATCCTTGTTCGGATTGTTGGGGTACCTCAGGGCTGTCTGTTATCTCCTTTGCTGTTGTCCTGTGTGTATCAGCTGTTTATCGTCCTGTTGAAGTATGCAGATTATAGCACCCTTATTTCTTGTCAGCAAGATACAGACACAGATAGTTCTTGCTACTGTTAATACAGTCTTAAATCAACAGTCTTGTCTCCAGGTTAACATTAACAAAATTCATTTTTGATACTGTATTTAAATTTTTTTATTTAAATATACTGTAATTAGGGTAATATACTGTAATTTCAGGCAGACCTGGAGTTGGTCTTTAGCTTTCTTGTCTATACTGTTCTGACCACAGGTTTGGTGAATGTGAGTTTGTGCTTGTACGTTGGCAGGACATAGACGGAGATCTGAGGTTGCCAAGGCCACAGGTGTTGCTTTCCCTTGTGGGGCAGGTGAAGTTGTCAGCATTTAGTTAGTTCTTGAATACAATTTGCTCTATTAATGATATCCAAAACAACAATAAAAAATGTTGGCTCTCTGCTCTGGTTTATTTGGCAAAAGAGTCTGGTCTGCTCGGCTCGATCTTGGCTACACAGGACTGCGAGGGAATGCACAATGTAGGAAAATCTCCATAGAGAAAAAAGGTTTCCAGCTTCCAGTTACAAAATATCAAACCAAGGAACAATAATTTTTAAAGGAATTATGTAAATGAACAACAGTAAAGGATGACGCCACCGTGAGTCCACATGCACCAAGGCTGCTGACTAGCATGACAAATTGCTAAGAATACATTTATAACATTTTGTGTTATATTGATGTACATGTGCTGACTCTCTCTCTCTCTCTCTCTGTGTGTTTGTGTGTATGAATCTGTGAATACTTTTCTGGAAACCAGCTGCCCCGGAGCTGATAAGGTGTTTGACTCATAGGGGGTGGAAACTTGGAAACTACTTTAATTTCTTTCATCCAATGGCTGATCAGTGATATAATTTTTGATACCCTGTGTGTAGCCAAGATCAAGAGCCTAGAGAGATTTATAGTTCGACTTTTGTATCCAGGTGTCAACCAAGTCAACATGCTGCCGTTCATTTTGGTGTCAGTGATCATCGCTAGTGGTAAGAAATTCTTCATGTTTTCAGACTGCAGCATCAGAAGAACTACAGCACAACACTGTGCTCAGTTACACTTTAAATTGCATTAGAAATTAGTACTTTTATTATGAAATGAGGGCTTTTATTATGCTTATACGCCACAGTTTTAAACCTTGTCAGAGTTACCTCAAATTTCTATTGTCAGTTGTATATGTGTGGCCAGTGTGGTGATGTAAGTCCCCTGTTGTCTGTCCTCCAGCGCTGGGGTGCGGGGTTCCCCCCATCGAGCCGCTCAACACCCGCGTGGTCAACGGAGTGGACGCCCGCCCCCACAGCTGGCCCTGGCAGGTTGGTGCCCCGTCCCATCTCTTCTATGTCTCCTTCCATCTCCGTTTCTCTCCATCGTGCCTCTTTTCCTGTCCTTTCTTCCCTCGTTCTGCCCTTCCGCCCCTTGCCCTTCCCTGCCTAGTCATCTTCCTGACCCAGCGTATGTCTTGCCCACGCAGACCAGCTGGTCTTTTTAATCGGACTGACGTGTTTTTGCTGCCCACGCAGATCTCTCTGCAGTACCTGCGTGACGCTGAGTGGAGACACACCTGCGGAGGATCCCTGATCGCCACCAACTGGGTGATGACGGCTGCCCACTGCATCAAGTACGTCAGCACTAGTGGTTTGTTGTCAGGGACGCGCTGAGCACAGGTTCAACTCCAACGCTCTGGCCATCCTGACACTTTTATACTGATACTTCTTTGGGCAGCAAACCGGGTCTTCCATTTCCATATGTGCAGTGGTTGCATGTGCTAACCACACTTCCTGTATACAGTAACAAGCAGACCTACCGCGTGTACGTGGGGAAGTACAACCTGGTGGAGGAGGAGCCCGGATCCCTGGCCGTCTCCCCTGAGAAGATCGTCGTGCATGAGAAGTTTAATCCTCTCTTTGCCGCCTTTGGGTGAGAAAGATACCTCAGCCATAAAAATACCGCAAGTTATGGAAAACCTTCTGAAATTGACATCAAAAGTTATCAAGCATGATAGCAACCCTCTGTAAAAATGTCCATTACGGTACATAGAGTTCATATAGTTACCCACAAACCCCTAGTGCATGTGTTCTTCTTTTGTGCCGTGCCAGGTCCAGCATTTTACCACTCTTCCTTTAACTAGGTCTCAAGTGTAAGGACAAATAACAGAGTCAGTTGTACAACTGGCCAGTCAGTTAACTCCTTGTTCTGTGTTAAACAGTGTTCTTTATTGGGCTTCTCAAGCAGAGAGGCAGAGTGTAAACACACAATGTAAATATTCTGTTTCTGTAAACAAAACATGACAAGACAAAGCATTTCGCGCTCATGTCCGTGGCGATGTGGTTAGGAACGACATAGCTCTGATTAAGCTGTCGGAGCATGTGACTCTGAGCGAGACGGTGCAGCTCGGCTGTCTGCCCCCTGCTGACTCCATCCTGCCCAACGACTACCCCTGTTACATCACCGGCTGGGGCAGGATCTCCAGTAAGTCTGCGTGTGTGTGCATGTATGTGAGAATGTATGATTATATGTTTTGATCTGAAAAAAATGTGAGTGACTTGTTTTCATGTTTGTGCATGTGTGTGTGCGTGTGTATGCAGTAGAATACACAGTGTGAAATTACAGCTTACTGCACACATTTAAGTCTAGTCTATCACTGCATCTGTTGACCAAACAGTTCGTACTGTAGTGTTTCAGCTGTAGCACCCTTACACAGAGGTAGTGTCCATAAAGGCTTAGACAGAGCTGTGATGTGTTCCAGCCGGGGGCCCCATTGCTGACAAGCTCCAGCAGGCCCTCATGCCTGTGGTGGACCACGCCACCTGCACCCAGTCCGACTGGTGGGGTCCCGCTCTGAGGCCCATCCTTGTGTGTGCGGGCGGAGATGGCGTTGTGGGTGGATGTAACGTGAGTGACACTGCTCAGTTGTATGGGTCACTGCATATTGCTGTCTGTACTGATTAGGTTCATAGACACAGGGCACACGTGCGTGTAGGCGCAATGGTCCCATATGCTGCTACTGGCAGTGGAGAAATTGTGGACACAATGTGAATTAAGATGAGATTCATATTGTGATTTTATTGTGGTTAGTTAGTGGTTATTAGATATGTTAGTATAATGTTCTTATTACTGCTGTAACAGTGGTGGTGTAATGTATTAGATATGTTAATATGATGTTGTAATTACCGGTATGGTTCTGCTGTAACAGTGGTGGTGTAACGTGTCTGTCCTTCAGGGTGACTCCGGCGGGCCTCTGAACTGTAAGAACACCGAGGGCGTGTGGGAGGTCCACGGCATCGCCAGCTTCGTCTCAGGCCTCGGCTGCAACTACGTGAAGAAGCCCACCGTCTTCACACGCGTGTCCGCCTTCAACGACTGGATCGACCAGGTGAGAACTGGGTGAACAGCTTTAACTTTGTATCGTAAGTGTAGCAGATTCACTCCTGGGACTGTTTCAGATGATGTTACAGGACAGAGGTTTTTGATATTTCTAGATATTCTGGTGTTATAAATATAGCTAGTAATGACGTATTGGCTTCTATAATGCTGCTATTTAATAAACATAGTTAATGAAGTTTAATATTTTTTGTCATTTTCAGGTTATGATGGATAACTAAAGGATTAAATAATTTTAATAAATGTTTCTATCAAATTCTGCCTCTCTCCCTTTTAATAGACACACACACACGCAAGCATAATTAGCTTTAATCATTTAGCTAGCCCTAAATAAATTAATTAAAAAGCTAAGAAACATGTGGTCTCATGTATGTAGCTCTCCTATCTGATCTGTTATAAAACAATGTTGTCCAAATGTTCAAAAATGAAATGATAATGTCACTGAACCATTCATGATATATGGGATCAGTAATGAGTGGTTCACTGAACCATGACCTACATGATATATGGGATCAGTAATGAGTGGTTCACTGAACCATGACCTACATGATATATGGGTTCAGTTATGACTGGTTCACTGAACCATGACCTACATGATATATGGGATCAGTAATGACTGGTTCACTGAACCATGACCTACATGATATATGGGATCAGTAATGAGTGGTTCCCTGAACCATGACCTACATGATATATGGGATCAGTAATGACTGGTTCACACAATCATCACCTACATGATATATGGGTTCAGTTATAGACCACTGACACAGAACCTGTCCCAGTTCAGAGTTCAGAGCTGTATTGATGTGGATCTATACTAACACCAGCCATAATAACAAATCAAAGAACCACACAGCTGTCAGTGACTCTTAGGTACACCACAGTCCTGACCTTAATCCTACCTGTAATCTTGGGGAGACAAAGTCAGAGTTAAGTTGCCAATATTTGCCAAATGTGATTTATACCCCAATCAGAATTTGTCCTCCGCATTTACCCAATTGTGCAGTGAGAACACACACACACTTACACACACACTAGTGATCACTAGGGGACTGTGGTACACACGTTTTCAGAGCGGCGGGCAGCCCCGGTGCCTGGGGAGGAATTGGGGTTAAGTGCTCAAGGGCACTTCGGTCATGGTCTAGCTGGGAATTATACCCACAACCCTCCGGTCACAAGCCCGGTTCCCCACCAGAGCATGACTATAGTTAAGTATATTAACTATAGGTTCAGTTTTTAAGTTTTGGCTCTGAGAAAATACTTGCAAAGTATCTGCCCTGTCTTTTCTCCCTGTAAGGACATGGGACCATATGAATCTTTTGATTCTATTTTTGGAGAAAACGTAGAACTGTGTATAAATCGAGAACAATAATGTTGCCAATAGAAAATTAGAACCTTTCTTTGATAATGGGCATACTCTATCCTGGTAAAAAGAATAAACTACTAACCGGATCATCCCATCCTATTTATAGCGTTGTCAGTATGAATTTGTTGATGACTGTAAATATAAATTATGCAAGCAGTCAGTCAATAGTTTACTGACAGCAACAGGTATTACATCACTGTTCTTGAGAAACAAAGATCTTATCCTCATCGATGATCAGGCAGCTGGTCTGAAGGCCTCGTTTTAATTTGCCGTAGTTTAATTGGGGCATTTCAGAATGTCCCCAGACTGTAGATTTGGAAACAGAAACTGGTGAGTTCCAGAGACGTTGTTTTTGCTCAGGCTGTCACAAGTGCAACCACCCAAGAACTAACTGATGGAATATGGCATTAACTCGGTCTGCTGAGCAAAAGTGCTTCTAGATCATTAAAAGACAACAGCCAGAAAATAGCTCTTTAGGTATTTTCAAATCAAATCAAATCAAAGTTTATTTGCCACATACACAGACATTATGCTAACAACTAGCATTGAAATGTTCTGTATTTTCACTATCATCTAATGACCCTAACCAGTGCCTATGATGCATAACTTAGAAACAGTATATCTCATTTTTTACGAGTCTTAAAAAAGAAAACGAAAAAAAAAAAGATTAAGGTACACATGCCTAAAAACAACTGCCTAGAATAACACACTGATAAGAAATATCAACAGCTTATCAACCACTTTTCTTGTGCACACATTCAGTCACAGACCATCAAACATCCACTGAAATATATCAGTACAACTTAGAAATATATATTCAACAACAGTAGCCACACAAGTTAGAAAAATACTGGTGTCAGAACAATGACCTAGTCAGTGGTTTTTCTGGGGGGGGGGCAGTGCACCTGTCACAACATCCTCGGACCCCCTATAAGGCCCCTAAATGAGGCGTGCTGTGAGACACATGTGATTGGAGACAAAGTGGCACCAGTATTGACAACTTAGCGACTTTGTCGCTGTATTTAGCGAGTATTCAGACTTCTCTGTGTACTCTTTCACCTGCTTTTAGGACAGCCAATAGCTACTTTCCTTAGTGAGGAGTTGGCAACATGAAGTCGTCTAGGTTAGCCATTTTGAGAATGTGTTGCATATGAAGTACTTTATAGCTAGCTGCATGTAACTAGCCAGCTAATTAGCTAACTAGCTATATGGCTAACGCAGAAATCCCATCGTAGTGTGACACTTTCTTGCTCTATAGTTCTTTCCAAAAATGAAGAGAAAAGGTGACAAGGTAATAATATTAATAATTGATGCATTATTAATTGATAGTTGATAATATTGTAAACCAAATAACACAAAATTAAAAGCACTGAATGGTGATCATTTATTAATCTTTTTATAACAGAAAAGTATATAAATAAAATGTTGACTGATATTCAATGTTTACTTTTGCTTCTTAAATGCCGGCACCATAAGGTACGTAAAGTAACCAACCCCTCTAACAGAACTACTGGTCCCAGTCTGCATCCTCCCCTGCTTACTATAGCCTAAAGTTTGATTTCATCATTACAATCAAACACTAATGACAAAACACTCAAACTATAATTAAATACATATTTCAAATAAATGGAATTCAAACACTGTACTGCATACCTATATTCAAAGCAAATGTGTGTGTGTGTGTGTGTGTGTGTGTGTGTTTGTGAAGGCCATGAGAATAAGTTCCTGGAAAGCAGATGTCCAGGTGCAGATAAGTCATTCGAATCATAAGGGGTGGAAGCTACTTTAATTTCTTTCATCCAATGGATGATCTATGATTTCCTTTTTTTGATACACTGGGTGTAACCATGGTCAATGACGTTTTGGGACGGAGAGATTTATACTTCGGCTTTGCACACGTTGTCATTTCAACCAAGTCAACATGCTGCCGTTCGTTTTGGTGTCAGTGCTCATCGCTAGCGGTAAGACTTTCCAGCACCTTTATACATGTCTGCAGCATCAGAAGAACTACAGCACAACACTGTGCTCATTTACACTTTAAAGTTTAGAAATGAGGACTTTTATTATGAAATGAGGGCTTTTATTATGCTTATGGTGTCACAGTATTAAACCTTGTTGGAATTACCTCAAATTTCTATTGTAAGTTGTATATGTGTGGCCAGTGTGGTGATGTAAGTCCCCTGCTGTCTGTCCTCCAGCGCTGGGGTGCGGGGTTCCCCCCATCGAGCCGCTCAACACCCGCGTGGTCAACGGAGTGGACGCCCGCCCCCACAGCTGGCCCTGGCAGGTTGGTGCCCCGTCCCATCTCTTCTTTGTCTCCTCCCATCTCCTTCTTTCTCCATCTCTGCCTCTCAGCTCTTCCATGCTACACCCTGTAGTCTTTCATTGTTGGCACGGAGTAGTGATTAATAATGCTGTTTCTGATTGGTCCTGTATCACTGTCTTTGACCTGATTGGTCCTGTATCACTGTCTTTGACCTCGCCCCACAGATCTCTCTGCAGTACCTGCGTGACGCTGAGTGGAGACACACCTGCGGAGGATCCCTGATCGCCACCAACTGGGTGATGACGGCTGCCCACTGCATTGAGTACATGAACCCACTGTTTCCCCTCCTAGCAAATAAGTTACTTGCTGACGCCAAGCCAGGTTACACTCTTTGTTACACTGACAGTGTTACTTTTATATCGGTAGATCGATATATTGGAAGATTAATTCCTTCACCACTATTACAATGTTTTTATTTCATTTACATGATGAAGATACGTAAGCAGACTCAAAACAGCATGACTTTAAACAGAGTGGCAAGCCACATGAACATAGCACACGTGTCTAATCTGCGTGTGAAGTCATTCCATGCGTGACCTACCCTTCCATCTGACTTTTCCCAGTAAATCGCGCACCTACCGCGTGTACGTGGGGAAGTACAACCTGGTGGAGGAGGAGCCCGGATCCCTGGCCGTCTCCCCTGAGAAGATCATCGTGCATGAGAAGTGGAACCCCATCTTCGTGGCCATGGGGTGAGAACCGAACTTCAAGTGCTGCAGTTCTGTGCTATGCACCATACAAGTCCACGCGATACAGCAAACCTCAGTGGACGTTGCACACGACACAGTTAATATGGTTAGACACTGTATACTTACTTATAACTACAACTACAATGATTGAATAATTACGTCCGAGTTCTTGAATAATTAAAAAAGTGAAACACTGACTAGTTCATCAGAGGATGATTAGAGTAATTAAAGTTCAGCTTGTAATACGCCATGATGTGACTATTCTGTTACTGTAAATCACGTCTCTGTGGCGATGTGGTTAGGAACGACATAGCTCTGATTAAGCTGTCGGAGCATGTGACTCTGAGCGAGACGGTGCAGCTCGGCTGTCTGCCCCCTGCTGACTCCATCCTCCCCAACGACTACCCTTGTTACATCACCGGCTGGGGCAGGATCTCCAGTAAGTCTGAGTGTGTTTTCTGATTGGCTAACCGTGGATCAACCTGTCAGATGTGTGTGTATAGTTGTGTGTGTGGCTAATATTATTAACTGTGCCAAAGTTGAATGTTTTATAGTGTGTTTGATGTATTACTGAGTGCAAACGTATCGTTTTCCAGCCGGGGGCCCCATTGCTGACAAGCTCCAGCAGGCCCTCATGCCTGTGGTGGACCACGCCACCTGCACCAAGCTTGACTGGTGGGGTCCCGCTCTGAGGCCCACCATGGTGTGTGCGGGCGGAGATGGCGTTGTGGGTGGATGTAACGTGAGTGACATAACTGCCTTATTACCGTTACTTTATATAACACTGTAATTAATGCTACGGCTCTATTGAAACAGTGCTGTTGTACCGTATTTGATACGTTAATATTTGAATTAATGGTATGTGTAACCTATTAGAACAGTGGTGGTGTAACCTATTAGATATAATATGTTAATATAATATTATAATTAATTAATGGTATAATTCTGATGTAACAGTGGTGTTGTAATGCTGGTGTAATGTATTAGATATGTTAATATGATGTTGTAATTACCGGTATGGTTCTGCTGTAACAGTGGTGGTGTAATGTATTAGATATGTTAATATGATGTTGTAATTACCGGTATGGTTCTGCTGTAACAGTGGTGGTGTAATGTATTAGATATGTTAATATGATGTTGTAATTACCGGTATGGTTCTGCTGTAACAGTGGTGGTGTAACGTGTCTGTCCTTCAGGGTGACTCCGGCGGGCCTCTGAACTGTAAGAACACCGAGGGCGTGTGGGAGGTCCACGGCATCGCCAGCTTCGTCTCAGGCCTCGGCTGCAACTACGTGAAGAAGCCCACCGTCTTCACACGCGTGTCCGCCTTCAACGACTGGATCGACCAGGTGAGAACTGGGTGAACAGCTTTAACTTTGTATCGTAAGTGTAGCAGATTCAGTTACAGGAGGTTTTTGATATTTCTAGATGATATTCTGATGATATTTCTATATATAAACTATAATATAAAAAAGAGACTTATAGAATATGACTTTTCTAAAAGAAAGCTTCAGAAGAAAGGCCCCTAAAATAATCACTGGTGCATTGACTAACCATATTAACCATAGCTAGTCTCATTCATGAATGCACATCATAAGATTCTTAAGAGATTTTGCCATATTTATATTAACTGTAGTGCTATGTGTAGTGGTTTTTGTAAACAGTATGTGTAAACAGTATCACTGCAAGATCCTTGAAGTGCAGTAGTCAAACTTTTTTTGACAAATATTTGCTGCTATTTAATGAATGTATATTCAGTTCTCTCATATAATGTTTCTACATAGTAAATAGTGATAATAATGGACTATTGGCATAGAATCTGACACACTATGTATTCAAATGAAACTGCTTAGATTGAAAGTACACATTTAATTTCCCTGAGTTTTTAAATATTTAAAATTTTTCATTTCTCTTTTTTTAGGTTATGATGGATAACTAAAGTGTTTTCAAGGATTAAGTATTAAATAATTTCAATAAATGTTTCAACAAAATAGCTGTACCAAGTTCTCTCCTCCCTTTCTTTCCCTTCTTTCACACACACACACACACACACACACACACACACACACACACACACACACACACAGAACATGCATTGAGAACATCTAATTCTGATATCTAATCCTAATTTCAACCTTCCACCCAACCTATCTGTGACTATGACTATGATAGGTGTGACTCCAATCCCAACCATAACCATTACCAAACTGTACAGGGAAGTGGTATAGCACTCTCACAAATAAGTCTGACATTTTACTATCTGTCTGCCCACGTATCTCAATTAGTTAACCACCTCAGGCTCATAAGGGTTCATCTAAATAAAACATTCAGTGATCTCAAATGGATTAAGATTAAAAAGCCAACACAGATGGCAGTGACGTCGTTAGGTATGGTGTCCTCTTCAAATGTTACACCCAGTCTCGGACGTTCAGGAGCTATTTTAGGTCTTTTAGTTGTAAATAAATTGTAAATATAGTTCACGCAAACTGTCAGTCTTTACTGACAGCAACGGTACTTGTGCAACTGACATTGGATCATTGCTGTCGAGAGAAAAGCTATTACTGTCTAAAGCAACTTTCAGGAACTGTTTCAACCGGACATTTACCTCAGATCCTGAGAGAAACGTAAACGGAGTTAAGTTCCTTCATTCTCCAGTTCCACAACAGGATCATTCATTTTTTACAGACAAACGAGTACATGATGCGAACAGCTTCTCTAAGCACGGGTGTTTATGTGGTGTTGGTTTCACCTGTTGGAGGGCGTGGCACTGTTTCCTGTTACCTCGGTCACGTTCCAGCACCGTCTTTAAATCTCTCAGCAATATCATGCATGCTTTTGACTCCCCGGAAGGCACGTTCGTCTCATCCACGGGTCTGCCACAGCTTTTGCGGTCTAAAGCATACACTGGAGACACTGGAAACGAGATAAGACATGAGCCTCCTCCCTTTGATGTAGCTACTGTGTGAAAAATTGGGACCAGTGTTGTGAATTCTGGCAGAGGAAATAAATCTCGAGCCTTATTGGTTGTTTGTTACTTTCTTTATGGCCTTGCACGTTTTATTTCTTATATATATGCGTGCCCCGGATAAAATCGTTTCACTTGCTGTTTGTTTTTTTAATTTCCTCCTACTTGCTTACCCGTGACTTTCCACCATCCTTGTGTCGTATATTTTGTGACTGAAAGATGCTGAACGCGACTTAATTCCAGTTCCAGGATGCACTGTCATGCGCGGTCGCGAGCACGACGTTTGATTTGGATTTGCAGGGTTTTATTATCATGTGTCTCGGGTTCTACGGGTAAACTGCAATTAAAACTTCACTGCAATTGAGAAACAAGTAAATTTCCAAGAGGAGTTCATAAATCAATAGTTGTTAGGGGTCGCTATAGTTTAGCAAAAGGGTGCTCGACTATTACGATGATTATACAAAACATTGTAATTGCAGACGTTACTGATGCATGGTGAAAAAGCCTGTTTCGCATACATCCGTGAACTCCCTCGTGCTCGGGTATTGCTGCATTTGTAATGTGGTAATCTTGGCGTCATTGCATTGTGTGCAGCAGTGGCACGCAGGAGCACCGCCGCATTGTCTGGGCGCTCTCGCGCTCGCCCTCGCGGTCGCGCGGGCAGACAGTTTGAAAAGAGCGCTTTGTTTTCGTCCATAGTAGTTTAACTACAGCCACGCCCCCTGGTTCTGGAGATTTGGAAACAGGAGCTGACTTTGAACCATAGCAACGCTGTTTTTACGCAAACACTTATCTATCGATAAACAAACATGACGCAAGCGAAACAAAGCAAGCCTCTGACGGGATGTAACGGTTACAGCTCCAAGGCAGACCACTCTCACAACACTGCCGTGGCGGTGTGACCCTCAGGAGAGAGGGAGAGAGAGAGAGGGGGTGGACTACCGTCGGCATATTTAAATACGGGGGCTTAACATTGTTCTTTACCTCTCGGAATGATTAATGATTTCAGGAAAACTGGCGTTCCGGAATTCTGTTTCTGTTGGATAAGGACCGAGAGAAGTTCGTGAACATTTCAAACTGAAGCGGGTCAGTTGCAATACTTTTTACTTTTATGGGGATAAACATTGTCTTAAATCTTATTACATTGTGATCTTTAACGGCAGGCTATAAGCAATACCATTAAAAATCGGTTGAGAAAATAATAGTTTATGTGAATATCTTTAAACGTTGTGCGTGTGTTAGAGAGAGAGAGAGAGAGAGAGAGAGATGGAGATGAAGGGGAGGGGATGTCCCTAAAAACTTAATTCTATCTGCGCGGTGTCCCCATAAAGACTTCGTTGCTGTCTGCGCGCGACATATTTAAGCAATAATGAATTTGAGGTGCATATTCGTTGAGTAGTCTTTGAAATACATATTCCGTAGTCCAGATAAGTGCACTCCAGTTAGCTACACACGAAACAGTACGCTCTTGTTTTTACAGACAGCTGTGTCTGTGTCTGTCTGTTTAGTATTCAACACCACAGTACTCGCAGTGGCGCAAGCATACCACAATATGGGACAGAAACAAACGTTTTATTGTCCCAGAAAACAACGAAAAAATGTTGTTCTCACAGGAGTCATCAATAAAAAATTCCAACTAAATTTCCTTAAAATTTCAAACTTTAAAAAGTTTGAACCATGATTTTGTGTATGACTACATTTCTATTTCACATAAAACTCTTAACAAAATAATAATACAAATAAAACACATGTACCACCAACAACACACACAAGTTCACAAGATTAAACTTTAAATTTGTAACATAAAATTTTGCGATTTTGCAAACCGCAACATTACATCTAGTTTCCAAGGTCACACGGTATGTCGTACAACCTCTCCCACGCTCTGTCACACCTAACTCCTCCGGTTTGTTTTCTATAAAGCGATAAGGAATTGATCCGGCAGCGAGCATTTCAGCTACACTGATCTCGGTCGTGCACACGAATAGAGAGTTTTAATTTTGTAAAGCAAAGCAATAAATGGAATCAATACTGCCCGCGCACTGTACCTGCAGCAGGAATGTTTTACGTCTACGTGGCGCGTATGGTTGCGTATTCAGTGTACAATTACAAAAGGGCAATAGCTCGTATTCTGTTCCTTGAAATGTTCGCTTACAGCTACATGTTTTGCCATAACGACAACCGCTTACACAGAAGCTTCCACAGAGGTCGAATCTTTACAACGCGTACAAAATCCACTTTGTGTAACAGTGTTGCATTATGTGAAGTTGCTATTGAACAGCTGCTGTAGGTGCACTTTGCACTGCCGATCCGCGGCGAACATGATGCTTATTGATAATAAGAATAAAAAACGCTCCTCTCTCTTCTGGCTCTCCGTTTTGCAGCAACAAATCAGAAGTGAAAACATGTCTGCTGCAAGTCTTTGTTCATGGAAGGAGGAGAAACTGAGTTGCCTTGTTGGGTAGTTTACTTCACTTTATGCCCGTTTTCATGTCCTCGGTTCTCGGTGTTTTTCTGGCTGCTCCAAGCACGTTTGAGAAGCTGCGCGTGCTCTTCCATCTCCTGAGGCACGCTTGTAGCTGGGCTGGTTCTCTCTCGTTTTTGTAAATGTTTATATTTTGCTCAGGACCTCAACATCCCTGACTGTATGGTTTATGATAAATACTTTACTGTAATTATGACAAGGCTTACAACAGCTGCTAAACAAAAGCTGCATTTGAGAAGCACTTTGGGAAAATAAACTGGTTTAATTTCGTGCAGTTTGGTTATTGTTTTCATTACTGTCATGACAGTGCAAAGCTGAGACAATTGTAACTTAATGTTTTGGTAGGTTTGAGTTCTCAGTATTTTGAATTCACAGAATCTTAAGGCAGGACTGCACATGTTGTGCTAGTGAGAGTGTGATCGACAGAGTCCAGGCGGACAGAACATTAAGGCAACCTGAGTGATGCTCCTTAGTCTTTCCGTGTTGGCTCATTGGCTCAGAATGTCTAATAACAATGGATGGTGTGGAAATGTGTCTGGAGGAGAATTGCCTACCGGGCGTGTAAAGCATCTGTGATTCAATCTCATTTGGGTTTGTAAGCAATAAAAGTAAAGACACCCCCCCCCCTCCCCTCTCCCCGAGAAACATAGAAAGAAGGAAAACAAGGGAATTAATGCAAATGTGTCCCCCTGGCAAATGCCACTCCAGCGTCCTAGGTGCCATTATCATGTGTCCATTCATCTTTATTTATCTGAATTACTCCAAACTGGATTGTGTGTGTGTGTGTGTGTGTGTGTGTGTGTTTTTCAGTGAGTTGTTCAGCTGCGCAATGAGTGTTTAATGGGTTTTAAGTCCGCCCACATTCCCAGCGGGTCACAGCACAGCGGAGTTCATTCTGCTCATCAGCAGAGAGTCTCTTTGATCATTAGAGGAGGTTCTAGAGGAGGAGGTGAACTCATATGTGCTCATGAACACTGCACACACTTTCAGTTCCAGGCATTTAAAGCAGCAGTATATTATAGATGTTTATTATCAATTGACATTCCTATGTTCGTGCGTGCATGTAAAGACACACACACACACACACACACACACACTTATTCTTGCCTTCAGACACATAATGTTGCAGGAGCCTGACAATTAGCACAATTGTACATTTCCAATCTTTGGCCAGTAAAACAACACTTTCCTTCATTAAAGCACAGACATAAAGACACACATTATTATTCACTCCAAATAGCAGTGGGCTTGGATATGTTAGTTATAGGCTGTCCTGTCTTGATGAGTTTATTTTGTAACACACTTCATTTTTAACAATATGAAATCTATTACAAAACGTTCTGCCTGAATAGATGGAGCAGTCAAAAAAACACCAGATTAGAATTCAATTGAAGGTCTCAGGAAAAAAAATTATCTGTGTTCAGCCTTGACATAAACGTGAATGTTTTTGTTTGCATTGCAGGAGTCAAACCAAGTTCAGACAACGGACTATTCCAGAAATGAACAAGCCACCAAGACAACCCTTAATGATAAATGGATATTAGAGCCTGTCAATGGACCGCACATCATTGCGTCTGTTTCATGAGATAGAGAAAGTTCACAGTGGGATCAGAACGTATTTTTTCATAGTGAGAATCTGAGCTCTGGTGGGAAAGGAGCCAATCATCCACCTCCTTGACCTGTCGTGAGGTCAGGTGACCATGGAGGCGGAGGGCAGGGTCGGCCTGTCGCCGGCGGCCGTGGTGGCCATTGTGTGCAACTCAGTGGCTGCGTTTCTCATCCTCATCCTCTTCTTCATTCTCTACAAAGCCTGCAAGGTGCCCTCCCATCCACAGATGGCGCCAGCGCTGGATGAGACTCAAGAGAAGCAGAAGACGGAACAAAGATCCACAGGAGCGTGATATTAAATCAAAGGCTGAAGTGATGATTGAATCTGAATCATCCTTCCTGGTATATAGCTCACCTCCCAGGGCACATGGTGATCCTCTAAACCATATGCAGTCTTAATGTATACAACATCTTGGCTTGAGTCACTGTTATGTAACTGGTCTGGGCGGAGGCAGCACGCTGTAATTAGACTCGGTCCCAGGTGGAGTTACTTCTCAGTGCTTCACAGCTGAAGAGGCATGTTTTACTTATTGCATTAGCTTTCAGAAGCCTCCTTTGTTTTGCGTATGGGAGCACCCGGGGCACGTGGGTGGGCTTGGGAGACCTGCGCTTCCACACTGGTCCGGCGATGAGGTGCAACACAGCCAGCGGTGAACAACGAGGGCTCGGCGAACGGTCCTGAACAGGCCGGAGAAGCGACCCGTTTCGTCTGATCTTGTGCCGGCTTAACCCGGAGCTGGCCGGTCCTGGCGAGCGATGGAGAAAATCAAGGGGGATCCGTGCCAGCGCTTCGAGTAGATCACGTCCTCCATCTGTTCGGCGGCCGGCCCGTGCCCTGTTGAAACGCGCGCAACCTCCAGGGGAATCCCTTGATGGTTGGATTTGACACCGAGACAGTGTCCCCTGTGGAGGAGCTGTCGTGCTGAGGTTGGCTCCAAGCCAGACCCACAGCACCACAGCGCCAGGCTTCAGAAGGCCTTCTTCAGTGCTGGCAGGCTGATTAGATTAGGAGTGAGGTTTATCCCTTCAGGACAGTAAAGGCAAGGACAAGGCTGGCGTTTCCTTACTGAAAGCCTGTGAGTATTAGAGTGAGTATTAGTGTGAGTATTAGTGTGAATGTGAAGGGATGTAATGAAAATGACATGGCATCAGAACTGGAGAAACACTGGAGAATAACAGTGGAATGGTGACATGGACATTTGTGTAATGTTGCTTACATTTTTTCCCAAAATTGATGCAAAGAATGATTTAAGATTGGATTACTATTAGGATTGGATCACTATAACGATTGAATCACTATTAGGATTGGATCACTATTAGGATTGAATCACTATTAGGATTGGATCACTATTAGGATTGGATCACTATTAAGATTGGATTACTATTAGGATTGGATCACTATTACGATTGAATCACTATTAGGATTGGATCACTATTAGGATTGGATCACTATTACGATTGAATCACTATTAGGATTGGTCCACAATTAAGATTGGATTACTATTAAGTTTGCTTAAATTTTAGGTTTGGCCTCAAGACATGGCTCTATGTGTTTGAATAACCTGCATTATGCTGTATGAGCTATGGAGCAAGTCATGTAAAAGTGGGCAGACGTGTTTCAGACAGGCCGTTAAACATCTTTCTCCACCCTTGTCTTTCTCCACCCTTGCCACTCCAGTAATGGAGCTGACAGCGATTCTTTATGAGGTTTTGGCACAACTGCTGGCGCCGAGGCAGAAAAAAACTTTTTTGACGCAGGCCCCGAGAAAAGGCTGCAGAAGGACAATCACTGGTGTGTGGTGGACATGGCCCGTCCCCGCGTGTCCCGTGAGTCTGTGGTGGACCTGGCCCGTCCCCGTGTGTCCCGTGAGTCTGTGGTGGACCTGGTCCGTCCCCGCGTGTCCCGTGAGTCTGTGGTGGACCTGGCCCGTCCCCGCGTGTCCTGTGAGTCTGTGGTAAGGGACGAATGCTATGTAAAGTGAGTAAAGCCTCTTATCTCCTCCCCATTGCTTGGACACTGTCCACCTGCCTCCCTATTCACTGCTGCCTGCTCGCTGGGATGAGGTGTGTTCCAGGATTAGTCTCTCGGACTTAAGTCCTACCTGCAAGCTGTCAGATAGGGAGGCTGATCTCAGATCAGGAGTAGAAGGGCGAACTCGGACAAAAGTAATCCTACCAGGAGGACTCGGAGAGGCTTGACAAGCACATTACAGAGACCATCAAGGGGTAACGGCGGCGTGGAGGAGCACGCTGGCTGCTGGGAGTGAATCGAGAGAGGAAGAGGAGCGGAGAGGAAGCACTCCAAGGCTTGGAGGAATATGGCGGAATAGACAGAGAGAACAACAGAAGGACAGTGGATATGGAATGACACTATAACATAATACTAAATCTGGGCAGTCTGTCTGTCTGACTGTATTACAGGGCCTGTCGTTAATGTTAGCAAACATTTTTGTATACAGTGAAATACAATGTATTATAATCATGTCCATTATTGTAACTGACTCTAAAGCTGATGACATAAGATGTTTATTGTACAGCTAACAATAAATGAGTTTATTTTCTTTAGCCAGCAACATCATCAGTATTTACCTCACCACTGACTGATAAGGTGATTAGGCTTCCAAGCACAAGGACTGAACAGAGATTTGTGACACCACTGTGACAGACGGAGAGAATGAGAAACATGGGGTGATAGCGATTTTGGTTTAGGTGAGATTACAAGTGCACATGGTATTTGTAGAAATGATAGCGGCTCATAGTTGCTAGACGGTAAAGAAATAGTCCAAAGATTTGTGTGGGTTTGTGTGGGTCTGTACTTGTATGTGAGTGTGTGAGTGTGTGTGTGTGTGTGTGTGTGTGTGGGCATGTGTGCTGTCTCTCACAATTTGTGATTCATAGGAACATATGCGGAACTAAGCTCCACTCTGTCAACTTTGCTGCATTACTGGAATCTCGTAAATCATGTAGTCATGTCACAGACGGAGATTGTTTCGCGGTGACATTCCTGGTGCACAGCAGGGCACATTAACAATTGTTTAGGTCTCTGTCACAAAACAGTCCTTTAAGAGTGTCACGTTATGTTCCTCTAGAATAAAAACTGCTGTGAAGAACGCGCCAGCTGTTTTAGAAATGTGAGATGTAGCTGAGTTGGGAGCATCTGCAGACCAGACCCGGTTCTAGACTGCCCTCCAGCCCCCCCAACCCCAGCACCTGCCCTGCTGCAGACCCCAAGGATCTGAAGGCAGAGCTGGTGTCGGAGTTGACTGTGTAACTGCCCATTTGTGCTGTATACATTTGTCGGAATGACACCTGTTGTGACACATCTGTTGTGACACGTCTGGTCTGTTGTGACACGTCTCATTCATTCCAGTGCAGTAGCCACACCCTCCATCTGGGTCGATGTCTCTCCTGCTTGTTTCACAAGCCTTGTTTGTGGGGTGCAATGTCTGTGCCAGTGTCACCACACCACTGCACTGTATAACCCCACATCACCACTCCCTCCCCTGGGGCTCATATCAAGTGTGCTGAGTCCTAAAAAAATGTGACGGTGCTCTAAAACATGCTCTGCTCTACTGCACACTCCGAACAGGGAAGCACGGCCGCAGTGCTCTCTACGGAGTGGTAACCTTTCCCCTTTGACCTTTCACAACCTTTGACTCTCATCTACACAACAGTGCACAGCATATCGCGGAGAGAAGGGGGCGTGTGCGAGAGTGTGCCCTGCGTCCTGTGCACTCGCACGTTTCCATTCGTTCACTGAGCCGTCAATCTCACTTTACACATATCTGAGAGTCAGGACCCTGTAGGGTTGAACGACGTATGGCAGTGTGGTGTGGAGCTCCGCCTCCTTCCACCGATGTCCCCCTGGCATGTATGACACGTGCCCTTGGCCTTTCCTCTGCGTGAGACCTGCACCGCGTGACCACATGACCGCGTGACATGTTGGGGCTGCTCACGTCTGCTGTTCTGCATCTTGTGCACCATTTATTACACTCTCACCACTTCTCCTGCATCTGTCTGCCTGTCCTTCCTTCCATCCATCCAAAGCACGTGATACCTGAATGAAGGACCCAACTCTTTGATGTATGCAGGTGGAATCTAGATCTGCCAGATCTGTCTGTTACAATTCCCCAGATCGCTCTCCGGATAATTCACCAGGTCTGTTCCAGGAAAATCCACCAGATATATCCCAGGGTCTCCTACTGTGAACATGCACATTCATACACACATGTGAGTATACATATACACAAACCAAAATAAACATTCATTGTATGTGCATCTGATTCTACTCATGCGAATACAAACACTATAAAACAGAATCAGGCAATAATACCTATATATATATATCACACACATTCACACACACTAACACACACACACACATATCTGCTGAGAGTGTTATTTTTAGTGCCTGTTGTCGTGTGTTTGCCTCTTGTTCTCGGCATGTGTTTGTAAACACTACATCGAGACGCTCTGCGCTCCCTGGGTGAGTCATGAGACACACGTGGACGTGCGATGCTCACCTCTCTGGCGTGAGGCACCTGCGTAACCTCACACTCTGGCAGCAGATACGTCCCGACGCCCCCACCCCTGTCAAACCAGTCTGGGTCCTAACAAACGCACCATGCAGCATGTTGTTCGACTGCTCATGCTCAGTGGGACTTTCACAGCTGCAGTGTGTGTGTGTGTGTGTGTGTGTGTGTGTGTGTGTGTGTGTGTGTGTGTGTGTGTGTGTGTGTGTGTGTGTGTGTGTGTGTGTGTGTGTGTGTGTGTGTGTGTGTGTGTGTGTGTGTGTGTGTGTGTGTGTGTGTGTGTGTGTGGTGTGTGTGTGTGTGTGTGTGTGTGTGTGTGTGTGTGTGTGTGTGTGTGTGTGTGTGTGTGTGTGTGTGTGTGTGTGTGTGTGTTGTGTGTGTTGTGTGTGTGTGTGTGTGTTCACTGAAACCACTGTTGAGGTGTCTCAGCAGTATTATCAGCTCGGAACATGGCGCTATCCTGATGGAACAGAGCCTGCATAAGGCACCCCTCCTTCAGCACCACCAGTCCTTATAACCTCTGTGTCTCAGGTGTCCCCTGTGTGTCCTGTCTCACCTGTGTCTCGGGTGTCCCCCGTGTGTCCTGTCTCACCTGTGTCTCGGGTGTCCCCTGTGTGTCCTGTCTCACCTGTGTCTCAGGTGTCCTCTGTGTTTCCAGTCTTACCTGTAACACAGGTATACCCTGTGTCTCCAGTCTCACCTGTGTCTCAGGTGTCCTCTGTGTCTCCAGTCTCACCTGTGTCTCAGGTGTCCGCCGTGTCTGACTGCCCATCCTGTGTCAGGATCACAGAGGTGCTCATTAAATTCAGTGGTTATCTTTTACATTTAGTTTTGTGCTGTTTGGCATCTTTCCTTCAGAGTGCAGTTTATCCATGTTTGGTATATGATATCTGTACCCCTCGAAACTAAATCATTCTGCAGTACGCATAATGGATTCACACATAATTTAGACACCCACTGTCTAGTCTCTGTGGATATGATAAATGCCCCATGTTGCATTGTGAAGTAAATTATTAGACCTCTTTTACATCTAACTCCTACCATCAGACCACTTTTATAACTGACTCCTACTACTAATTGGTATTCAGCCCAATTTGACTCTTGTCAGCCTTGTGGGTTTGTGTTTGTACCATAACAAATTGCTCAGCCTACAACTTCTTGAAGTTGCTCATCCAGCCACCAGATGGCCTTGGATTCAACATGTATGGCTGTAATTGTAGTCAGTAGGCCTCCACAGACCAGAAAAGTACAGTCTATAGATTTGGGCCAAATTAACTATGAATCGAGAGATTGGTGATGATTAAATGAAATGGTAGTCTACAGTTCTCAACTGAAGGTTTCAGTCTTGCTTCTGAAAAGCTATTTCAGAGACTGGATAGAGAAGGACAGTTTGATCTAGATTTGCCAAAAGGAATGAAGCACTTGCCTGAGGTTTGTACCTGTGTAATCTCAGAAGGTTAGCATGGGTGCTACCCATCATAAGCACTGCTCTGTCTGGGGCAGCCAAAAAGCGCGAAATCTAATCCAGCTGATGTATTCCACATCAGACAAGAGAAGGTAGCGATAATAGAAATGCTTTCGGTTTCAAGCTCCATCATCATCATCATCTAAAATCACATCTAATGAAGCTCAAATTTCAAATCACATACAAAATATGTAACCCAGTGCTGATCCAACACGAGCAAGTTATTTAACCTCTTCAGTATCTTAACAAGGAGAGAGAATAGAATTTAATTTGGAATATGAGGGAAAAATATTGATATTATTTATCTTATACGATACTGAAACTTACATTTTGCTTGTGCAACTAGTTAGTGCCACTGACAATGCACAAATTAACATAAAACGATAGCAGACACCATTCAAGATTAGAGGAATGAATATAAGATATAAGTCCAACTTTGTCGAGGGATCTATTTGCTTTCTTTTTGCGCACGTGTATTCTTGGTAGTTAGCACAGTTCCTTTGAAACACAGACAGACCACCTTAAGTTGCACAAAGCATTTCAAAGTTGAGCAAACTTTCAGTGACGCATTGAAGTGCTCTAATGCACAAAAGGAGATTTGTTCGCATTCATGCGATTTGAGTTATTTAATGTTTTATCCAATTCGTGTTTCAGCTCCCAGTTTATGAGGGCACGACAGAACTACATTTTGTCCTCCCCTTCTTCGACGTATTTAGACTTTGTAACAAATTAGAGACCGTTCTGTTATAAACGGAGGACATTTAACACAACAGGGGTGTACGACTAAAACACAACATAAAACAAAAACAACATAAAGATGGGGAAAAGTAACAGAACTGCGTTTGAAATGCCAGTCAATACGAATGCCTTGGTGCTTAGCGCCGTCTGGCGGCAACTTGCTTGTGTCGCTCATGACGTTTGAAGCCAATATAAACTGAATAGACGTTATCAAATAAAATGTGTGCCCGCCCCACGATTGCTTAAAATAAATTAATTACGACACTCTCATATGCTAACTACAGCATAATATCATTTACATGTTTAAATTCCAAGTTTAAGAAGACTGGCCTGACACTTGGGTGTTTGTGCTGGCCAAAGAGTGTGACATTTATTTTAAAGTAGCTTGTAGACTACACTTGAATAGAAAACTATATGGAGTCCACTGTAGGCTACATACACCTTCCATGTAATGGAAACATTGTATGATCAAGACAGCTCATGGTGACCTGATGCTTTCAAGTGATTGAGGTGAGGACAAAGCAGGTTTAAAATTTGCCTGAAAATGTAAACAGGCAAAGCGTGTCGTCCTGAATGCTTTTGATAACCCAACACCAGAGGTGCTGTCCATGGTCCTGAAGCCTCGCCCACTTTTTTGGTCGTGATTTTTGGTGCACAGAATTCGACTCATTTAAGACCTCGAGCCATACACGACGTAATCCAAGTCCTGTCTGCAATAATGTTTTGACACCTAAAAAGGCCTTAATAGTTGTCACTTGGGCTTAACTAAAAATGGAAAACGGACTCAAATGAAATTTCCCCTGAATAGTACGTCACACAAAAAATAAACAAAATACCGAACCAACCAAACCAAACAAAACAGCCTTGGTGATTTGTAATATCTGATGCTGTAAGAGACGCGGGGTGGAGCCCACACTGCCCGTATAACACCGAATAGGGCGGCCTCCGTAGGGCGAGCGACGACTCGGCGAGACTGATCTCTCCCGGAAGTGGGAGGTTGACGCGCCGCTCGGTCACCACTGACTATCACCGCTGGGATGAAGGAGAGACGGGCACATTCTTGGGGCTAACAAATATCTGACGAAAACAATAACGAGATTTACGTTTTTCCTAACCAGAAGCGGTGACTCTGCAGTGGGTATCCCGACTTTGACGATAATTACAGGCTAAGACACGAACACCGCCAAAATGATGGAAGAAATTGATCGATTTCAAGTACCGACCGAGGCAGAAATGCAGGCCTTAGTAAGTAAAACCCTATCGCAAATGTTACATTTTCTGATTGATCAGATGTTGTATCTGTGGTATGTATATCTGAGAAGCACGTTCTGTTTCAGTCCGTTAAAGCACCGACGGATTCCTGCGTGCGATAGTAGCCGTTCTTGTTTGTCCAGCGCAGCGCTTTCTATCGGTACAGACGTGTCAAAATCACTGCTGTCTGGGACAGAATAGGGCGTTGATGGTTGTTGCATGTACGGTTATTAGGGGAAGCGCGAGATGCATGTTTTGAAATGTGCTAATGCGGTGATGTTACTGTGATGCTGCGCACAGATGCGACACCGCACAGGCGGCCGTTGCCCCTTTAGAAAAAAAACAATCAGGTTCTGTCCGTTTTAGTGAGATAAATACGACGATTTCGTCTCGAGGTTAAAGAATGACGTTATTATTCATGCCCGATGAGCAGCGTATCGCGGTGTAAGACATACATATATGATTGTTAGATTTCTAATCGAATCGCCCCTCAGTCTGGTGGAGGCCTGCTGGATCGCCATATACTGCTTCATCATGCAGGCACGAATATGTGCACGAGTGCCTCCTGAGCGCGTCCACTCATCCCAACCAGTCTCCAATTTATCAATAATTCGTGTGAAATGATGCGCGTTCTCGTCTCAGAGTTCTCGTCCCGTCAATCAGAGTGGTTCAATGGGCCAATTTAAATCCCTCTCCTGTGCAGTCGGAAAGAAAAACAGGCCAGTGCGATGTCTGCTCTGTGGGTGTCTGGTTAGACGGGGATCTGCAAAAGGCCAGCGATTATTCCAGCGTTTATTCCAGCGTTTACTCGCATGCAGTGTACATTCTGCTGCGTTTATGCTTCACGTTGTTCATAAGAAACCAGGGAAATGCAGACTTGATTTGCCCTGTGTGGTAGACCAGTGATGGGGAAATCACAGGAAATCATTCGCGTTCACAGAGAGACTCTGACCCACACCTGCCACTGGAGCTGCAGCAGCGTTGCCAGAGAAACGTTAGCAAAACAAAAACAAACAAACAAAAAATGGGAGAAAGGGAACAAAGGAGGAGAGGTGATGACTGCAGGGAGATGCTACTGCATGTGGACTGCACTACTGTCCCCATGTGTGTAGCCCTTCCCCGTGTGTGTGTAGCCCTTCCCCGTGTGTGTAGCCCTTCCCCATGTGTGTAGCCCTTCCCTGTGTGTAGCCCTTCCCCGTGTGTGTGTAGCCCTTCCCCGTGTGTGTGTAGCCCTTCCCCATGTGTGTGTAGCCCTTCCCTGTGTGTGTAGCCCTTCCCTGTGTGTAGCCCTTCCCCGTGTGTGTGTAGCCCTTCCCTGTGTGTGTAGCCCTTCCCCATGTGTGTGTAGCCCTTCCCCATGTGTGTGTAGCCCTTCCCTGTGTGTGTAGCCCTTCCCCCCTGTGTAGCCCTTCCCCCCTTCTCTGTGTGTAGCCCTTCCCCGTGTGTGTGTAGCCCTTCCCTGTGTGTAGCCCTTCCCCATGTGTGTGTAGCCCTTCCCTGTGTGTGTAGCCCTTCCCTGTGTGTAGCCCTTCCCCGTGTGTGTGTAGCCCTTCCCTGTGTGTGTAGCCCTTCCCCATGTGTGTAGCCCTTCCCCATGTGTGTAGCCCTTCCCCGTGTGTGTGTAGCCCTTCCCTGTGTGTGTAGCCCTTCCCCATGTGTGTGTAGCCCTTCCCTGTGTGTGTGTAGCCCTTCCCTGTGTGTGTAGCCCTTCCCCGTGTGTGTGTAGCCCTTCTCTGTGTGTAGCCCTTCCCCGTGTGTGTGTAGCCCTTCCCTGTGTGTAGCCCTTCCCCATGTGTGTGTAGCCCTTCCCTGTGTGTGTAGCCCTTCCCTGTGTGTAGCCCTTCCCCGTGTGTGTGTAGCCCTTCCCCGTGTGTGTGTAGCCCTTCCCCATGTGTGTGTAGCCCTTCCCCATGTGTGTGTAGCCCTTCCCTGTGTGTGTGCCCTTCCCTGTGTGTGTAGCCCTTCCCCATGTGTGTGTAGCCCTTCCCCATGTGTGTGTAGCCCTTCCCCGTGTGTGTGTAGCCCTTCCCCGTGTGTGTAGCCCTTCCCCATGTGTGTGTAGCCCTTCCCTGTGTGTGTAGCCCTTCCCTGTGTGTAGCCCTTCCCTGTGTGTGTAGCCCTTCCCCATGTGTGTGTAGCCCTTCCCCATGTGTGTGTAGCCCTTCCCCATGTGTGTGTAGCCCTTCCCTGTGTGTAGCCCTTCCCCGTGTGTGTGTAGCCCTTCCCTGTGTGTGTAGCCCTTCCCTGTGTGTGTAGCCCTTCCCCCTGTGTGTGTAGCCCTTCCCCATGTGTGTGTAGCCCTTCCCCATGTGTGTGTAGCCCTTCCCCATGTGTGTGTATCCTTCCCCATGTGTGTAGCCCTTCCCCGTGTGTAGCCCTTCCCCGTGTGTGTGTGTAGCCCTTCCCCGTGTGTGTGTGTAGCCCTTCCCCGTGTGTGTGTAGCCCTTCCCCATGTGTGTGTAGCCCTTCCCTGTGTGTAGCCCTTCCCTGTGTGTAGCCCTGTGTGTGTGTGTAGCCCTTCCCTGTGTGTGTAGCCCTTCCCCATGTGTGTGTAGCCCTTCCCTGTGTGTGTAGCCCTTCCCTGTGTGTAGCCCTTCCCCGTGTGTGTGTATGAATCTGGCATGTGGGAGGAGATGTTGAACTGTGAGGTGCCTCCAGGACTGTGGATACCCCATGAGAAAACCTCAGTTATTCTACATTAGAGATCCAGTGGCTTTCTGCTTCTTTCCCCTGGGTTTCATACTAATATATTACATGTTTCATATCACACTTGTGTAGATTAAGGTTTGTGTTTTCTTTATTAGTCTTTACTGTCGTGAAAATGCTCAGTCAAGCAATAACAGCTGATTGCCTGGCGGGCTGATAGAGCGTTTCGTTTATTGCTTGTTTGACTGCTTCTCTTTAGGACCCAGCGTCCTCCACAGCCTCCGAGGCTGACTCGGACACGAGAGAGAGCGAGCCGGCCACGCTCAACTACAAACCATCGCCCCTGCAAAGGAAAATCGGTACGCTGTTACCACAGCCTGGCTAAGAGCATTTAAAGCCCACTGTATGCATATGACCTTTGACATCACCACATCTCTCATACGAGAGTTTCATGAGTTCTGCTGGTTTAGGAAGGAGAAACAGCCATGGTCTAACTTGGTCCCTCTGATCTGTTAGGTCAAATCCCAGGGGTCAGAGCCTCTGTACAGAATGTGGTCAGTCTGATCTGCCCTGACCAAATGAAATCTATATATACTGTAAGTTGTTTGGTGGAGAAAATGGCAGTGTTGAGTTAGCATTTTATACATTGGTCATTGCAGGTCTTTCTCATGGTGGTCTGAGGAGTGATCAGGTGACTAAAAATGAACCGGTCAGTCTCTCTGGAGACGTTTGATTGGATTTGGGGCGTGTACCAGCGGCTTTAGATGAATTAAAACAGCAGGAACAGCTGGATCAGCACCACAGCAATTCCAGGATTATATCTGAGTTTACAGACTTGCATACATTTGTACATTTTATTTGGGACATTATTCAAAAGTCTTTGCTGGTGAAATATTCAAAAGGATCTTTTGGGGGAAATGAAATGTACACATTTTCACTTAATAGAAATGTGTCAGCCAGTCTCACTTGGTTCGTTAGTTTTGCTCTGGAGCTAAAAGTCTACCATGACTAGCATGACTAGTATGAGGCTAGCATGACTAGCGTAAGACCAGCTCGATACCTATTAGCATCGTGCAAAATGCATATCATGTCTAGACCCCAAACAAGTGTTAGTTGGCCATATTCAAATCAAGATGAGAAAGCGATTATCACCCTGAACTGCTCTGTAAAAAATGGGGCCAGAGAAGTTGCATGGTTACATGGATGGAGGTTTAAGAGGCGATGGGCGGGGTTTTGGGGGGCGGGGCTTTGGGGGCGGGGTTTTGGGGGCGGGCCTTGCCACGGGCTGACCAGGACGTGTGTTGTTGAGCAGAGAAACAGCGGGAGCTGGCGAGGAAAGGCTCTCTGAAGAACGGCACGACCGGGAGTCCCGTCAACCAGCAGCCGAAGAAGAACAACGTCATGGCCAGGACGAGGTACGTGTGGCTGCTGTCCAAGCCTGGTGTCCATGCTGGACGCGTATGTCCTCTAATCCATCAACGTTGTCTTCTGTCAGGCCAATGAATAGGCAAAAATTATGTAAATATTCATCGTTAAATATGTATGAGCAGGGTGCTTTTGATTGCTAACATGGTTGTGTTTATTTCTATAACTCTTTCCCCATCTCTTTCTTTCTCTCCAGGCTTGTGGTTCCCAACAAAGGATACTCTTCCTTAGACCAAAGCCCAGATGAGAAACCACTAGTAGCTCTAGACACAGACAGGTACGCCCCAGTCATTTGCCCTCACTGTCAGCCCTGTGTCTGGTGCCCATAGTCTAGTGTCCAGAGCTCTGTGCCTGGGACCTGGTGTCCATAGTCTAGTGTCCAGAGCTCTGTGCCTGGGACCTGGTGTCCATAGTCTAGTGTCCAGAGCTCTGTGCCTGGGACCTGGTGCCCATAGTCTAGTGTCCAGAGCTCTGTGTCTGGTGCCTGGTGCCCATAGTCTAGTGTCCAGAGCTCTGTGTCTGGGACCTGGTGTCCATAGTCTAGTGTCCAGAGCTCTGTGCCTGGGACCTGGTGTCCATAGTCTAGTGTCCAGAGCTCTGTGTCTGGTGCCTGGTGCCCATAGTCTAGTGTCCAGAGCTCTGTGTCTGGGACCTGGTGTCCATAGTCTAGTGTCCAGAGCTCTGTGCCTGGGACCTGGTGTCCATAGTCTAGTGTCCAGAGCTCTGTGCCTGGGACCTGGTGTCCATAGTCTAGTGTCCAGAGCTCTGTGCCTGGGACCTGGTGTCCATAGTCTAGTGTCCAGAGCTCTGTGTCTGGTGCCTGGTGCCCATAGTCTAGTGTCCAGAGCTCTGTGCCTGGTGCCTGGTGTCCATAGTCTAGTGTCCAGAGCTCTGTGCCTGGGACCTGGTGTCCATAGTCTAGTGTCCAGAGCTCTGTGCCTGGTGCCTGGTGCCTAGTCTGGAATTTGCTTTGACCTTTGCACCCTTTGTTTCCTAGCGATGATGACTTCGACGTGTCCAGGTACTCTTCGTCTGGATACTCCTCGGCCGAGGTGAGGTCTCTAAGGGAACAGGTACCTATGACTCACTGGGTAACCGAATCCACCCCATTTGGCTCCATGTCATGTCACTCAAAAGCGAAGCATTCCGTAACTCCGCCCACCAAACCGCTTCTTCCCATGTCCAGCCTCCCCCTCTCTTCCGTTACAGATGACTCCGCCTTTTTTGTGTTTAAGCCTGACACTTGTGTCACCAAACAAACCGCGTTTGGCAACCATTTCCCCCTTATATAACTGACCATTCTGTGAACTTCCCTGTTGTTATTTCCACCTTGGCTTTACAAACAAGACTTCTTCAGTCCAGTTGCTATGATGCCCACCCTGTAATGTGAAACCACCCCTCATCACACATCTCACCCATTCTTACTGCTTGGCTCATTGCTGACAGAAATGCTGACCGAAAATCAGACTATTGCTGTCATTTTATTCTGTATCAGGTAGATAACGTCCAAATGCTACTGCAACTGTCTAGTTGTATCCAAGGAAACAATTGCTGTTTTTTACAATTTCATTTTATACTAATTACCCTTATTAGAATCCAGCCTTTTAGTTTAGCTATAGTTAGTTGTAGATATTCTCTAGTCAGTTCTAGACAAGTTTCATACTAACATAATCATTTTATATATTTTTGCAATTTTTTAGATGTTTCTAAGTTAAAGAAATAAGACAAATAAGCTCACCAAGCAGGTGTGATCTTGACCTCGCTAGGTTTTCACTAGGTACCTCACTAGGTTTTCACTAGGTACCTCGCTAGGTTTTCACTAGGTACCTCACTAGGTGTTCACTAGGTAACTCACTAGGTTTTCACTAGGTACCTCGCTAGGTTTTCACTAGGTACCTCACTAGGTTTTCACTAGGTACCTCGCTAGGTTTTCACTTGGTACCTCACTAGGTTTTCACTAGGTACCTCGCTAGGTTTTCACTAGGTACCTCGCTAGGTTTTCACTTGGTACCTCACTAGGTTTTCACTAGGTACCTCGCTAGGTTTTCACTAGGTACCTCACTAGGTTTTCACTAGGTACCTCGCTAGGTTTTCACTTGGTACCTCACTAGGTTTTCACTAGGTACCTCGCTAGGTTTTCACTAGGTACCTCGCTAGGTTTTCACTAGGTACCTCACTAGGTTTTCACTAGGTACCTCGCTAGGTTTTCACTAGGTACCTCACTAGGTTTTCACTAGGTACCTCGCTAGGTTTTCAATAGGTACCTCACTAGGTTTTCACTAGGTACCTCGCTAGGTTTTACTGAGGTACAACAGAAAGCTGTCGAGGTTCTGAGTTAGCGTGAGAGAGCGTTTGGATCCTGAGGTCGTGTGAAGGACCAGTTAGAAACGTAGTCCTCCCCTCCCCCCAGCAAATAAACCAGGACCTGAACATCCAGCTCCTGAAGGACGGCTACAGACTGGACGAAATCCCCGACGACGAAGACCTGGACCTCATCCCGCCCAAATCCGTCAACCCCACCTGCATGTGTTGCCAGGCTACGCCATCGACCGCCTGTCAGATCCAGTAAACCCCTCCATCCCTCTCTCCCTCTCTCTCTCTCTCTCTTTCTCTCTCTCTCCCTCCCTATCTGTCTTCTTCTCTCACCTCCGTCTCTCTCAACCTCTCCCTCCATCTCTCCCTTTCTCACTCTCTTTCCATCTCCCTCCCTCTCTCTCTCACTCTTTCTACCTGCCTCCCTCTCTCCCTCTCTTCCTCCCTCTCTTCCTCTCTCCCCCTCTTTCTCCCCCCTCCCTCTCCCTCCCTCTCTCTCTGAATCTTCCACTGTTCTTTTCTCTTGCTCTTTCTTCCCTTTTCATCCTTTAAAAACATTTAATCAATATTACAGCACGAAGTGTACAGTTAATGTTATGATGAACACGGTGTACAGGAAAACATGAATATATGACACTGCGCACACACACACACACACACACACACACACACGCACCCCCCACACACATACACACCATGCAGCATACAGCATACAGACAATATTGATGACTAACATTATGACTATAACTGGTAGTGCCCTCCTATGGTAGGGTGCGCTGTCTGCTGGTACTTTAGGTGGGATTATGTGCTACTGCCTCCCAGTGGACATTGTGTCATACTGTACAAGTGGAGGTAGAACAAGTTTTGGAAAAATAAAACAAGGGAATTTGCAAATGATCTAACTGTGCATAAAACACTCGCTATTGCGGACTGGAATAGATTTATCTACTGTAGTGACTGCTATCATGTTGTATTTACTGCATTTACTTTGCAGTTTTGTTTATAGTTTATGGATTTTGTCTTTTTTTTATATCTATTGTACATGCTTAAGGGACGTTGCCTAGGCAACACGTTCGTCTTTCGTGTTCTGGGGCACTGTTGTGCCAGTGGTTCGTTGGCGCCACTGAACGCAGATTTGTGTAGCATGCGTGAGAACACCGCACTTTGCTTTTCGTTTCTTGCTTTTGTTTACTTTTATTTACCGAGCTGTCTGAAATCGGTTCGCTGTTTCGTTCACACCTGGAGCAATGAGGAATGTGTCATTAAAAAAGGATCCAACAACATATCAAGCATATGAAATGCGGTATATATCTCTAAAGAAGACGTGTCTATGGTCTCATTCATTTGGTGTTCCTAAATGAATTTAAGCATCCTGCTTCATTATGATTAATCGTCGCTGATTTCTGATTTGATGCTATTTATTTGCAGACGTATATCAAAATTGAAGGTGTGTTCAAAGTAAAATGTGCATATGAAGACTTTGGTGTGAGTGAGTGGCAAATATTTTAAGTATTTAGTGTCCTGTAATTGGCTTTTTGTAACGCCAACAACAGGAAGAAACCTTCCAGTCCTGTATGCTGATGATGGCCACAGACACTTTCCCTCGTGTCGTCGGAAGAAACTGTTCCGTTCTTTTTGTGTTCTAGTTAGTCGTTTCTTTTCTTGCCAAAAAAAAATCCTTCCTTCCTGCATGTACAGCCATACCAAACACACCCTACTCGTTGGACACGGACAGCCATTATGACGTTACTGGTTTAGCTACTTAAATGTTTGTCTGTAATGGCCTGTGTCATATTTACAAAAGTGTGACATTAAATTCAAAGTGTCACAAACCTTAAAATGAGCTGTTCGTTGGTAATACTTTCCAGATCGCACTCTCACACGCTACACTGTAACTTCCCTTGTCACTTTGCACCTTAAATGGCACAATATTTACAACTTGTTGAATAGGACAAAGTAGTAAAACTAATTTCAATTAAGAGCATATGACATCAGTCTAAGCAGCAGATAACTGTTCTCATCTTGGGGATGAAGCAGGAGAAGACATCTTACAGCAACTCGTACAGATTTTGATCAACAAATTATATTTTTTATCTACATATTATTAGGTTGGTAATAGTGATAGTCAGTGGAATAATAGTCATGAATAAACAATTATGGAGGTTTGGATCTTGAAGCACTTGATTTGCTATTAAACACGTGTATGGGCCTGTTGCACGGTCAGCATTAGAAGATCAACTGGTTGTGCTATTATCAACACAAATGGCCGAGTTGCTGTTTAGATTTTATGATGATTTCATTATGGTTTCATCAGATGTTGTACTTTTTGCTCCGGTCTGTTCTCTTCTTGGTCGTGTTGTTGTTTTTTGCGTATGCCTTATAAAACATGATTCATCCCAGAAGACCAAGGCTAACAGCTAAAGCACCAACGTGGAACAGCGTCCTAGTGTTGAACTAACCACTACCGTTCCCTGTCGTTATTCATTTTCACTGTGCCATAACTCCTCAGTGTTAGCTGCTCTGGGTTCCCTGGGCTCCAGTTCCGCCTCCACACACTTGCTCCAGTGTCCTATGTTGAAGTTACTGTTAGTTGCCTTAAGGAACCAATCACACGCCTCGTTTTCACCTGTCAAGTCCTCTGCTATATTTGTTTCAGTGAGAGGTATAAATGGACAATTTATTACTATGATTTCTTTATGTTACTGACTGTGGAGATAAATATCCATTTATGTATTGACTATGTTATAACTCGTCTCCGTTGTGTATGAAGTCAATAAACTTAAGGCAGAATTAACTTGTTGATGTGCATTGAATCGCCATGGTAATGGTGACTTTGGGAAAAGATGATCCATATGCTCACTTTCTATTAAGATGGTGGAAGAGTTCACGCAATTAGGTCATTTATACCAAGTGAAAACAACATCAGCGCCTTCCAGTTGGAACGTCCAACACCATTTCTCCTGTTGGGCAGTCCTCTTGTTTAGCAGTCCTCCTGTTGGGCAGTCTTCCTGTTGGACAGTCCTCCTGTTTAGCAGTCTTCCTGTTGGGCAGTCCTCCTGTTTAGCAGTCTTCCTGTTGGGCAGTCTTCCTGTTGGGCACTCCTCCTGTTGGGCAGTCTTCCTGTTGGGCAGTCCTCCTGTTGGGCAGTCCTCCTGGGCAGTCCTGTTGGGCAGTCCTGTTGGGCAGCTTTGATTTGTGCCTTAACCGGCTGACTTTTCTGCACATCACATCCTGGTTACTCTGGAGACAAAAGTTACACATACAAATGCCACATACCACAGTTGTTGGTTTCACTTTGTTTTAATTTGTTTTGAACTGAATGACCATGGAAAAAGACAAAAGAATGGGGTGAACGTTCACCACCCTGTTGAAAATAATACAATGTAATAGCAACTTTTAAATTACCCTCCTATGTACAGACATGTTTGCTCTGAAGTTATGCGGTGGTCAATGACAAAAGTTCATTTTTTTGTGTGCAAATCATTTGTGATGAGTGGTATCATCGTTCTACATTCACAACCTGAATAAAGTCTGAGGAACTTTGGAGTCACCGGTGGAACCAGGACAATGTGTCATGGCTGTCATGTCAACACACTCCTACCATTTCACGAGCTCGCACTTTGAAATCATGGCAAACCGAAGCCTTAAAAGCACTCATCCCTAAAAGCTCCTAATCTGGAACTTTGTGCTGAGCAGTTGTAGTTGTGTGTGTGAGTGTGTTTTAATAGCAGCTTCTCCGTCTCACAGTAACTGCTGCTCTTTGTGTTTGCATGGCTCTGGGACGCTTATGCTGCGATTAGTTTAGCTCACATCTCACACACTGACAAATCACAGCACTGAAGATTTCAAGTCAATGAGCGCCTTCCTCTTGAACTCTGTGCAACATGCATTCAGAACCAAAAGTGTTAGAGGGGAAAAACAGGCTACAGCTGGAGCATTCCACACAAAAAATACAGCTCCCCAACATGAACCATAATAATAAAAAACCAAACATATTATATAACATGACTATGTTATTACACAAGGTAAAATCACCACAGTTAGATTGGTCATTTAACACTGTGAGAAAATCAGGACTTCCGGGATTTTACCGTGTCTTGTTTTTCTATGATAGTTAAACACAAAACCATGAGGACAAACTGAGTAATGTAATAAACAGAGTTTACAAAATAAACCCAACCTCACACTTTCCACCTCGCCTTGCCTTGTGGGCGCCACCACGAACTGCGCCACTAGAGGGCGCTCACTTTGTGATTTCGTAGCCCACAGCTGCAGAATTACGATTGCGAACACGTTCTCCGTTATAACGGATGAAGATTGGAACTAACAGATACATTTCTTTAGCCTTTTACGTCTTTTATGGAATTAAAATGATACGCATAGACATTGTTACATAATCCAAAAGTACGAGCATATCATTAGGCTATAAACATAATTCTTGAAACTCAAGTGAAATCCAGATAATACAGTCTAAACTGCGCCACTACACGGGACGTGTAACGTTTTCACACAGATGGCAGCCGCATTTAAATAGGTAGGTCGTACTATAAGCAATCTATTCACAACGAATCTCCATAAGAGGCTACATTGTGATGTATTTAAAAAACTACTATTACTGCCCAGACGACTGAGTTATTCAAAAAAGTATTCGAGTAGGCCTATCTCCAACAGCGACATCTCTATATACACAATTTGTCAATTTGTTGCTAATTAAGCTAATTATCTGTGCAAGATGGGTAGAAGATGGGTAACACGATAGCTCAAATTAGCGACTGAACAAGGTGAACGTCCTGTAATACAAACAATTTACATGAAGCATATTTGAACATGGTAAGATCAGAGTGTTCGCAGATTTCAGATGTCTGGATTAATCAAACACACCCCTTTCTCCAGAACCGGAGGATGAGGCGGAGATTGATGACCGTCGTGTCCTTCTGTTCGGATTTTGGAGCATATGGGGGTGGAACCCCTCGTGTCGGCGCGCGTGTTTGGTCAGGTGGTCGCTCCTCATGAAGCACTTGTCGCAGAGAGGGCAGGTGAAGCGCTTCTCCCCTGTGTGCGTGCGGAAGTGTCGCGTCAGCTCGTCCGAGCGAGAGAACTTCTTTGCACAGTCGGGCCAGGTACACTCAAAAGGTCTCTCACCTATGACCACGCCCAGTCACCCAAGGGAGAAAGAGAATCATTGTATTATAATAGTCATTTCATAAAGAATATTTGATCAAACAATTTGTGCAGAACGTTGCTGTCTGGGGATCGTTGCCGTTTGCTTTTAGCATTTAATTGCGCGCAAGTAACCGCCGTAATAATCCCATAGCAACACCCCACTCCCCCGGCGTGCTCACACACATACAAACACACCCCTTTTAATCGCTGTTTTAGAAACTGAACGAGCGGAGTGTTTACAACAGGCGGTTGAAGAGTTGCGTGTATGTGACGTAGAAAACTAGCGCGGGGAGGTCATATACGGTCAAAGGGGTAGATGTCGCATTGAAGCATGCAGGTGGTTCGGGACGTGTAGACCACCGTGTGTGGTCATGGTACCCTTCCCTACACGAGGCGTTCATCGTATGTACAGGAACGAATAGATGAATAATAATACGAATATGTAAGAAATCGATATATTCAAATGAAGGCAATCTGACCCAGAAAAATATCTCATCTATGCCAGGATCCTTTAGTGACGTATCTGTTATTATTCATCAGTGTTTATAAAGATGTCGTGACGCAACCCTGTCCTGCATTTTGCCAAACAGCGCGCCCTGAGAAACCGCGCACGTTGTTTGCTCAGACTTTGATGAGTAACAATTCGTACTGTTCCACCCACATGTACCCTCGCGCTCCGCCTGCGGTTACACCCCCCCCTCCCCCTCCGCAACTTGAGTTGCAATTCCGGTAACCTAGTGGAACTCACGCAAACCCACTTTACCCTTGCGATCTGTTATCGCAGCCAACATGACAAAGCGTATAACGTTTGTATTGCACAGAACAATCACGCCTGTTAGATTGTTTGCAACAAAATACGCAAAGTCTCATGCACCATTCTCTGACTATAGCTTCCTACACTTACCCGTGTGTACTCGAAAATGTGCTTTCAGATGAGACGACTTTCCGTACATTTTCCCGCACCCAGCGTACGGACAACAGTGTCGCTTCTCGACAGACACCCGTTTACTGCTGTGCCGTGTCCGAGAATGCCTCAGCTCCGTTTTGTTCGGTGTGCAGCGCTCCGTTAACGCATTACCGCATTTTACCCGGCTTTCCCTTACGCCGGCTTGGCTGCCTGCGTCGCTTTCCGCCAAACATTTGGTGCTGACTCCGTTGCCAAGCGAGCACGGGTTACACTGGTTTAAGTCCAGGAGGATCATAGCCACCATGAGCAGTGTCCGGCTCTCTTGACTATCTTTTGATATTTCTTCAATATTTCGCTTCTCTGAACATTCGCTGTTCGATCCGTTGGAAGTAGCGACCAAACACTTCGCAGCAAGATCAACGTCCGTCATGTCTGCGCTGTTTTCTGTAGATACTGAATAAACGTTAACAAATAGTTGAAAACTCTTCGAGTTTGGGGGGGGGGGGTACATTCGTTTATCAGAAGCGGTTATCACTTAGACTTAACTCCAGGAAACGTGGATTTTCCCCCCACGCGTATCTCCCTCGATGTGGCGGATAATGTGAGATTCCGAATTAATTCATGACGGGAACACAACCCCTAATAGCTTTATCTCCGCGATTATATCAGAAGAAACGACTTGTCTCGGTTTAGATGTAATTCCCCAAACTCGCGGTGCTCTCTGCTGTGATTCCTTATTTTTCTCAAAACTGCGTCAACTTCTGACTGGTTGTCTGTGCCGCTGCTCGCCGTTCTCTTCTAAAAGACACAATTTCGCGGAATCCCAGGGCGTCATCACAAGGCCACAGTCTGATTGGTCACCACGGTCAGTTCCACAAGGTTTTGAATGCGCTACCAGGAATCACCAGGGTAGCAAAAAGATTGGCAGCTCAGTAGTCCAATCGCGTTCGATGATTTGAAGCCCGGAGTGTCACAATGAATGCACGCTGGGAAGTCATAAAGTGTCATCTGGTGCATGTGCTGGCTGAGGAACACGGGGTGTAACTTCCCTTGGTCACACGTGATTGATATTCTTTTCCCATGTTAAGCACATGGACAAGCAGAACATGTTAGAGACGAAAGAAAAGTACGAGAGACGGACATGTTCAAAATGGCACGGGAAAATGTAGTACAGTACAACGCTTAGTTTCAATATTTATAAAAACCCGTGTAACCTGTGGGCTACATGTGTAGCAGACACGCGCCGTATGTTTCCTGTTGACATATTGAATGTACGGATATTAAAATAAAGTGTTCGAGTAAACAGCTCAAGCACGTGGAGGCCCATCTGCCATTTCGGCCTCGCACATTCAGTGTAAGATGTGCTGTATAACAAGAGTTGTTAAGTCTTTTTACAAGAACTAATAAATCGTTGCTCATTAATGGGATTGCAGGACGATTTCAACGTCTGGCTCTCAGTTTGTCTGCGATCCACATGAATGGGACAACAGCAGCAAAGACGGAGGGGGTTATCGCGGGCCTCGGAGAGGAAGACCTTAGCCAATCGGAGCAAGTGTAATATGACTCTTTTCAGAGTAAACCACGGACACGAGTTAGTTCACCCCAGGACACAATTCTAGGAAAAAAGTATTTACAGCGTCGACAGGACAGCCCATCACCGACCTGCTTCGCATATGTATTCCTCGTATGAGTAAACAGAAACGCAGAAGTTGCCCAAGCAAAGTTGCGCTAATATTCAAGCCGTGATAGATGAACCAAAATGTTGCCGATTAATCAGATATATCGCAATAACAGCAGACTGCGTATAAATGAAACAAATCGTACCAAACAAAGGTTGTTACGAGGCGATCAGTTTTAAGTAGCCTTTCTTAAAAGTCATAAAACAGTAGTGGCCTACAATTTCGCTATCAAACGTCTTAAGACCAGTCGAATAGCCCATCAGACTTGCATTTTAATCACTTCAAACAATGATTCTCAGTGTTGGACTTACGTGACTGACATACATAACTTAAGGGGCAACGGGGTCTCTATGCTTTACTGCCACGCCTCTTTCATGTTTACGAGAGGCTGTAGCATGAGGGAAGGCAGGCAAGAGTTAACGTAAATAGTGTGTTCACCACTTCTGAAATCTAAACTTAGCGAGGTACGCTAGTTAACGGCAACACTAAACGCTTCGTCTCGCAGCCGGCCGTTTAGAAGCAGTAAATATGTAGCGTGGGATTAGTGGACGCCTCAGCTGAAATCTGTGCTATAATTGTTCTGTACATAACGTCGACAGTGCTTTGACATGGCGTTGTGTGGATTTATGAACACTGTCTTGTTCTAGTTGGTAATCCCGACAAGGGTCAGGCTTGGGCGTGTTCCGAACAGCCGTTATCAAGATAAATTTAGGTCACGTTGTTGGTGGTATTTCTCTTTAACCGGTACTGCCCACGTGTGTCTGTTTTTGTGGAACAGAATGTTCCGTAAGTGAACTAGAAGTGAACTTGACCGCCGCCCAGCGTCGCAGTGTCTGCATTGCAGTCACTGCCTTGTGTCACGGGCCGACGAGAGACGAACTGCGTATGTCTCCGCTCCGACGACGCGCGCTCCCCCGTTAGCGCAGTCGCGGCGACTCTAAGTCGGGGTGACCCGGGAGCCATGTAAGGGTGAAACGGAGTGTCGGAGTGACCAGTTAAAGACTATACATAGTTTATGTCCCTTTTAAAGTGCAGGCAGCTTATCACCACTGTCTTCAAAGAGTCGAGTTTCACGGTAGAAAAATAACAAAAAAATACGCGACTAATTCACTTAAATATTCATTTATTTAGTAATACATGCCAAACGTCCTATTCACATTAATATTAAAGAATACATATTTATATTTGCATCCAAATACTTAACCTACATCTGCGGGTGGGTGAGGTTAATCTCACCCGTAACCCCACGTGCTCTCATTTCCCAGAATTCAATTCATATCCCGTGGAAGAACGACATGCATTTTTTTAGGACACTAAATCAACTATGACCCCTTCAGATAAAACTACAATATTATTGCGGAAAACATGTGCTTGGACTCATTAGCATACAAGTGCTCACAAACAAATAAAAAAGAGGAGGGGGTGGGAAAAACGGGGACTTAAAGGTGGAGTGTAATTCACAAACCTGTATGCTACTGTATAGGAAAATATTAAGAAAATACTGTACATGACGTTTCCTCGTGTAGTTTTGGCACAACGCCAGGTAGGTTGTTTCTTAGTGTTAACAGATGCACAGAATCTTTCTCTTCAGTTCATTTGCATTAAATGCAGCAATGATCTACAGTCCGTTTAACATTTACGGAACGCATATAGAACCGTGACAACCAGGTGCTTATGGGAATGCCTGCTTATGCTTTAAGAGAGTTTTTAAAACTGTCCAGCAAGCGTTTCTTAAGCATTCAGGCCTTATGTTCAGGACTGGCTCAAGGCGCCGTCCCCCGAACCTCCGGTCCACAAGATGGCAGCACTGCACAGAGGAGGGCTCAGGAGCCAAGCACTCTGTGGTCCACACAGAGGCCTTCATGATTATCAGAGGACCTCGCCAAGGTGTGTCAGAGCTGATGGTTTGTATGGGGGGGGGGAGCCTTATACAGGGGTATGGAGCCTGTATAATGGAACCAGTCCGATGGTAAGCATGGAGTCTGTATACTGGAACCAGTCCGATGGTAAGTATGGAGCCTGTGTACTGGAGGCCTGTGGGTAAATGGTGTATGTACACCGTGATGTCACACTCTTCATTTAAGGCTCTTATGCTGTTGCCCTCGTCTTTGTTTGGTTTGAAGGGCCAATTTACGTAGAAGGTACAGCAGTAATGTAATATGGTTCATATTAGACTAGATGGAAGCCACAGTGATCTGAATATGCACAAGAAAAATAAAGTATTTTATATTTTCAGACTCTATTTTTTAAAACTTTTTTTGGTTAACACAGGTCTCCAATGACTACTTCTGCACCCTGCGATACAGTGGATGTTAGTAATTAAATATTAAAATCTCTTATCGCTATTGCACGTGAATAAGGCAAAAGAATCATTTACATAGTGGAGGCAGACAGGACACTGACAGTCTTCCTATTATATCACTTTTAAACTTCACAATAGTTTCCTTTTAGTTTGTATTGCTTCAGAGTCTCAGTTCTAACACTACTTTGTCCTTCGTCTAGTCATTACAAGTTTAGGGCTGCTTCTTTTAAAAAAGAATTAAACATCAACAATTTGTCCATTATGAATTAAAGTGATTCTGCACATATGACATGGATGACATGAGATTCTCTTTTTAAAAGAAAATGCAAATATCCATTGCCTTTACAGATCTACCCAAATTACTCCAGCATAACCACAGAAATTCTCCATCATCATAAAGAATAATTTGTGATAAGTTTGTATATACATACAATAAAGCAATGTAAAGAACTTAGTACTTAGTAATCGCACTGTAGCCTGGTTAAACACAAAAAATGCAAGGAATCTAAAGAAATAAATAAACCACGACGACCAAAGAAATGCCCAGTCATGTGAAAGAGGGAAATGAAATCAGCATTCAAAGATGTGAAACACAACGTTAACGACGGCAAGCAGGCCCAGTTCGTAAGTCCTAGCCTGGTAACGCGGCTCGGCTCCAACCCCCGGGGAGGCTCGCGCGTTTCATTTTGAGACGTGCATACATCAAATCAACGCCTGTTCTAAAGTGCATAAAAATCGATCCATGTCCGCACCTGCTCCGGCGTCTTGCATAGCAAGTCTACGTAAATAATATTGGCTGTGAAAAGAAGCTAAAAAGAACACGAATCCAATTGTTTTTATAATATATATATATATATATATATAGTATATTAAACGTTAAACAAGATGTTGAAGCGTCGTTAATTGGATATCAGATAATTTTATTTTCTTTTTGGCTGAGGAAATACTGCCATCGTGTGTTCGCTTTCAGAATTACAGGGTAGGTAAGCTCGCAACGTGATCTTTATATGATTTGACGCAATAGAAGCGAACGTATGATTAAAATCAAAAGACTGAAGAATGTTTGCATTCAACAGGAAGCCCAGACGATATCATGTCTGATATTTGTTCTGCCTGGACCACATGTTAGGATGGTAGGTGTGCAAAGTGGCCTAGAGAAATATCGGGGGAAAAAGGAAACTGTGAAGCACTTTGAATTATAATAGCAAACATTTAAAAAGCACTGGTCGCACCCTATAAGGGTCTAAAAAGCAAGTTTCAAGGGTTGAACAAAATGTATGTCTCATGATCATCTAGATTTAAACTACATTCAACATTTGAGAAAATATGTGTGCGTTTGTATATACTATAAGAAAGTCTATGCGTGTGTACATGTTGAAGTGTGTGCCTTAAGCAGTAGAGTGTAAATAAGTCCAAGATTTTTATATACAACAAAATCTGAAGGTCTCGTCTCGCAGATGTCTCGTTCTTAAAAAATATTTCCCTTTAAGGTTTAAGCTGGGTTCGATTTGAAACCACGATCAATGTGATTAAAACATGGAGAGTAGAAATCAAAATATTAAGACATATTTTCAGTTGATCTTGATTAGAACAGAGTAAGGGTACAGTCCCTCTGTGTAAAGCATGGTTTCAACTGACATGGGAAACGCCCTTTTCCTCTATAGTAAACAGAAGCCCAGAAACTCTTCATTCTGAATACATGGTCCCCTATTCTATTTCCACCCCAAACCACAGAAAAGAATTAACATTAGACATTAGCTGTTCAAAGGAACCGTTTTTAGCCACTTGGCAATGTTCGTCTAACTGAAGAAAATCCATACATGTACTACAGTGCCATAGTGGGCTAACTGGCTCACCATCACAGACCATTACAATGTAGAGCACAACATTCAGTGCTAACAGTGCTAACTGCTTGATGGATGGGCCCTTGGACATCAAACAAGTTAGAGCCGCTTTCTCCATCCTACGTGTACTACAGTAGACCTATGATGTCACGATCCTTAACCACCCGCCGTCATCACGTGAGGTTGTGCCTGCCGTCGAAGCTCTGGAAGGCCGACGGCTTGGCCAGCTTCCGCAGGGACAGCGCGTCCTTCTTCCCGTCGGCCCTGGCCCCAGACTTGCTCCTTTGGAACGGGTTCCTGGAGCTGCCGCGGCTCTTGTCCATGCGCTCGCTGATGGAGAAGCTCTTCCGGGCGTAGATGTTGGAGTGGGAGTCCTCGGAGGAGGAGCAGCTGTTGGCCCGCTCCAGTCTGGACAGCGGGGAGCAGAACGGCCCAAGGGCCAGGCCGAGCCCCAGGTCCAAGCCCACGCCGCCCCCACCGGGGCAGGGCCTGCCGGCATCAGCCGAGCCCTCTGCGGGTTCCTCGGGGTCGGACTCGGCGTGACTTAGCTCAGCGTCGCGCTCCGGATGTGAGGTGCCCATGTCCTGGGGCTTCTCGAAGGTGAAGGAGCCGCCGGGCGAATCGGAGCGCTCGGGCGCGGGGTAAGGGGAGGAGACGCAGCGCGTGTCGATGCAGTCCGTGATGCTGGTGTACTCGGCCGCCTTCACCTGCACGCCCACGCCGCCGTAGTAACCGCGCACCGGGAACATCAGGCTGTGGGACTTCACCAGCGGCGGCTCGTCCAGGAAGAGGGGCCCCGCCGCCGAGAGGAAGCGGCTGCTCTTGGAGCGCTCCAGGATGCCCGCCGAGGGCGGAGGGGACGGATCCGGGTCCCAGGGGGGCAGGCTGTCGGGTAGCAGGTGGGCAGAGCACAGCGACAGGTCAGCCGCCGCGCTGTCCTCGAACAGGACTGCGCCGTCCGGTTGTCTTTCGCTTGGCCCCGCCCTTCCGCCGTAGTCCCGCCCCCCGGACATCGCACCCTCCATGATCTCAGAATGGAGGGAGGAGTCTCGAGCAAGAGGAGGGAGCATCCTGATTGGCTCCAGGAAGCTCTCTGTGGGCGGGGCTTCCTCTGAGGCGGACACGTATATATCTATACAGGAGGAAGGCCGATGCTGCTGCTGCACTGACAGAGTGTTCAGAGGGGCGGGCCTACACTCCTTGGGCCCGCCCCCCGATGAAACAGACTGTGAGCTATTGGCTCGGTGCAAACTCAAGGAGCGCTCCTTGAAGAAGCCTTCCGGCCCGCCCCTGTCCCTGGAGGCGTGGCCCACGTAGAAGGAGTGGCTCCGCACCCTCGGCGCCAGCGCAGTGGGCGAGGTGGGAGAGATGGACTCCTCACCACCCTGCTCCAAAGACTCCTGGAGCCGGTAGGAGGCGTTGCCCTCCTGGCTGTTGAAGCTGCCCTGCCTCAGGATGTAGTTGGTGTCGGTGCAGTCCGACGAGGTCCTAGAGCGCGCCCTGTTCACCTCGCCGCGCTCCACCCCCGTCACCCTCTCAAGGGCGGCGGCCATGCGGCCGATCAGCTCCTCCATCTGGGCCAGTCGGATGTCCACGGTCTGCAGGGAGGCCTTCATGAAGTGCTCCCGTTCGTTCACCTCCTCCAGACGCATGGCCATGTTCTCCACCCTGGTACGCACACACGCACAAAAGGCCGACAGCTCAGGCTCAGATGAAGCGCACTCGCATACACATGCGCACTCGCATACACTGAGTTCTGTTCCACTCACTCAAGATAGCAGGTCTAATTAATAAGCAAAAATAAACTGAGATACATAATCGTGGCAGGACTTGGCCGTATATTATACATTATCTTAAACTTCCATCTTATCAAATTAGAGAAAGCTGTGGCCAAACAAATCTTGGCAGCTCTGGAAATACAGTGTCTATGACGAGTTTCAGTCTGGTTTTTGAAGCCTACATTCTACCGAGGCCACACTTTGAAGAGTCTTGAGTGATGTTCTAGGGCAGTCATGGTCTGGTGGACTGGGAACTGGTCTTGTAATTGGAGGGTTGTGAGTTCAATTACCATATCTGAGGTGGGTGATATGGTACTGATGCAACTGGACTTTAGCGCTGTGTTCAATACAGGTGACCATCACATTTTAATTATAGCGTTATAGGACTGGGTGGGCATATCAGGTATATCGTTCTAGTTTATATCTCATCTCACTGAATTAAGGTTTAGCGTGTCAATGGGCGATTTTAAGTCGATGTTCTCCCCATTATCCTGTGGTGTGCTGCAGGGTTCAGTTCCGGGGCCCATGCTATTTTCATCATATTTATTGCCTTTGGGGCAGATCATAGAAAAGTTTAATATTGCATATCACTTATATATGTATGAGATCCAACTTCATTTTACTTTCAAGCCTAATGAGGTTCACAAGCAAGCTGAGCTTTTAGATTGCCTGAATGCGATCAGGGACTGGACAGCAGATTACATCCAGCTTAATGGTTTTGATTGGTGCTCCAGATGAGATCACCCCCTTGATAAGGCAAAGCCTTGAACACTTTTCCTCTGATGCCCACCCAAGCATTCATAATACAGTGTTTCATTTCATGGGTCTATGTCACTTGGCAGCCACTTTAATCGACTGATGAAGTCCTGCTTTTTCCAATATTAGCAAATTGAGATCTGTAATCTCAAAATGCTAGAGATGCTCACACATGCTTTTAATTAATCTCGTAATGTCTTTTTACTTCACATGGTAGATCTGCAATCGTCTGCAAGGCTCACTGGGTTAAAGAGGCCATCCCTCATCATCCCTATAAAAGTCTTTCCACTGTCCTATCGTTATGTACGGGATTGAATTAAAGATTCATACGGTAGCATACAGAGCGTTGCATGGTCATGTCCCTGTCCGTGTGTCTGACCTACCCTCTCCTCATCCGCGACTTTGCTCTGCCAGATCAGGTGAGCTGCATATTTCACATGTGCCATGTCTAAAGACTGTGGAGAGCGAGCATCTGCAGGCATAGTAACTGAGGAATGCCTTGCCTACTTCTGTGTGGCTTGCAGTTTGTTGATTCTTTTAAAGAGCAGTTAAAGTTGCATATTTTTGAATAGGCCTTTGAGTAAATCCATTGTATGTGTGTATCATTTGCTGATTTACTGTTGTATTTTTACTGCTGTATCGCATATCTTGTTTTCCTTCTTAGTCTGACTTTGTAAAGCACTTTGTGACTCTTTTCTCTTATTCAATTATGAATCAGCACTTCTCAAGAGTTCATTAAATCATTAATATCAGAGGACATGAGTAGGTGTGCTGGAGGTGAGTTCATAGCTTAGCTAAATCAGTCCAGATAGTGCAAAAATGAACTTAACAATAGTGGTGATTGTACTTATTGTAGATTTATTACGGGTTGTTCAAGCTTTTGATGTTAAACACTGATCTACGAGTTTTGAAAGCTCCCAACCTTTCAGACGTCACGCGTATCCTCTCGTCGTTGGAGGAGTTGAAACGGTCGTCTTTCTCCCGGAAGTACTCCTCGATGCACTGCTCTTCAAAGTCGTGCACTTTCTTTAGCTCATCTTCTGTGATGAAGAGTTCTGGTAAAAGAGCAACGTTTCTCAGCAACTCTTTTTTGATCTCCATTTTTGCAGTATTTTCACATAATTTAAGTTATCTAACTCAAACATGCAGTAGAGGTCAACAAATTCTACTGGACAGATTCAAACTTGACAGCCACCGAACTGTAGTGTCTTTCCTGCCCCTTCACACCTGATTCAACTCACAAAACAGTTGTAATTACCAAAAATGCTGACAAAGTGTTTTTTGAGAATCAAACTGTTTTTGAGAACTGCTATTTGTTTAAGCCACAAAGTATAGTGCATAGTGAATATAGAAAGGTTGTCAGGATGTGGTAGAGGGGTCACAGGATGGCCACTAACTCAGTCCAAAGTCCCGCTCGTCATCATCGTGCTTTCTCCAGCGACAGCACAGGTGCTTCAGGACCATGGTCATGTGGCTGAAGATGATGAGGGGAGGAGGAAGCACGGGGCGCTCGTGGAACGTCATGATCAGCTGGTACCGCTGGAACTTCCAGACTTGGTTGGAGATGGACTTCACTTCGAAGAAGGTGTTGCTGAGGAAACATCAAGCTTTATACTTTTTTGCGCTTTATACTTTTTTGCGCTTTATACTTTTGTGTTTCTATATCTATAAAAATCATGTAATTCCAGACTTTACATTCAGGCTTTAGACTCCACCCTCCCCTAGCCTTAGGCTCCACCCTCCCCTGGCCTTAGGCTCCACCCTCTCCTGGCCTTAGACTCCACACTCCCCTGGTCTTAGGCTCCTCAGGGCCACGCCCACCACGGCTACCCATGACCACGCCTTCTCAGGGCCACGCCCACCACGGGGCGACCTGTGTGGGACTCCTTGTAATCATCTTATAAACACATGCGCATATGTTTCGCACGTTTAAGGAAATACGGAACAAATCGCGTCTCGTATTGGCTCAGTACAGTACGCAACATTTACTTGCCAAACAAAAGACGATTCTGTATTTTACGAGACGGGTGCCAACCCTAATAACAGATGATAACCATAAAACAATAACTAATATCTGACATATGCCTTTTTCCTTGAATGCGAGTGTTGGTGAACGGTATAGCCTATGTGTTACAACCCGAGCTGGGGCGAGTAGCGGGCCCTACTTGAACACAGCGATGAGGAGATTGACCAGGAGGATGTTGGCCACGAGCAGGTAGCAGGCCATGATGGCAGGGACGATCCATGCTCCGGTCTTACATGGGGGCAGGGCTACAATGGCGCCGTCCTCCGTGGTGACGTTCTGTCCGCACGGCGCTGTGGAGAGACGGCGCTGATCAGCATTTGAACGGTCCCCGTGTCGTCGGACGAGACTGACAACAGACAGAAACTTCAAAGACGTGCCAAACGCAAAAGCCAACGAGCAACGAAACGAACAGACACACAGAAACCACAGCCGGAATGACGTGAAACGCGCTATCATTCTCTTATCGCTCTCGTTTCACGGAGTTTCAGACGAGCGATAAGGAGTGAGAACTCAAATGGAGAAACAGTGCGCACTGAAATGTGTGTCTCATATATTTCACAATATATTTCTTTATGTACAGTCGCATTCTCCAATATATTTAAACATGTATCCAATGTTTAAAATATATTGATACTTAGAAGTGTAGCAGTCTTATAAAGGATGATTGGATATTGCGCAGAATGTATTAAAAATACATTGTACGTTTTTTCCATAAAGGATGGTTCAGTTGCTGTGGCTTTCAAGAAAAGGATAGTCATCATCAACTGAGTTTGTAATCCTGGTAATCCTTCGTTTATTGAAAATCACACTCGGAAGCCCAAAGGTAGAGAACTGAAGTAACATAAATTTGCGTTCAAATCGGAATTTTTTTTTGCGCTGAATTGTTGAAATTCGGATCTGTCAAAAAAACTCTGACAACTGAACCACATGAAAAAACATTTGCTGATGAGAAGAGGTGACAAATGTGTGGAGGAGTTTGGGGGAAAATAATTGTTTTTGTGCCGACATTTGCGCCAACACATTGTGTAGTCTACATAATCATAATAGCTATACAAATGTATGCATTTATAAAATGATATAGTATATTTAAGAAAACCTTTCACAAAATAGGAAATCTTTTACCAAATCATAATATATACAAGGAAAACATCAAAACTATAAAAATGGAGCACCATTATATAATTTGTAGCCTGTGCACAGACTCGCGTGTGTACTAGTATGTATCTGTACGCATTCTTAGCCCAGTCTGATGCGGTCAGGCGAGGTAGGTGTTCAGTAGACTTTAAGTATGTTAGGATGAATGGCGGTAGCATTGCTGGAGGTGTGCGGCTCAGAAGCTGGCAAACCGCGTAGCGCTACAGTCATTCAGCGGTGATGGAGCGACGCGGATGGGTTCAGCGTAATCAGGTTTCCATGACAGAGATCAGAAACAGAAGTCTGACCTGTCGTCTCTTTTTGATAAGTTAGTACGGGAAACGGGAACTAACGAGAATCCCCAGCATGGAAACGAGCATTAATTTGCCGTGCAGTGCCTGTGCACGAGGGTCAGACTCTCCCCGTCCACCGCGGGGAGAGATGGTGAATTGAGGATGGCATGGCGGTGAAAACTGGAATGGTGCTGGTAACGGCACTCTTATGGAAATATTTATTAATTTATATGTATATTTATATGTATATTTGAAATTGCCTATGTGGGATGGACCACTGTTACGCCCAGTTCCTTGAGTTCGAATGTAATTTTCGACCGGCCAGAGTTTTTCATTCAGCCTGTTCTGTAGCTTCCTACTATTCACATCTGAAACAAAGAACCACAGTGTTATTTCAGCTCTCGTCTTTGGGCCATCCACTTGTCGCATGCACGCACACACACTCACACACACGCCAACACACACATCCACACACCCACACACAAAACAACACACATTCTGTACTGTGAATAATGGCTACTACACTCAACTCTATGCTGCCAAAGTCTAGACATAAGACGGTGCTGAACAATTCTGTGGGCTAGATGCAGGAATAAGGGAATCCTAGGAACAACCAAAAAAGTTCCACCAAAAAAGGTCAACAAACCTCTAAGATTCAGGCCGGCTGACTGGTATTCCAGTGCTTTCAACCCAATCTCTACCCTGCCTGTGTCACAAAGCTTATTAGCATGGACAATAATCTTGACACATTTCCCTTGTATTTAGAAAAAGGATGACAGACCATAACTGACCATGCTCTACAGCTTTGGCAGACAGAGATTAGGTAAAAAAAAATCCTGGAATATTCGTTAAAATCCTTGGCTTCTTCTTGGAACAACAGCCTTCTCCAGAGATGTCCCAAACTTCAGTGGTGTGCATTAAATTCGTAATATCTGTCCTAAGTTTAACCCAAGGCTAGTTGAAGACCTTTCTTTGCCTTGGTTACTTTAAAGAGAAAAGGAGAAGCACTTTATTAAACACACCTGAAGCCTACATCACACTTCAACAGAAAAGTGTCTACCAATAAGCCTCACTTGGCAGGTGATGGGCCACACACGCATTTATAATTGGGGGGAGGGTCACGCTGTCTCTATGGCAACATCAAATTATCCATTTTGCTACTACAAAATATGAGGTGCTACTAACTAGCACTGAAACATGTCAGAAGGAAGAAGTAAACTCAAACTTCATAGAGGAGAGCAAGAAAACCAAAACGTCCTATCAGCCTTTATCTCAATTGCAGAGGTCCCATTGCGTCAAACTTCGCATTTGTTTCTTAAATTAACCATTATGTAAAAGAAGTATAAGCCCATATGTGATTTTACTGAGGTGCGCAATCAGGTGTGACCCTACAAAAACTGTTGGAACAACGTGAATGCTGTTGATTTTTGTTTACTCTTCAGTTTATACTTCTCTTCATATTGTACAACCTCCAAACCCCATCAACGCTAAAGTAAATTTATTTAGACAGCACTTTTTTCTTTTTTTACAACACATTGTCACGAAGCAGCTTTACAAATGTGTAGGTCCCGACCCGATGAAAAACCCCTTGGGGTTTAAGGAAGAAACCTTGGGGAGAATTAAGACTCAAGAGGGAAACCATCCTCCAACAGGTGCAGCAGCTAGAAAACCATCCTTTATTCTGCTGTTGTAGTCTGCGTAGCCACTTCAGATGTGGAGCAGCAGGTACTCCTGTGAGAATCGCCATGGCTGGCAGGCCATGACTGAATCCTGGAAGCTGTCCAGTTTGCTGTCCGTCTTGTCATCTGACCGTGAACGAGTGCGCTGGTCAGTGACTACCATTTCCTCATCGTTCTTCCAGCTCCTGGTTCTCCTGCGCTCCTGGTTCTCCAGCGCTCCTGGTTCTCCAGCGCTCCTGGTTCTCCAGCGCTCCTGGTTCTCCAGCGCTCCTGGTGCCCACCACCAGGGGGGCCTGCGTGAGACTCCCATTCAATCTCTTCAGGTCCTCGTGATTACAACTTACGTTTCTGTCTAAAACATAATATTAAGGACCGTGTGTTTGTGTCTTCATTCCTGATCAGGTGCGAGAGACTGGTCAGAAACGCTTTCGCACTCCCTCACACGAGCAGGGACTTGTCTGAGTATGACACCATCTCTAACCCCAGCCCAATAAACCAGTATGCAGCCACTCTCCTCCAGTGTCACACCGACGATCTTTGTTCTTTCCTAAAACACCTCGTGTGCGCCTCGTCTGTGTGTGTACCGATGCGTGTCTGTGGCTGCGTATCTTTCAGAAACCATTTAACCTCAGATCCAGCGACTCCGTGAAAAACCCCTCGTTTCCAAGAGCAACTGTCAAAGGACGGAATGGCTCCCTGAGACTCATTAGAGTCACTCTGGTCTGTCATCACAGCTTATGACACCTGTGAGTTTCTAGTAAATCAACAAAAGCGCGAACATCCACTGAGTCACAGAGAAACCTGAGGTTTTTATATTGTGTATATATATATATACATACATACATACAGTATGTGTATATATATACAGTATGTATATATATATATATATATATGTGCTATCAGGAATTTGATAGATCCAAAACGGTCCTATCATGAAACATATATGGCTGTAGCTTCCAACACATCAAAACCATGCTTCCTGTGTGCTCCGTTCTGCAGGTCAGGCGGCTGGCTTACGGTCGATCTGGTCGGCGAAGACCTCGCCATAGATCATCCAATAGGGCATGAAGAAGATGTTGCGTGCCAGCATCCAGGAGGGGTCCTCGTTGGGGTTTAGGATGGCCTGTCTCGCCACCCCAAAACTCATGAGGACCACCAACATGATGATCACAAAATACATCATGTCAATCATCTGCTCGGACAGACAGAGAGAGAGAGAGAGGGAGGGAGAATAAAAGATCGAGGGAAAGAGGAGAAGAAAAAAAGAGGGAGGTGGTGAGGTGATAGAGAAAATTATATACACCTGGATAAAGTTACGGATTTTCAGAAACTTTTAGCAAGACCCCATGCAGTAGATTACCGCGCGTACACTGTAAAAGACGTTAAAATACAAGCATCGCACTTCGCAAGGCTTCACATTTGAAATCATTACTGATGAACTGATAACATAAAAGGCCTCACCATCTTGCCAATCATCATCACGTAGGGCCCCAAGTATTTATTTACTCCGAAGATGTCAAGCAGGCGGATGTACCAATAGATGATATTGACACAGTAGATGACCCGCCCATAACTCATGAGGGGCGGGTCCTGTAGGCGGAGCACCATGCCAATGGAGAAGATGAGAATGGCCATGAGGTCAGTGATGTTCCAGTACTCCTGTAGCCACACCTTCACTTTCTGCAGTACCTTACCAGGCTCTGACATCAGGATCTGTGTGTGTGTGTGTGTGTGTGAAGAGAGAGAGAGAGAGAGAGAGAGAGAGATATCTATATTAATTGGATAAAAACAGCTAAATTTTTTGCCTTTTTTGTCTATTTTTATTATTTCACCACTGGCCTACAGCTTTTAATGTAAAATATAATTCACATAAAATACTTCGAAGAGTACATCAGGTTCATTGCCAGTAGGGGGCAGTGTAGGCCTACTATTGGAAGAGCGGTGAATAAGAACATGCTTTCCCAAGTAGCATCTTAATCAGGTCTGCATGTAGAAAACAGCCCAGGGATTTAGCAAATCTAAAATTGCTGGCATAGCACAACATCTCAGCTAAAACGTCATTTTGGACAAGTTGTGGCAGTGAAGCACTGAAATAACTGTAATCCAAATATTCTCTTATGTTGAAAATTCTCTTAAGATGACTTCAACCACAGCAGTCACAGAGAATAAACAGACTGTTTAGGTGGAGTGAGGAGCAGTTTGGCTGGATTAAATAACTGTTTAGGTGGAGTGAGGAGCTGTTTGGCTGGATTAAATAACTGTTTAGGTGGAGTGAGGAACTGTTTGGCTGGATTAAATAACTGTTTAGGTGGAGTGAGGAACTGTTTGGCTGGATTAAATAACTGTTTAGGTGGAGTGAGGAACTGTTTGGCTGGATTAAATAACTGTTTAGGTGGAGTGAGGAGCTGTTTGGCTGGATTAAATAACTGTTTAGGTGGAGTGAGGAACTGTTTGGCTGGATTAAATAACTGTTTAGGTGGAGTGAGGAACTGTTTGGCTGGATTAAATAACTGTTTAGGTGGAGTGAGGAACTGTTTGGCAGGATTAAATAACTGTTTAGGTGGAGTGAGGAGCTGTTTGGCTGGATTAAATAACTGTTTAGGTGGAGTGAGGAGCTGTTTGGCTGGATTAAATAACTGTTTAGGTGGAGTGAGGAGCTGTTTGGCTGGATTAAATAATTGTTTAGGTGGAGTGAGAAACTGTTTGGCTGGATTAAATAACTGGTTAAAGTGAAGTGAGGAGCTGTTTAGCTGGATTAAATAACTGGTTAAGGTGAAGTGAGGAGCTGTTTAGCTGGATTAAATAACTGTTTAAGGTGGAGTGAGAAACTGTTTGGCTGGATTAAATAACTGGTTAAGGTGTAGGAGCCATATGTGTTAGTGCAATTCTGGTTTACACGTGATCAGTCTCGAAGAAGATTGTAAAAGGGGCCCTGTAGGTTGTAGCTACAAGATAAAAACATGTTTGGAATTCAGCTCTGAAAGGCAGGAGGAACAAATAACCAAAGCAAAACAGCACAACAGGTTTGGGTGTTTACGACGCAGTGCAAATAGAGGCGGCAGGCAACCGGGCTGAAACACCCCCTCCCCCAACCGGGCTGAAACATCCCCTCCCCCAACCGGGCTGAAACACCCCTCCCCCACCCGGGCTGAAACATTCCCTCCCCCACGACCACCTTCGTACTCACCTCCCTCATCTTCTCTATGCCATTGGTGAAAATGTAGGCGATCACGATCCACTCCTGAGGCGAAGGCCAGAGGTCCATCTTCACCAGCACGATGTAGTTGAAGAGCATCAGGTAGCCCACGTAGGCCATCTGCAGCAAGGACAAGAAGACACGTGGGAAATGAAGTCCAGGGATCACCGAGGTGTGGGGATACCTTTACTGAGAAGACTTCAAATGCTTTAGTACATATGAATCACTGACAAATTAACCAAGCACGGATGTGGCTGCACAGTAAAAACTGCCCTCAAATAGTTGTATTCAGAGGCAGAGAGACAAATTTGCTGGTTTCAGGGTTAAACACGAGACAAGGAGGAGGTGCCTGTGTGTTCTCCCTCAGCGCGGATGTGAATGCTTCTGGAGATTCTGAGATTTACAAGCTAATTGCTGCTGGGCTGCGTAGCTTCGTTTGGTTATGACAGCGGAAATACTGCCTGTTACATTACCTCATTAAAAAATTATAACATGCTGCACGGAAAGAAATTCCTGTTTCTTTATTCCGTTTTTTGTTTTTTTTTCTGAGAAATGACCGCAAATGAAGCTAATTGCTAGTTTAGGAAACTACAACTTATTTACTGGTTGTCACAGTTCATTCTCACCTGTTTTCTTAAGGAAATGGGTCATAAGTTGCCTGACCTCTTTCTGTTTTGCTTTCATTCTACATGCTTTCTGTATTTCCACTACTTTCTCTTCTAATATCCTGGTTGTAATTCTTTTTAATCAGAGCTGAATTGCTAGCTACTTTCTAGTAGTCAACATAAAATTTACATTTACATTTACATTTACAAGTAGATTTATGTATTTTATAGAGGTCTATATCTTCTATATTAGTGGCATCTGTTCATTTCATTACTAATTATAGCGCAGATATTCCTGGTCCAGTTGAATGAACAGCTGTCTCCATGTCCTTTGCTAGATAGTATATTATAATTATATATGACCTCAGAGCTGTATTTTGAATTTCAGTCATTTAGAGCTCGATCCCAGATCTGGACTTAAATCCAGTGGCTGAATTCCTAAGAGCGAGGGATTAGGCTCCGCCCTTCCCGTGCCCGTGAACGTAATTACACGGAGGGGACGAAGACGATCCAACTTCTAGAACTTTCCCCGCAGAGAAAAAAAAAGGCGTAACGTAACTGTGTGGCGAGCTGCAGCTTGGTCAGGAACGCCGCTCCTCCCACGTGTACGCCGCGTCGTCTGCGAGAGCTCTGAGCTGCTGACAAAACATGAGCCGAGACGAGGCCTACTTTCTATTTGGCGCGCGCTCGCTGGCTGGAACCTGTCAAACCCACCCCTGTGCACACGATTTGTTTATTTATTTATTTTTTGTCCTTCGCGTTACACTCCTTGGCCCAAACTGTTGCGGTGCTGCTGCGCTGCCCCTCATGAAAACCGAAAACAGACCGAGCTCCCTCCCCCCACCACTTATTTAACTCTGGCTGTTTGAATTGTGTGTGTCGGTCTGTTGATGTCCGCCGGTGAGCCCAAAGGCCCGTGGGGGCGCTCACGTGCCAGGGTTCAGCGCAGATCTGTTTATCGACCGCTGTGGGCTGACGGGAGTAACGAGGGAGTAGAGAGAGAAGGGAAGGGGAAGGAAGTGAGTTAGAGTAAGATAGAGAGAACATGATGCTCCGGAAAGAGGTAAGAGATGCCTCAACTTTTGGGCTGATTTGAGTTGTGCAACCATGGAAAAAGTGTGTTCAAAAGTTTATAGGAGAAAAAAAAGGAGCCTGAAAAATAGTTCACCCCATAAAATTCTTGCTCACGATATTGACTGTTGTGTTATCGATCCATTTCCTTATCCAATATGATCATACACAGCATCACGTCTGTCTCCATGGAGCTGTACAAACAGCTTTGATTGCATGGAATGTTACTCGATGACAAAGGCTGACGGCTCAGTGCTGAGTGAATCTGACCTGAAATCGTCGGTATTCTGTAATCTGTTACTTTCTTCTGATCCTTCAGTACAATCCTGCTTAGATGACCAGACATCGTCATCCTCTAACCTTAACCCTGGATGGATGACACCCAGTGACATCGTCATCCTCTAACCTTAACCCTGGATGGATGACACCCAGTGACATCGTCATCCTCTAACCTTAACCCTGGATGGATGAGACCCAGTGACATCGTCATCCTCTAACCTTAACCCTGGATGGATGACACCCAGTGACATCGTCATCCTCTAACCTTAACCCTGGATGGATGAGACCCAGTGACATCGTCATCCTCTAACCTTAACCCTGGATGGATGACACCCAGTGACATCGTCATCCTCTAACCTTAACCCTGGATGGATGACACCCAGTGACATCGTCATCCTCTAACCTTAACCCTGGATGGATGACACCCCCAGTGGCTCAATGACGTGGTCATACTGTCACACTGTATCAGTCTCGGATTCCCTCACCGTGTGGAACCAGAACTTGACGATGGGGGCGTTGTAAAACTCATAGATCTTGCGGCCCACGGGGATCAGCCGGTGACGACTCTGCACCTCCTCCACTGTCTTCTTGCGCGACGCTTCCGAGCTGACGGTGCCCAGCATGGCCTACCAGATGGTGGCGCCAGAGAGGAGGGAGCAGTGGGGAGAAGGGACAGACAGTAGCAGCTTCAGATACTGTAACTGATTCAGGAGAGTTCTCAGACAAACGGCACGTGGCATTAATGATACTGCTGTAAAATGGAGTGGAAGAAAGAGAGAGAAGGCACGAGAGAGAAAGAGAGAGAGAGAGAGCAGAAACTGAAGTGATGAAGTTGTAATGCTATTCCCATGTGTCCCTGGAACACATTCTTAAGCAGAGAGTGGGAGCTCATACTGATGGATGTCTTAGACATGGTGTCACAACTGTATTGCAACCATTTAACTGTTTCAGTAGCTTTAGATGCACTACAGCCCAGACAACCTGCCTCTCTACTGTAATTACAGAGCAATGAAACCAATCAAATATCTCAAGAAATAAGTAATGGAGACAGTAACATTGTCCATGTGCGTAAATTTGTCAATTTTAACTTTGATATTTTTATTCAGTGCAAATCTGTGTAGTATTTGGTAGAATATTTGAAATTGCAATACAGTTTTCACCCTGTCATAACCTTATAAATCTTTGAGAGATTCATAGTGGCAAGTGGTAGGAAAAACTTCAGCTCCCCAAGCAGAATTATGCAGGTTAGCACAATGACATCAATGCATTACTGGGCTGTGAAGTCCCTTGCTAAAAGACTTCCTCACATCTTGGTGCCCTCTGGACTTCATTACCCATAAGTCATTTGTGCTGACCTGTCACTCAAATGCAATCATGACAATTATTGATAAACAAAAGAGTTTTTGATGGCAGCTGTTTGTGTGGGTTGTGTGAATGGAGAGAGAAGGTGCACGGGAGCTTTTTCTTTCTGCACAAACATTTGCACAGAAGGGTTTTTGGCTATGGAGCAGCGAACAGAAATCAGCAGGAGGACGTCACCCTCTGGACATGCGCAGCAATGGCGAGACCGCATGAACCAGGAAGAAACAGGCAGCAATCTGTCGCAGTACAGTACCTCAGACGAGACCTTCGCTGAAAGGAGGAGACAGAGAGGACGACCACAGACAGGCAGACAAAGAGACTGACACACGGGCAGACAGACAAGCGGACAGACAGGCGGAGACACGCTACAACTCCACGACCACACGTTTTTGCTAGGACAACGAGGATAGGGGCAAAGCAGGGAGGAGAGTCAAAGAAGGGGCAGGGCATATTATTTAAAGGGGGTGGGGCCCATGGCTTTAAAAAAAAAAAAAAAAAAAAGAGGCCAAATTCTGGGGGCACAACTTTTGTCGCCAGCATTACGCAAGTGTGTGTGTGTATGTGTCTATGTGTGTTATGTGTGGTTGCCTAAATGCTAATGACCGGGGCTAAGGTGGGTGCTCTCACCACGGAGTTGTACTGCGCCTCACAGTATGCTCTTACGGTGAACTCCATGTCCTCATCATCCTTGTCCTTGGCCACCTTGTCGACCTCGTCTGAGTCCTTCTCCTGCAGGTAGGCCTCCTGCTCCTGCGGGACGTAGGACATCTCGTCCTTGTTCTTAAACTCCAGGCTCAGGATGGATGGAGGCAGGAGGAGGCCGAGGATCACCTGGAGAGGAGAAGATGCGCTCCCGCATTCAAAACAACTGAAGTGCCCCACAGGCTGGAAACAACTCGCAGGCTGAAAAGCATCTTCCTTTTAGATCATTTACTTGTTAGCACATAAGAACCAAATAACAATAAGACTTTTCATTATGTGCTGTACTGATTAAGCACCCTATCAGGAATTTCAAATGGCTACCAGTATTTCTCCAACCCTTCAGACATTACAACGTAGGTTAAAACAGAGCTCAACTTGTGCATAATCTCAGACATAGCTATAAGACAAAATGCTACACCCTCGGGAGCTCTCCAATGTGCAACAGATTTGCGCTGCAATGAGAAAAAGATCAAAACAGATGGATGAAGATCTGGGTGGGGGAGAGGGAAGAGGAAATCTCTATCTTAAAGCGGAAGCAGTTTGAGAATGTGGGACAAGATCGGCTCTGCGCCCTGTGAGGATACTGTAACTCCACAGGACGACTAGCAGCAGTTTGACAGTGAAATCAGCAACGTGTCCCGCGTGGGTAACACCACATGACGACTAGCAGCAGTTTGAGTGTATGAGGCAAGATCATCCCTGTGAGAGTGTGAGATCAGCTCTACATCCTATGTGGGTATTACCATAGGACAACTATCAGGGGACACTCCTCTCCCAGAGACAGGAGTGGGGAAACAGAACAGTACAACTGTGGCGCAGATGAATTGGAATTCAGCCACAGCTCCTGTAGATGACTCACGAAACCAGGAGAATCTGTAGATAATGACAGCTGATTGTTCAGAGTATTACATATAAAACATAGTAGATGCTATTTGGAAACAGCTTGGTTTTACTGCTTAATTTAGTATTAAACTTGGATTTGTAAGCTTAATATTCAATCAATAGCAATATTACAGCCTAATTCTGCCCCCAAAACCGCTCAAAATTGAAACATTAAAACATTTGTCCACGCATAATGTTGGGGTTAGAACGGCTCCACGTATGAGACGTGTTGTTATGGTTTGTTGATGGTTAATTCTTATGTGGCAGTGTTATTCTGTCCGCTCAGCGGGTACCAGAGCAGCAAATGTTGGGTCAGTGACTCCTGCCGTTCGGCCTGTCGCGCCGACCCCCGACCCCCGACCCCCCCGGCACGGCCCGAGTGCGGTGTCGCGGCACTGACCTTGAGACCGGAGTTCTTGCGCATGCGCAGACGTCCCATCCACATGTCGGTGAGCAGCATCTGGCTACAGGTGTGGGCGATGAAGTCGCGGTGCTTGGCGGCCACGGCCAGCTGCAGGCACGTGGCGTTGCTCCAGTTCTTCAGCTCGTAGGTGAGCAGCTTCATGGCCATCTGCTCATCCTGCTTGTACGACTGATCCAGGAGCTCCACAGCCAGCTGCCCGAACTCCCTGGTGGAGACAGGAGTTGGCAGGGGAGAGGGGTGGGTGAGAGCCAGACATGCGTATTCTCACACATGCATATACTTACGCAATATGTAGAAATGGTTGCGTTGATTAATCTGTACATATATTCCAAAGGGTGTTTTTAAGGCAGGGAGGCTGTGTGGACAATCTAGTGACATTTGCAGTTTTTATTCAGTAATACTCCTTAAAATCAGGAATAATATTTTGGTGTTGCCAAGAAATTAGATTGGAGTTACCAGAAGGCAAAGATGGTGTTACCGCAGAATAAAGTTGATGGTACACCAAAAAAAGATAGATGCGTTACCAAGGCATAAGGCCTTGGGGTCGAAGGCTGAAAAGGACAAACTGCTGTGCTCAGACCCCACCAAGCACCTGGAGTTGTGGTTGAGCTCCTGCGAGATGTCGTCCACCATGTCGTTCTCCGAGGCCTCGTGCGCCATGGCCTTGCACAGCTTGCAGGCCACCAGCGCCTTGGCCATGGCCTCCTCGCCATGCTGCCAGAAGAACAGCGCCATCTTCTGTCTTTTCAGCAGCACCGCCCACACCATCAGCTCGTGGAAGGGGAAAGGGAAGTGGTTGATTTCTGGGTCGTCCAGGTCGATGTCCACCTCCTCCTCGCGCTTTCGCGTCGTCTTCTGGCGTCCTCGCCGGATCGGCATGTCATCCTGTTACACCGAGGAAACAGCACTCTGTGGACGTGTTCACTTACTAAACACGCAGGAAATATACCTAGGAACTCAGAGGAACCCTCAAGATGAAATCCGTTGGTTTTTTTTATATATAGTCAAGTGTCAGTTCGAGAATTTGTAGCAAGCAGTAGCCAATGGCATAACTTACAGAGTCAGAGTTTCCTTTCTTAGTGAGACCCCAATAACAAATAGTCAAATAGAATACAAATAGAAATACAACACAAATAGAAATACTAATAGGTGTATTAGAACTTAGAGAAAGACACAAAGACGCATAGAAAGTTTATTAGCTGTTTTAAAAACATTTCTGCGTCCAAGCATGCGAAAGATGTGAGCAAAACATCTCTGTGATCTCTTGCCGTATGCTGTGTGGGTTGGCATTTCAAAACAGTGGGAAATATTATTACATGGCTCCTAGTGTAGCCAGCAACAGGAGTGGGCACACCGAAGCACACAGACTCACCTCCATTCCAAGCAGCTTCAGGGCCTTTGGCTATGAATAACGAGAACAGAAAGTGGCATTTAGGAAGTCTGCCAGATACACTCACTGTATTCATCTCCATTTTAAGACCTCCAAAGCACACAAACACATGGCTCTCTCTCTCTCAGACGTGTGTACATTCTCTTTGTTGCACTCTCTCTCTCTCTCACTGTAGGCACTTCTTGGAGCGCGTGTGTGTGTGTGTGTGTGTGTGTGTGTGTGTGTGAGGGAGCGTGCTAAGGCGAGGTGCATGTGTTGTGTTCAAAGCAGGGCATGTGTACATAATGAGTGTATGAGCTAGTGTGTGTGCAGGGAGCTGAACAAGGAGGAATCTGGATCAGCTGTGCTGTCCTGATCTTCATCTCTGTCTATTTTAGGCCTTTAACAACTGTACAACCTGTATATACGTTTATATGTTTGATGCTGGTGTGTGTGTGTGTGTGTGTTTGTGCATGCATGCCTTGCTGTAAGAACAAAATGTTCTTGCAATCCAGATGCAGAGCACATGCACACATACACACACACAAGGCTGTACAAACAGAACAACATTCCCGTAGCAGTGCAGAGATGGATTGTGCCATTGTGTCTTCTCCCTGTCATCCTCGTCCTCTCTGCTCCCAGAGGTTGAGTTGCGCTGAAGACCCACACGGCTCCCCCCATCCGGCTCTACACACGGCATCTGTTGATGCTACTGATTCACCCGCTGACTCTCATCAACATGATTGACTTAGAGTGAAACTCCGCCCCACGACCCTCCCACCTCTGAGGCATGCCAATTTATTAATTTTTTTCCAGCTATGTACTCGTAAGCCTGCCAGAGCGTATGTAATTCTCTCCACGCTCGATCTCTGATCCGCGTTGGCGCCTGTCTTCGGTTCGTTTCTTCGCCTGGCCTGCTGGGAGAATGAGTTTGGTTGTGTGTAGGTGAAGCACCGTGTGGGGGTGGGTGGGGGTGGGTGGGGGGGTCGCTGCTCTCAACAGGATTTGTGAATTGCGCGTTGAGAGCTTAGACATGTTCCTTCTAGTTCTCTGAAATCTGTTTTATGCATTTAGGGTGTTTTGTGAACCGTGGCATTCAAAATCCTTTTCATACTGTGTAGTTTATGCTGTGGGGACATATGCATGACAGCAGAACACACAGGAAATGTAAGACAACTCAGTGCAGCTCATGGGCAAAGTCTCCATGAGTGTTTACCATGTACCATTTACGTAAACAAACACAAACTTACCCTCTTAGGACCAAAGAGATTGTGGTAGAGCGTTCTAAATCTCTTGCGTGTGTAGTTGCAGCGATAAGCCCCACCCATCAGGTATTCAATGACCAATCCGATGTCAATCAGACTGATCCGGTAGTCAGGTGGAAGGTTACCCTGGACATGAAGACATTTTACTCATGGCGAGAGTGAACTCTCAAAGCGACAGCTAAGAAGTAGGAAACATGAACATCAGTCATTATTCATAGATTCATGCCACTCAAACACACTCACACACACACACACACAGATGTGCTGCTATAACAGCTATGAAGATAAGTTGAAGTTGGTGTTGGCTGATTCACCTTGAGGTAGATCCAACTCAACCCTGGATACTCTTGCTTGGAAAGAACACACAGGGTCAGTGAGACAAAATGGAGTGTGGCTTCAGTGCCTAACACCCCACCAACACGAACAATCACCTCAACAATACCCAAATTCCCAGCTAAAACACCCACACAGAAAAGAAACTAGAAGACTACCTTCTAATACACAAATGCCCCGTTAGACAAACACCAGGCTAAAATACAAACACTCCGCTAAAGGCACGAAAACATGCTAAAAAAAACACCCAGCTAGAAACACAGCAATCTGCATAGCGGCCGAACCCAAACCAAGCACGACGTTCACTAAAGCTTCATTAGCCCCACAGAGGCATTGTGCACTGCTAATGACCTCGCCATCATGGCCATCTTAGAACACGATGAGGAAATCAGGTTTTGTACAAGTGTGTGGTCACAGCAAGAGTAAAGTTGGCCTTTGGTGCGTACAGGGCCGGACAGGACATTGTTCTCTTAGGGCATAGCAGTAAGGAAAGGGGGAGGAGAGAAAGAGTGGAAGAAAGGAGGATGAAGATGGTGGTGGAAGAAGGAAAGACAGAGATCTGTAGGAAAGGGATACATGGCCATGAACAGGAGATACCTACTGATGATGGACACGTGTACTGATGATGGACGCATTTCTATTGACGCCGATCACATTCCTATTGACAATGGTGACCTTTCAATTGACAATGTTGACTTTTGTATTGACAATGGTGTCTATTCTATTGACATGGCGCACATTTCTATTCACAATGGAGACATTTCTACTGATGATGGAAACATTTTTATTGACATGACGCACATTTCTATTCGTGATGGATATATTTCCATCGTTTGAATTTCCATTGACGCTCATATTCCTGTTGACATTGTCCATATCTCTGTTGATCGCTGTTCACATTTCTCCCTTTACTGAAGCTGCACCACTTTGCTGAGTGCAGTTGAAGCCACAACGTCTACACTATACACCATTTACACTGACACCTCGCAAACAACACACCGTTTGGTAGAAGACTGGTGGACATGCGCCACTGCGTTACGGTACCACCTGAACTCTTCATCAGGTTGCAGTGTGGACGCTCAACATGTCCATGACTGTCAGAGCCAAGTCAACCATTAGAGCTTGTTATTTTACCCACAATGCCGTGAGACATGGCAAAACTCCAAAGCAAGATCCCCAGTGTTTTATATGCTGACAAATGCAATTATTAGAAGCATTATTGAACCTTATGTAAAGATACAGCCTATGTGTTGGCATGTCTGCGCCATGCCAGGGGTGGAGGTAGTGACTCCAACAACACCACCATGTCTGCTGACATCGTACCAGGGCCACACACGTTGCTAAAATGTTACCATGTCAGTGTCACTGCCGAGCCGAGTTTGGGCTTCCGCCCACATGATCTGAATGCAAGTGATGTACATAGAAATAGATGGCTGACAAACTCTTTATGGTGGTACTCTCACCCAATCACAGTGCACACGGCAATCCTAACAGAATCAGGCCAACATTATAAATGCTCGTCAAACTAGCAACTACAGGCAAAAGGATTAAGCAAAAAGTTTTTTTTTTTATAAAGTCTTGGCAATGAGTGTTCAGTCTAATTAGGACAGTGAGATCTTCTGTCTCGAGAAGCCAGAAGCCAGAGAGGAGGGAACGACAGGACCTACTCTGCCGAGAAGCATCTGAACGTTGAGCAGAAAGGGCTCCGCACAGATGGAGGAGGCGTTTCATTGGGTGACACCATCCCTCGAGCGGCGAATGGAAGCTGCTAAACTGTCTGCAGGGTGAAGCACTTCCCTAAACGTGCAGCGAAAAGCTAATCTGTGTGGTTCTATCACCTTCTCACACACACACACACACACACACACTCTCACACACACACTCGTGTGCTCTCAGACACACACAGACACAATCTCTCATTCTCTCCATCATACACATACGCCGCTCACACGCTTGCACGCTTTCGTACCTTTTTCACATCTCTGACGAGGTGAAACAGGGTGTTGGATGGTCCGTGCCTCTGTCACAGCCAAAACAAACACATGACACCGTAACCATTTCCCCAAGGAAGAAGACGAATTAATTAGCATTTGATTAGGAAATCCTGCCCTTAAAGTCTAAACACACAGAGAATCTGTTGTCCTCTCATTAAAAGATAAAAATTGCTGCTCATTATACACATGCTAATCTGATAGTGGCCACGTCAAGAAGGACGTTCTGGCGTATAAGACACAGAGCTGCTCTGTACAGAGCCGAGAGGCTGATTGAGCTAATGAGAACGTGCCGGCTGTCCCGAATGCTTGTGTGTGCAGGCTGCTTCACAGGCCCCCGTGTTGTACAGCTCCTCTAGGAGTGTGTGTGTGTGTGTGTGTGTACCGTGTTGTACAGCTCCTCTAGGAGTGTGTGTGTGTGTGTGTGTGTACCGTGTTGTACAGCTCCTCTAGGTGTGTGTGTGTGTGTGTGTGTGTACCGTGTTGTACAGCTCCTCTAGGAGTGTGTGTGTGTGTGTGTGTGTGTGTTGTACAGCTCCTCTAGGTGTGTGTGTGTGTGTGTGTGTGTGTGTGTGTGTGTGTGTGTGTGTGTGTGTACCGTGTTGTACAGCTCCTCTAGGTGTGTGTGTGTGTGTGTGTGTGTGTGTGTGTGTGTTGTACAGCTCCTCTAGGTGTGTGTGTGTGTGTGTGTGTATGTACCGTGTTGTACAGCTCCTCTAGGTGTGTGTGTGTGTGTGTGTGTGTGTGTGTGTTGTACAGCTCCTCTAGGTGTGTGTGTGTGTGTGTGTGTGTACCGTGTTGTACAGCTCCTCTAGGTGTGTGTGTGTGTGTGTGTACCGTGTTGTACAGCTCCTCTAGGTGTGTGTGTGTGTGTGTGTGTGTACCGTGTTGTACAGCTCCTCCAGGTGTGTGTGTGTGTGTGTGTGTGTGTGTGTGTGTGTGTGTGTGACCGTGTTGTACAGCTCCTCCAGGTGTGTGTGTGTGTGTGTGTGTGTGTACCGTGTTGTACAGCTCCTCCAGGTGTGTGTGTGTGTGTGTGTACCGTGTTGTACAGCTCCTCTAGGTGTGTGTGTGTACCGTGTTGTACAGCTCCTCCAGGTGTGTGCTCCTCTAGTGTGTGTGTGTGTGTGTGTGTACCGTGTTGTACAGCTCCTCTAGGTGTGTGTGTGTGTGTGTGTGTGTGTGTACCGTGTTGTACAGCTCCTCTCGCTCCTCTAGGTGTGTGTGTGTGTGTGTGTGTTGTACAGCTCCTCCAGGTGTGTGTGTGTGTGTGTGTGTACCGTGTTGTACAGCTCCTCCAGGTTGTAGGGTGTGTGTGTGTGTGTGTGTGTGTGTACCGTGTTGTACAGCTCCTCTAGGTGTGTGTGTGTGTGTGTGTGTACCGTGTTGTACAGCTCCTCCAGGTGTGTGTGTGTGTGTGTGTGTGTGTGTGTGTGTGTACCGTGTTGTACAGCTCCTCCAGGTGTGTGTGTGTGTGTGTGTGTGTGTGTGTACCGTGTTGTACAGCTCCTCTAGGTGTGTGTGTGTGTGTGTGTGTGTGTGTGTACCGTGTTGTACAGCTCCTCTAGGTGTGTGTGTGTGTGTGTGTGTGTGTACCGTGTTGTACAGCTCCTCTAGGTGTGTGTGTGTGTGTGTGTGTGTGTACCGTGTTGTACAGCTCCTCCAGGTGTGTGTGTGTGTGTGTGTGTGTGTACCGTGTTGTACAGCTCCTCCAGGTGTGTGTGTGTGTGTGTGTGTGTACCGTGTTGTACAGCTCCTCCAGGTGTGTGTGTGTGTGTGTGTGTGTGTGTGTGTACCGTGTTGTACAGCTCCTCTAGGTGTGTGTGTGTGTGTGTGTGTGTGTGTGTAGCTCCTCCAGGTGTGTGTGTGTGTGTGTGTGTGTGTGTTGTACAGCTCCTCCAGGTGTGTGTGTGTGTGTGTGTGTACCGTGTTGTACAGCCTTCAGCTCCTCCAGGTGTGTGAGTGTGTGTGTGTGTGTGTGTCGTGTGTACAGCTCCTCTAGGTGTGCGGTCGTCCTCCAGCAACTGTGTCCCGTGTTGTAGCACCAAGGCATCCAGCATGGCCTGCTCCAGTGAGCCCACCTGGGCCCGCAGAGGAGAGAAACAGCGGGTTGGGGGTGGTGTTGGGGGGTGGTGTTGGGGGGTGGTGTTGGGGGTTGGGGGGGCTGCTGTGCACATGGGCCTCATTTACATCAGCTTAATAAGATCCGACTGTCCTCAGATCCTTTGAAAGCCGCCATGCAGTGTTTGTGCTTGAGCTGATTCACATGCGAATGCTGTAATTGTTACGTGCAAACACCTGCGTAAATGTGAGTATTAACCAGAGCATCACCATGCAGCCTAGATCAGTGATGTACTAGACACCGCAAATCACACCAAAACAGAGAGTGCTGTATACAGCGCCTGAGAAAACAAATCACATTCTACTTGGACTAGTATATAATATAAAAACATAGACCTTATGTCAAAATATACATAAGATAATGGAATAATGGGTTTATCTGTTTCTGTGCTGTTTTTATTTGATATTGAGACAACTCTGGTTGACAACTAACTTATAAAGAATTTATTTAGTTGTCAAGAATGGTAATGGTAGCTGCACACGTCACGAGAAATGAATCGTGAGATATTTTATCGCAGTAGCAATGTCATATCATATCATATCATATCATATCGTATCATATCATATCATATCAGCCGACCCCCTGGCCCGGACTGGCGCCTGGGACGAGGTCTTACCGGCCACTGTTGTCCGTAGATGAAGATTTGGCTGCGGGCGATGTCCACGCGGTTCCAGGCCAGAGCCAAGCTGAGCTGGTCTGGAGCTGACGCATTGGCACCTGGGGGGAGGGAGAGCCCTTAATCAAACAGGGCCGCAGTGAGCCGTAACAAAGCCTCCATCAACCATGCCAAGTCAGCCATAGCCAAGTGGTGGCATACTGAGCGACTTGCTTGAATTATGTGGTGAGCATGATCTGTGGAGGTCAGTGTGGTAACTGGGAACACGCCTGAGAACTGCAGTGTAAGTGGGCGGGACTAAACTGCTATAGGCTGAATATGTAAATGAGGTCTTTCTTGTGACATCAGAGATTCATTGATTTCATCGCAGGCTGTTTTTGCATCTTAAATTCTGGAATGTATGGAGAGGGGGAGTAAATGGTGAGTTATTTTTTAAATATTTGCATATTACTTCAAATTCCATTACAGTGAAGGACGTTTTCCATGATATGGGCTCTTTAACCCCTTTGGCAGTCAGCTCTGCTACGCTCGTTTAAGATTTAAAACGTCCTGTGGTGTTTGCCAAGCCGAAGAGACCAAGGTCCTAAGAGAGTCAGAGTGGGACAGATTAAAACGTCACACATTTGTTTGCCATCTCGCTTTTGTTTCTTTTCCTTATCGTTTGAAACCTGCCTTCTTCGACTTGTCTTCTTTGGGGTTCTCTGTGAGAAATCCCCGTTGACGTTTTACGGGATCATCACTTTATCAACTCAAGTGAAGGTTGGCAAACGATCCCTTGGAGATCTTATGGATCAAAGATGACATACAGACTGGTGCCATAACTTGTCCCATAAGGCACTGCAGTTTGACGCACTTCCTTTTTAGTACAGTGATAACAAAGAAAGAGAAAGCTGTTTAGGGGGTAAGTAGGAACAATAAAATACATCTTACAAAAATGTAATATTTGATTTGGTACATTAGGTTTTACGTTGCGAATCGCTCTGGAAATTGCTTTAGCTCAATATACTGCAGGGAGGTTTATCTCGAAGGTAAGCGTACTCCTGAGAGTCCCGCCTGCCCGTGACATACAGTCCCGCCTGCCCGTGACATACAGTCCCGCATGCCCATGACATACAGTCCCGCCTGCCCGTGACAGGTTCCTCGCCCGTACTGCACAAGAAACACTCCACTCAAGTGAGGCAGGCGATACGCACTTCCAGGTCAAGGAAGGAAGCCATGATGCTCTGAGCTGTAATGAAACACGCCCTACGTCTTGTTCAATCTCCTCTGCAGTGCGAACATAAACCTGTCTGCCTGCACGACATCAACAGCAGTTTTTTCACTAGTTTTTTCACTGTGGCTTTTGAACCGAAGATGGAATCCACGGTATTTACAGGGATGCATACCCTCACAACGTGCCACGCTGCAGGTTTGTGATGCTCTCTGTTAAAGAATCAGGCAGGAAGCGCCTGTTATGACTTATGGCTGTGAGCAGACTGCCTCATGGGTCTGTCCCAGGCCACCAGATTTGAATTTAATGCGGCCGTTAAGTGGGAATACACACGCGTGGTCTAATGGGTCAGCATCATCACTGTAAATAGAGCAAACTGGCTCAGGGTCACTCGAAGAATGACGATGATTTTTAAGACATTCTGTCTACGGACAGAAAGGCGCAAAATTCTTCACGCAAAGGCGAGAAAATGAGACTGGTGCTCACTCCACATGAGCACAAAGTTAGGCTAACAGCACAGCTTCCTCACAGTTTAGCTCCACCTCCTTTTAGTAAATTCACCACTTTGTGACGCTTGTGATTCAGCGATTCGTGATGGTGCGGTGAAAATGGCGGATGACCCTGCGCGACGGCAGAGCTGGACTGGCAAAACTCAGATTGTTCAGATTACAGCTACAAGGATCACAACTGAACACAGTACAACAACACTAATAATAACAATAATGATAACGATAAATAAACAAATAAATTAATTTGCAACCATGCAGGATAATTCGGATATACCAGTACTAGCGTGAACTGTCCCCTGACCAGATACAACAGGTCCAGGCCCAGATATTAAGAAGTCCACTTCAGGAATTAGTTCCAGCTGCCCAGATTTTCTCATTAGCTCCAGCCAGGCAACAGAATTAATTAATGAAATTGACTGGATGACAGAAAATCACGGTAGGACGTCGTGACCTTTTAGCAGTACACCTCTGCTCAAAACTACCACTTCATATTTTCCAACTAAAGCCTATTAAATCAGCATGAAGTTACTGGAGAGGAGAATTATTATGTCTTATGAAGTATGTTGGTGAGAACTTTAAGCGGAGGGTATTCAGCACTGCGACATTGTTGTAGTCAAACACTTTTGGAAGACAGAGGAGTTCTGCATAATGGAGATAATTTTCCAGGAGTTGGTTGCTAACTGTGTGTGTGTGTGGGGGGGGTGTTCACAGCTGTTCTCTCATTAAGAGTATGATGAAGTTAATGAGTGAGAGAGGAAAAGAGTGAGAGACGGAGATAAGAGTGGGCAGAGGGCGAGGCAGAGAGAGAGAGTTAGAGAGATGAGAGAGAGTTAGAAAGATGAGAGAGAGAGAGAGTGAGGGGGAGGAGCAAGAGAGCAAATTGCCCTTCAGGTGCTCAGGGTGAATTATGCGGAAGGCCAAGCGCAGGTCTTCATTGGCTCCGCCACGGCGTTCTGTGGGAAGAGCGCAGTGTGGGATTGCGATATTTCCTCAGGGATTCGAGACCAGGGACTTGGGAAGAGAAGGAGGCGGTATACGAGTCACGCTCAGAGGTCATGACCTCTGCACCCACAGCACCACAGATCCGGGGGCACCAACAGTGAGTGTCATTGGGTTTGGGTTTGTTGGTGAATGTTTCCCTCTGTGGCGTGGGAGTTCCATTGCGCTTACATCACGACGCGTCTCACAGGAGTCGACTGTGGTTTGGTCCCTGCGCCGAGAATAGTGTACAAGACACAGGGGAGCAGTTCAGAACTGTAGGGTCTCCTTTTAGCACTTTTGGGCCCAGGCACCTGAGGGTGTGTATTGCTGTCTTTTGGAGATGTCCTTTTAGTGACGGGAAAATGTCTCAGGTCTCACATGTGTGAACATGCATGCATACATACAGACCCGTATGCATGTGTGGAGAGGCACACACAGAAACAGATGTGTGTGAACACACACACACACACACACACCTTTCAGTAAAGCAGTGAGGATAGCGAGGTCAATATCCTGGTGTCCTTCTGAACCCATCCGGAACACTGTGATCTGAGAGAAAGGGAGACAGTGAGAGAGAGACAGTGAGAGAGAGACAGTGTGAGAGACACACAGACTAATGAATACATAAGACACAGGCTTGTAGCACCATCAGAAACACACATTTAGTTTTACTGTGCTGTGCACCAGTGTAGGATAAAGGGCCGTGTTCATGCTGCCGTGGGCTACCGATGGGAAGAGCAGCGGTGCTGGTGCCAGAGTGGCTGGCATGTGCACGTGCACTTGAGCCCGCGTGAACCGCCACAGAGAAGGGAAACTCACGTGGGACCGCGGAACGGATCCTGTCACGTTTCTGCACAGGTGCACGCGAAGGGCACCTTGTGCACGTGCCTTGAATTCTGGAGTGTTGCGTCAGTGCGGAAGGGGTGGGAGGGTCGTTATGGCGGAGGGGTGGAGGGGTTGCTATGGGGAGGTGGTCAGGGCCGCATGTCTAACCGCGTTCCGTGTGGATTAATCCCCGTCCCGCTCACAGAAGACCCCGCACGTCTCCCAGGCCAGCTGGAGCTAATGAGGTGATCCGTGGAAAGCTCGATTGGCAACGGAGGGGGTGGGGTGGGGGTGGATGGCAACGGCGAGGAGGCCACCGTCCCGACACTTCCATCCTCTAAACGGAGCATGAAATGAAGGTGTATTGGGGAGGAGGGTGGGCGTTTGGGGAGGAGGGCGGGCGTTTGGGGAGGAGGGCGGGCGTTTGGGGAGGAGGGTGGGCGTTTGGGGAGGAGGGCGGGCGTTTGGGGAGGATGATGATGGGCGTTTGGGCGAGGAGGGCGGGCGTTTGGGGAGGAGGGTGGGCGTTTGGGGAGGAGGGCGGGCGTTTGGGGAGGAGGGCGGGCGTTTGGGGAGGAGGGTGGGCGTTTGGGCGAGGAGGGCGGGCGTTTGGGGAGGAGGGTGGGCGTTTGGGGAGGAGGGCGGGCGTTTGGGGAGGAGGGCGGGCGTTTGGGGAGGAGGGGAGAGGGTCGATGTTTGGGCGAGGAGGGCGAGAGGAGGAGGGTGGGCGTTTGGGGAGAGAGGAGGGTGGGCGTTTGGGGCGAGAGGGCGGGCGTTTGGGGAGAGAGAGGGCGAGAGAGGAGGAGAGAGAGAGAGGGGGAGGAGAGAGAGAGGAGAGAGAGGGAGAGAGGGGGAGAGAGAGAGAGAGAGAGGGGGAGAGAGAGGGAGAGAGAGAGAGAGAGAGAGAGAGGGGGTGGAGAGAGGGAGAGAGAGAGAGAGAGAGAGAGAGAGAGAGAGAGAGAGAGAGAGGAGAGAGAGAGAGAGAGAGAGAGAGAGAGAGAGAGAGAGAGAGAGAGAGAGAGGAGAGAGAGGGAGAGAGAGAGAGAGAGAGAGAGAGAGAGAGAGAGAGAGAGAGAGAGAGAGAGAGAGAGAGGAGAGAGAGAGAGAGAGGAGAGAGAGAGAGAGAGAGAGAGAGAGAGAGAGAGAGAGAGAGAGAGAGAGAATAAAAGAAAGAAAAAGAAAGAAAGAAGAATGTGAAGCATAGGTGAAACCTAGGAAAATGTGATATGATTGTTATCTACTAAGCTCATTCCCTGTTAAGAGATACTGGTGGAGAATAATTACCCTTGTGACCATTACTAATGACCCCTTCTGTGTGGAGGTGACCCAAGTGTGTGTGTGCGTGTGGTAGTCCGGACCACTGCAATATGGGCCTTTAGAAGTGCTTTCACACAATACCTTTTCCATCACAGCCCACTCATCACTGTAATTACACTTCACTGCCGTGCCGTGCGCGTATGTATGCAAGCACACGAGTGAGACTTGAATCATTAGCCTTCAGCCTCTTTGACTTTTACCTTCTGATTAATGTCACGTTATCCGACTTTTGGCTCCCTAAACACTCAACGCGCTGCCTTAATCGGAGAGAAATTAGCATCGCTGCCTTCCTAATGTCTGCGGGGGAGAGGCCACGGCAGCTCGCCGGAATAGCGCGCCTGGATTCAAATACGCGTTGACCTGCGGGACGCCGCGGAATTAATGAGACCGTGCCGATCCTACAACAACAACAGCACGACTCATCTGCAGGTCCCTCGCTGAGCGGGAGTTTTCGGTTGCTGTTAAGGACACAAACAGACGCGGATCCGTTCGCAGTCGCGGGCTGTGCCCTTTGTTGTGATAATGTGGTCACGACCTGTTCGTAACCCACAAATCACAGCCGGTGAGCTCAGAGATAATAGCACACAACTAAAGAGACAGAGGGACGGTGAAATGGCTAATGACGGCGCTCCGTGGGGATTCAAAAGTATTTTTCCCCGACTCAAAACGGAGTATCGGAAAACCGGAAAATTGATAAAGCTTTTGTAACTTGTATTGAAGACGTTCATGTCTTCAGGAACAGCCTCTACATACACCGATCGCACAAAGTGGTGATACCAATACACATTTAAATATCTTGATCTGTAAACATTTTTTAAATTCTAACATTAAATCAGGAAAAATCACAGTAATGCAAATGTGGACATAATTAATCTCTCGTTTCCATAACGCTGGTGTGGGTTTGTCGTTTCGTGGGGCTTCGTTTCACTGGTGGTTAATTCTGCAGGGTTGTTTTTTTTTCAAAAGTCACAACAGGGCTTTTGTCTTCAGTGCTGTTTCGACGGCATGAATATCCAGATGGTGACACATACTGTTCACATGCTTCTGCATTTTAACATGACTAGACTCCAATTCTATCTTATGGCTGCTATGTTAATACCAAAATGTTAATTTGGTAATGTTTTTTTGTAGTAAATTAACTTAACGATTGTGTTAATTGACTGCTTCCTGAAGCATGTGAGGTGGCTCTCTGAACGATCTCTCAGCTCTTCTTTTACAGTTTTCCCAGAGTGGGATCACTCCAGGGGCTCCATAGGGTGTCGAAACGCTATTTTGTTTAAGTAGTAAGAACGAGTTGACTAGAGGTCGACCAATACATCGACCACAGTATTGGACCGATTTTTGGGATCCTCAAGCTTAAGCTTTAGCCAGTCAAAATCCACCAGTATTATTAATAAAATCGTTTTGATTTACAACCACATCCTGGTCACTGGGACACGATGAAGTGACTTGTGGGAAAATACTACAATAAAAATAATAATGATAATACTAATAATAATACATTACATTTTCATGCACCCTTCAAGAAAGGACACATTACAGATACAGGGAGGTGGTGATACAGAGGGAGGTGGAGAGGAGGTGAGAAAGGTGGTGGGGGACAATACATGGAGAGCCTTGAAGGTGGAGGAAAGTCTTATAATCGATATGAGCCTTGATGGAGAGGCAATGAGGGGTTTTGGAGATTGGGAGTGATGTGGTGACAGGATGGGGAGTGGGTGGTGTAAGTGTAGCCTGGAAGTAACCAGATCATGAAGTACCTCAGCGCTGGATTGCGAGACCGAGGGGCGGAGTCTGGGAATATGACAAGTGAGCGCAGGTGGTGGAATTGATCTGAGACTCAAATGAAAGGTGATCAAAAGTGACACCGAGCAGTGGGGGAGGGAGTGGGGGAGGGACCGTGGGGGAGGGAGTAATGTTAGATGCGATAATACTAGTTTTTGGCAAGTGCGGATTTAGTACCTAGGAGTACAGGGTTTACTGTATGTCAGGTGTACTACAGTTTACTGTATGTGTGGCTGTAGTGTTGTATGGTGTGTGGGTGTAGTGTTGTATGGTGTTTGCTCTATATGTGGGTGTGTGTGGGTGTAGTGTTGTATGGTGTGTGGGTGTAGTGTTGTATGGTGTGTGGGTGTAGTGTTGTATGGTGTTTACTGTATGTGTGGCTGTAGTGTTGTATGGTGTATGGCTGTATCTGTGGCTGTAGTGTTGTATGGTGTGTGGCTGTATCTGTGGCTGTAGTGTTGTATGGTGTTTACTGTATGTGTGGCTGTAGTGTTGTATGGTGTGTGGGTGTATCTGTGGCTGTAGTGTTGTATGGTGTGTGGCTGTATCTGTGGCTGTAGTGTTGTATGGTGTGTGGGTGTATCTGTGGCTGTAGTGTTGTATGGTGTGTGGGTGTATCTGTGGCTGTAGTGTTGTATGGTGTGTGGGTGTAGTGTTGTATGGTGTTTACTGTATGTGTGGCTGTAGTGTTGTATGGTGTGTGGGTGTAGTGTTGTATGGTGTTTGCTGTATGTGTGGGTGTGTGTGGGTGTAGTGTTGTATGGTGTGTGGGTGTAGTGTTGTATGGTGTTTGCTGTATGTGTTGTATGGTGTTTGCTGTATGTGTGGTGTGTGTGGGTGTAGTGTTGTATGGTGTGTGGGTGTAGTGTTGTATGGTGTGTGGGTGTAGTGTTGTATGGTGTTTACTGTATGTGTGGCTGTAGTGTTGTATGGTGTGTGGGTGTATCTGTGGCTGTAGTGTTGTATGGTGTGTGGCTGTATCTGTGGCTGTAGTGTTGTATGGTGTGTGGGTGTATCTGTGGCTGTAGTGTTGTATGGTGTGTGGGTGTAGTGTTGTATGGTGTTTACTGTATGTGTGGCTGTAGTGTTGTATGGTGTGTGGGTGTATCTGTGGCTGTAGTGTTGTATGGTGTGTGGCTGTAGTGTTGTATGGTGTTTACTGTATCTGTGGCTGTAGTGTTGTATGGTGTGTGGGTGTATCTGTGGCTGTAGTGTTGTATGGTGTGTGGCTGTAGTGTTGGCTGTATCTGTGGCTGTAGTGTTGTATGGTGTTTACTGTATCTGTGGCTGTAGTGTTGTATGGTGTGTGGGTGTATCTGTGGCTGTAGTGTTGTATGGTGTGTGGCTGTAGTGTTGTATGGTGTGTGGGTGTAGTGTTGTATGGTGTGTGGGTGTAGTGTTGTATGGTGTTTACTGTATGTGTGGCTGTAGTGTTGTATGGTGTGTGGGTGTATCTGTGGCTGTAGTGTTGTATGGTGTGTGGCTGTATCTGTGGCTGTAGTGTTGTATGGTGTGTGGGTGTATCTGTGGCTGTAGTGTTGTATGGTGTGTGGGTGTAGTGTTGTATGGTGTTTACTGTATGTGTGGCTGTAGTGTTGTATGGTGTGTGGGTGTATCTGTGGCTGTAGTGTTGTATGGTGTGTGGCTGTAGTGTTGTATGGTGTTTACTGTATCTGTGGCTGTAGTGTTGTATGGTGTGTGGCTGTAGTGTTGTATGGTGTGTGGCTGTATCTGTGGCTGTAGTGTTGTATGGTGTTTACTGTATCTGTGGCTGTAGTGTTGTATGGTGTTTACTGTATCTGTGGTTGTATGGTGTGTGGGTGTATGTGGCTGTAGTGTTGTATGGTGTGTGGCTGTAGTGTTGTATGGTGTGTGGCTGTATCTGTGGCTGTAGTGTTGTATGGTGTTTACTGTATCTGTGGCTGTAGTGTTGTATGGTGTGTGGGTGTATCTGTGGCTGTAGTGTTGTATGGTGTGTGGCTGTAGTGTTGTATGGTATGTGGCTGTATGTGTGGGTGTAGTGTTGTGTGGTGTGTGGCTGTATGTGGGTGTAGTGTTGTGTGGTGTGTGGCTGTAGTGTTGTATGGTGTGTGGGTGTATCTGTGGCTGTAGTGTTGTATGGTGTGTGGGTGTATCTGTGGCTGTAGTGTTGTATGGTGTGTGGCTGTATCTGTGGGGTGTATGTGTGTGTGTATGGTGTGTGGCTGTATCTGTGGCTGTAGTGTTGTATGGTGTGTGGGTGTGTATGGTGTTTAGTGTTGTGTATGGTGTGTGGGTGTCTGTGGCTGTAGTGTTGTATGGGGTGTGGGTGTATCTGTGGCTGTAGTGTTGTATGGTGTGTGGGTGTATCTGTGGCTGTAGTGTTGTATGGTGTGTGGGTGTATCTGTGGCTGTAGTGTTGTATGGTGTGTGGCTGTATCTGTGGCTGTAGTGTTGTATGGTGTGTGGGTGTATCTGTGGCTGTAGTGTTGTATGGTGTGTGGTGTGTATCTGTGGCTGTATCTGTGGCTGTAGTGTTGTATGGTGTGTGTTGTATGGTGTGTGGCTGTATCTGTGGCTGTAGTGTTGTATGGTGTGGTGGTTGTATGGTGTATCTGTGGCTGTAGTGTTGTATGGTGTGTGGGTGTATCTGTGGCTGTAGTGTTGTATGGTGTGTGGCTGTATCTGTGGCTGTAGTGTTGTATGGTGTTTACTGTATCTGTGGCTGTAGTGTTGTATGGTGTATGGCTCTGTGGCTGTAGTGTTGTATGGTGTATGGCTGTATCTGTGGCTGTAGTGTTGTATGGTGTTTACTGTATGTGTGGCTGTAGTGTTGTATGGTGTGTGGGTGTATCTGTGGCTGTAGTGTTGTATGGTGTGTGGCTGTATCTGTGGCTGTAGTGTTGTATGGTGTGTGGGTGTATCTGTGGCTGTAGTGTTGTATGGTGTGTGGCTGTATCTGTGGCTGTAGTGTTGTATGGTGTGTGGCTGTAGTGTTGTATGGTGTTTACTGTATCTGTGGCTGTAGTGTTGTATGGTGTGTGGGTGTATCTGTGGCTGTAGTGTTGTATGGTGTGTGGCTGTATCTGTGGCTATAGTGTTGTATGGTGTTTACTGTATGTGTGGCTGTAGTGTTGTATGGTGTGTGGGTGTAGTGTTGTATGTGCTGGTTTAGTGTAGTTTAGGTTTTGCACTGTGTAGCTTATACATTTTGCTGGATTCAAGCATGAATGGAGCATGAGGAGAAAAAGACTCGTTCATCTTCATATAGCAGCAGCTGCATTCCCTCCTCTCCCCAAACACACACACACACACACACACCTAAGAAACATTACATGCACCCATAGGTTCGTGCAGAAATGTCTCCTCTCTTCACTCCATCTCCCTATTCCCATCAACAATATCTCATTCATTTATCCATCCAATATGTATCCATATATTTATCTATAACCATATACATATGGATGTTTAAAGTGTGTGTGTGTGCGCGCATGTGTGTCTGTGTGTATATGCACTACTAAAATATATATATATATATAGTTTTATAACTAATAAATAATGCACTTCTAATTCGTAATGCACACTGCTGATCAGTAATAGCACATAAGGAGACACTGCAGTCCATCCATATAGTTTTTGCTCCGTGATGAATCTTTTGAACATCGTCTGGGCGGTGCAAGCGTTTCATCAGCTTGTGTCCCACTGGCTCTTCCGGGGGAGAGAATTCCGCAGTGGATCATGGTGGATGGCGTAATTAACTGCATTCATGATGCACACACATGAGAAATCGTGTCTGGGGGCCGCTGTGAAGATGAAGCGTGGAGTTGGTGTACATGCTAACTTTGACTACACGCGTGAGCCGAAGTTTTTTTAACGGAGATCGGATGTTATTGCCACCGTATATGTCAAAGTTGCTCTTATACTATACAATACTGTTAATTACTGTGAATACCAGTGGGTGGGTACAATTGTTTGTATTTATTTGTACTTATGGTAGGGGGGCGCTTAAAGAGCAGTGCTCAATTCGAGGGATCCGGACCCGTTTTGACAGCTCATCGTACAGCTGACAGCTGATCGAGGTCGGCCCCCCAACCAGGAACGTGGGTTGCCAAGTGTTGAGCGTTAAAGAGTCTCAAAGAGGGGATAATGGAGGGGATGAATCCCCCAGGATGCACTGCCACACGTGTCCGCAAGCTTGGTGTGCTGCACTGTTGCTGAGAGTCATCGTCCGTGCACTGTTGTCAGAGAAATGAGTGAGAGAGATTGGGGGGTTGAGAGAGGGAGAGAGGCAGAGAGAGAGAGAGAGACAGAGAGAGTGAGACAGAGAGAGAGAGAGAGCAAAACAGAGAGACAGAGAGGACTCCTTTCTCTGCCTGTCAGAGTGATGAATAGAATCATCACTCCCGCACTGTGAGATCCTTGGGTTTCCACGGTGAGGGAGATGGAGGAGGGGGGGGGGGTCGTTGGGAATGAGAGTGGGCGGATCCTAACGTCCAGTGCTGCGCCACCTCGTTTCTGGGGTTCTCACAGCCGAAGGAATGCATATTTCTCCCAGTTATCGCCGCCGATAGCCATGGCAACAAAGCGGTGGAACTTTTTAACCAAACATCTGTGATGATCAAACACTCGGACTCCGTTTGGTGTTTATAATAGCGCTCATTGTCGTGTTTAACCCAGCAGCCATGAAAACAGGGGGGGGCGGCACCCCCCCCCTCCCCATCCCCACTTGGATCCTTCCAGCCTGCATACACCAATCCAGCATCCTCCTGTGTATCGGTTCGCCACGGGGGCCAGAGCGCCTGCCTTCTGCCTCTGCTTACATGAACCTGGTTAGGAAACCCCAGTCCCAATGCATCCAAGGCTGTTAACATTCTCCAGGCATGCGGTGCCTGACAGGCACGTTTGGGATCAGAACGGAGCGGAAAGCGTGGAGCGGCTTGGAGGCCTACTCAGCCCCTCAGGCCTTGGCAGGAGAACAGAGAGCAGCCCTCCATCCCCCCAGCCGGCTCTGACTCTCGTTCTCAGAGGAGATCCAGTATAACGTCTATAAGGCTGAATGCCTTCAGGGCAGGAAAGCAAACAGTAGCCCTTCAAGACTTCACCTTCAACTGCCTTCCAGGTAGAGTAGGCAACAGTTCGCCTCCTCGCCCCTGATCCCTGCACACGCGCAACGCTGACGCCCAGCCCAGCCTGCAAGCGTGGCATGCCCCGCGTGTTTGGAACACGCATCTGCCCGATCGTGATCCGGACTGCCGCCTTCATGTGCGCCTCGTTCCATTTCATCGGTGTGTTCACATTCCTCATTTTCTAATCTAATTTCCCTGTAAAGATTGGTTTGTTTAATATATTCACATCAACACAAACAGGCCAATGGCATCAGAGCGAATAATAATCTAAGGGCTGCTTTGCATACAGTGTTGCTTATTATAAGGCAATTTAGTCTTAGGATAACCGTGTCTTCTGAGAAACACCTGTGTGGATCAGTACTGTACTAATCAAATCATCCAGATATGTGTGCAGCGCATGGCAGCTGTAATTGGACTGGACGATTGTGGTCTGTTGTAACACGTCCTAATTGTGTTTTAGGTCTGCATGCTCCTTTGCATGTGCTTGCAGGTATAACTATAATGCTAATCATTAGATTTCATAGCCATCAGTGCAACCTTCTTGACAATACACAATCTATCTGTCTAGGACAATCCAAATACAATACTAGTAAGCATTTTGCCTTTGTTGCGGGATACATGGTGTATCCTCTGATAGTATTTACTCTGTCAGGTCTGCTTGCTGAAAGTGATGAAGAACCATAATAGGATATTACTGGTTTATTGTTAACTGGTTCCTGTCAAGTAGAGATTCTTTTGTTCATGGGGACCTTGTGAACATCAAGACATTTACTGGTCTGTAACTAGAGGTGAGGCAGCACAGGAGAAACAAAAATCAAATATGACAAAGTTCAAGTAAATCTCAGCACAGGCCAGCACCATGGACAGCGCTGCACTGAGTGAAGATTTTCTAGTGCCACTTGCCTGTATCTTGGATGCAGGCAGAGATGAAAGAACCCACTGAGGGTTTGGTTTGTGTGTGTGTGTGTGAGTGTGTGTGTTTGGAAAATGTTCAGGGCTTCTGCAGTTGTAGCAGTGTTCATCTTCGAGTGGCTCTCCAGTTGAAAATGAAACTGTGAACAACTGTTTGGAGCATCTAGCCACTGTGCCAAACCACTGGTGTTCTCTCCCATCTCACTTTTAGAGCACACAGCTGATGTGTGTGTGTGTGTGTGTGATGAAGGCTTATTATAAAAGCCCAGGGGTGTATGTGTGTGTGTTTGGTGTGTATATTTGTGAGTGTCTGGGTGTGTGGGTATGTGCATTTGATTGGTGTGTGTGTGTGTGTGTGTTTGTGTGGGTGGGTAGTGAGTTGTGTGGATGTTTGCTGGTGTAAAAGCGAGTTATAAAAGTGCTAGAATGTGCTGCTGTCACATCTCCCAGCACTGCAGATACCCCACACACACCACACAGACACCACACACACCCCACAGACATCACACACACCCCACAGGTGCACCACACATGCCCCCCACACCCCACAGATGCTCCATACAAGCCCCAGATACCCCACATACGCCCACTTGCCCCACAGAAATCCCAGACACCCCGCATGCCCCACAAATACACACACCCCAGATACCACACTCATGCCCCACAAATACCGTACACACACCCCAGATACCACACTCATGCACCACAAATACCGTACACACACCCCAGATACCACACTCATGCCCCACAAATACCGTACACACACCCCAGATACCACACTCATGCCCCACAAATACCGTACACACCCCAGATACCACACTCATGCCCCACAAATACCATACACACACCCCAGATACCACACTCATGCCCCACAAATACCATACACACACCCCAGATACCACACTCATGCCCCACAAATACCGTACACACACCAGATACCCCACACACGCCCCACAGACACCTCACAGACTCCTCATAGTGCAGCTTTATCACTATGTTTAAATGTCTGCAGAGGTGTGTGTTATATACTCAGCTCACCGTATGTGTGTGTATGTGTGTGTGTGTGTATACAGAGTCCTACAAAATCACTGTAGGTTTTCACTGCATTTTTACCAAAATGCGTATTTATGTGCATTAAAGTATAAGCCCTTGAAACTGAGAAAGTGGTAGAAAGTGTTAACAGGGAACATCAAGATAATGTTCACACTCACATTCATACGCATTGATCTGTTATGTGTCTTACTTTAGCTACGGTCAAATACAATGTACATGGTATTGTAATCACTTCAACACGTTCTAACACGTTTTAATTACATCCTTTAACTCCATGACCATGATACATGAGCCATGCAGAGCTTCACATTTCTGGTAGTTAGTACTGACTCCAGATCAGATTTATTCATTGATTTTAGATATTTGGCTTCTGCAGTTGTGGATAAATGAGGGGTTTAGTGCAGCAGACTAAAACAAACAGTGGGAACAAACAATCATTGATTCTGGGCCCTTTGCACAACACAAGGTGTTTACATTTTGTGGAGTATAAACAGTAAACTGCTAATGTCCATGTTTATGAAGCCTTTATGCAGCACTATGAAGGTTCCTATGCATGCAACACAATCGATACACAGCAACAGAAACACAGAAAATGGATTTGTTGAGACTCATAAACACCATGGCCAAAATCAGTGAATGGATTCACACAAAAAGATCACAACCACAGCAACCAATCAGATGAATAATTTAATAACAGCGCCAATCAAAACAGCCTCGGACACAGTGAGCAGGTGCTACTGATTTACTGCAAACCTCTATGATAATCACAGACACAATAATGATCATGCAAATCACAGACACAGTACTGATCATGCAAATCACAGACACCATAATGAAACAAATCAAAACTACAAAAATAAGATGTCCATGTAAAGCCACAATACAGACAATACAGAGATGGTTTCAATGAGTCTCTTATTTGCAGGTGTCGATCAAACTGCTAAATGTGAGGATGATGGAATGCGTGAAGATGCAGTCCTCTGGGAGACGACGTCAGGCGGCTACACTTACCACCGCATACAGTGTTTATCACAGGTGGGGGGGGAGTGTGGTGTTTATTACAGGTGGGGGAGGGGTGTGTGGTGTTTATCATAGGTGGGGTAGGGGTGTGTGGTGTTTATCATAGGTGGGGGAGGGGTGTGTGGTGTTTATTAGAGGTGGGGGAGGGGAGTGTGGTGTTTATTACAGGTGGGGGAGGGGTGTGTGGTGTTTATCATAGGTGGGGTAGGGGTGTGTGGTGTTTATCATAGGTGGGGGAGGGGAGTATGGTGTTTATTACAGGTGGGGGAGGGGTGTGTGGTGTTTATCATAGGTGGGGGAGGGGTGTGTGGTGTTTATCATAGGTGGGGGAGGGGTGTGTGGTGTTTATCATAGGTGGGGGAGGGGTGTGTGGTGTTTATTATACAGTAAGTGGGGGAGGGGTGTGTGGTGTTTATTATACAGTAGGTGGGGGAGGGGTGTGTGGTGTTTATTAGAGGTGGGGGAGGGGTGTGTGGTGTTTATTATACAGTAGGTGGGGGAGGGGTGTGTGGTGTTTATTATACAGTAGGTGGGGGAGGGGTGTGTGATGTTTATCACAGGTGACCCCCCCCCCCCCACTCGCTGCAGTCTGATGAGGGCCTCACAGAGGTGAGGCAATTAAACTTAACACACCCTACTGCTTTAACTATTATTAGACACTTATCACAGGGTTCCAAACACCAGAGAGCGGCTGGGTGTCCAATTCAGAAGGCACACGTACAAATGAGCCTGACAGAGTGAACACTTCATAAATCCATCTGGATTTAAGACAAGGATCGCTACGCATTATGTTTAACTCACATGATGGGTCCTCATTGAGTAATGTTTACCAGTGACTATACTCAACACTTCAGATATGTGCTTGTATGATTAATAGACCACATGATTGGCAGACCACAGTGCCAAAGTAGTATACTTATATTTACATTTACATTTACGGCCTATAGCAGACGCTCTCATCCAGATATTAGCACAGATAGGCCAGAAGTCAAGATGCCCTTGAGCCAGACCACGACTAAACTACAGGAATCAATGTCATTACCCAGTATTTTGATTAAACAGATTATATGAAGCCCTCCCTGCTTTCTTGCATGTGCCCCGCCTCAGATCACTTCCATTGGTGTGGAAATCAAAGTCCGCACAGGAAGGGTCTCTGTGTCTTAACTCGTGCTCTCGGCTGTGAGACTTCACGGCAGCTCAAAGCTCAGGAGGTCCTGCGCAGGTCTGAGGGTTCCCATAATCTCCCCTCTCCGTATCTGTGGAATCTGTCTGATTGAGCTCGAAGACAGACCCTGAAGTAGATTAAAGGACTGGAGCTCTTCTAAGAATGCCACATGGTTCCTCACTGTTCCTCACTGTTCCTCACTGTCGAGGGCATTATTACGCTTGCTCCCGTTTTGAATAATCAAAAAGCAATTCATATGCTGGATAATTAACACAAATGTTAGCGCAGGAGATTGACACCTACTGTCCAAAGCATTGGTAATTAATAAAAGGAATTCGAGTGTATACATTGGAAGTGAGAAAGTGGTTTTTTTACTGCCCATCCTCATATTTCCTTTCACAAACACCTCCAAGTTCTTTTCACAAACATCTCCAAGTTCTCCTTGCAAACACCTCCCAGGTCCCTTCAGAACACCGCCTAGTTCGATTCACAAATACCTCCCAGTTCTCTTCACAAATACCTTCCTATTTCCTCTAGCACATGGCAGTCACTAGCCCCACCACCAGGGGGCACGCACATGTGTTCCAACACCCACGAAGGCAGCTAGGAGCTTAGGCTCAACCCACAGCCCCCAGACAGCGTATGAAGGAGGATCCCCAGTGAGCACAGGTGGGTGGCCATGCTTAAGCATGGGGGCGGGGCGGGGGCGGGGGCGGGGCCGGGGGCGGGGTCTTTGGCACACTCACCAGCTCCTTCTTTTTCATGCACTCCATTAGAATGATGAAGAGATGCTGGGCCTGCGTGCGGCTGTACGTGAAGGTCTTCTGGATGGTGACCAGCAGCTGGTCACGCAAAGACTCATTTATGAGCCTGGATGAATGAAAACAGGAGAAGATGAGGGAGAAGGGGAGAGAGAGAGAGAGAGAGAGAGAGAGAGAGAGAGAGAGAGAGAGAGACACACAAATAAAAGAAGCAGGGACAGAAAATACATACAGAAGAGAAGGAAGAAATAAAAAAAGAAAGAAAGAAAAAGCAATTAAACTGGAATAACATCAGCTGCCTGAAAGTAAAATTTATTTAACAAGCCATGACATGAAACCATTTCAATATTCAGTAATAGCGTAGTAGCAATCTGGAGTAGTTACTGCATCGCGTATTGTCCCATGAACACCACCCTGTTCGTAGAGCTACGAGGACATCCAAGCTTACGCCAATACACAGCATGCTCAATCAAAGTGAAAGGCATTTGTATGGGTGGACTACATTACCCAGCAACCCCTCCCAAGCTCCAGCATACCGATGACTATGCACAATGAGAGTGAACTGGGTCAAGATTTAGGCCAAAGTGTAGTTTGGCCTGATACTCTTGTCAAAGCCAGAAACTCAGGACATGTGGTTCCTGCTGTGTTTTACACTTGCTCAGCGGTTTACTGCTGTGCAATTGTGAAATGTATCATTTGAAGCATGTAACATTGCAGGCTGTTCTGCCAGGCACCCACCCTCCCTCCTCGGAGTACTTGTGGCCGAAGGCCAGAATGTCGGAGGCGCGGCCGCTACCATCACAGACCACCACGGGCACCGGGGGCGTGTCCCTCAGGTACTCCAGCACGATGGAGATGACGTTAGGACCACCCTCCACGATCAGAGCCACCACTGGGACACCCTGCCCAATCCCTACAGCCAGAACGGGGGGAGAGAGAGAGAGAGAGAGAGAGAGAGAGAGAGAGAGAGAGAGAGAGAGAGTAAGTGCAAAGGATCAGTGAAGCAAGATATGCAGCACAGGTATAAATTGCACTGCATTGACTGAACTGGATATATTGCACAGTGAGAGAGGAAAGGATGGGGGTAAGTGAAGACAAAGGCAACATGGAGACTGGAGAGACAAGAGAGACAGAGACAGATCGAGTGGGAGAGAGACAGACAGCAACAACCTGCCACACATTGCGGGGGTGAGACAGTATCTGGCCAGAGGAGTGGTGGCATCTTGTCAGCGTGAGCAGTTAGACAAAAAACGACTATTCCACAACTGAAGTGTGTGTGAAAGAGACTGGGAAGGTCAGAGAGGAACGGAGAGAATGAAAACACAGCGAAAACCACCCTGAGCTGCTCCTGAGAGCCGAGGGCTCTTCTGATTGGTCCATGAATGGCTTCAGTCTGAACCTACCACCAGGATAAACACCCCCCCCACCCCCCAAGTCTCAGGCATATGGACACCAGACCCCTAGGACAGCAGGAGGAGAGCTCCAGCAGCCCCTACTGCCTGAGCAGAACCTGCCCACAGTGTTGCCCACAGCTGCCCTATGGTGTGGTAGGGTTAATTAACAGGTGCATAAAGATGGAGGGTCATCAAAACACAGAGCAGACCACTGGCAGCGTTCCTTCTTTCTCTCTCTCTCACACACGCACACACACGCACACACACACACACACACACACTTGCTGTAATATATTGATTGCTGCACTTTAGCATTGTGGACTAGGGCAGCTGGATCCTGCTCCTGGTCCATGAATTATTCAGAACAAGAGAGAGGGAGAAAGAGAGAGAGAGAGGGAGAGAGAAGGAGAGAAAGTGGCTTAAAGAGAGATAGAGGGAGAGGGAAAGAGGAGAGAAAAAAGAAAAGAGGGAGGGAGAGAGGGAGATGGAAAGTGTGTGTAGGGGGTGACAGACACGATGAGGTAGAGGGTAGTGGAAAAGGCGACAGAGAGAGAGAGAGAGAGAGAGAGAGAGAGAGGAATGGACAGATGGAGTGGGGGAGAGGTAGGAGGAGAGCGTGAGGGAATGTCAGAGCAGCAAAGGCAGACGGAAACAGCCAGAAAGGTAGGACAGGAGAGAGAGAGAGAGAGAGAGGGAGTGAGGGAGGAAGGGAGGGATGGAGAGGGATGGAGGGAGAGAGACGAAGGGGTGGGCAGCAGCTCCCAGAAGTTTCACGCGTGCCGTCACTGAGCCTAAACCAGGCACAGTTACATAAATCCCTCCTATATATAGATGGGGCTGACTTCAAAGCCCAGTGCAGACACTCACCTGGTGGGGGCGTAAGAGAGCAAAGAGGTCGCTTCGTTTTTCCCACTTTCTTTTTTTGCCTACCTCCATTCATCCCTCTCTCTCTCGACTGTCTTTCACTCCCGCCCTTTCTCTTGGTAAGACTTAAAGTTTAGTAGTTAATAAGTCCAGTAACGACTGTATGCGGCGGTGGACAGATTGTCTTGCGTTTATTTTTACAGAACGAACAATGTGTTGCTTTGTTGTTTTTTAATGAGCTTGCACAGCTATGAAGCTAATCAGTCCTACGCCTCCTCGGAACCACGCGTCTAACCTCACACTCAGGCCTCCATAAAACGATGTCTATTTTAGTGTTCCTAAAACCAAAAAAAATGGAGTTGTCTCTAAATCTTGGAGAGGAGAAGTGGGAGGGAAAGAAAGGTACAAGGAAGTGTGTGTGTAAGTGTGTGTGTGTGTGTGTGTGCAGGTTTTTATTATTGTCTCTGCCCAGTCCATTTTCCTTCCGACAGCCCTCGGCAAGTTTTAAAAGAGCTCAGAAGCGCG
>JAGXOD010000029.1:255000-540000 GCA_020368025.1 Brachyhypopomus occidentalis | reverse complement strand
GCAGGTGCAGGGGTTTGTGGGTCAGCGGTGGTGGGTGGAGATGGAAGCGAGAAGTGTGTGGGCTGGGTGTTCAACGTGTGAAAGAGAACAATTTCCACATGGTGTAGATGAGTGGACACCGACGTCTGACAAAAATACTTCAGATAGACTCAGCCAAGCAATAGAGTCCATTGTCTTGGGTATCTGAGCTGTGAAATATAAGTGTAATATTGTCATTGAGTGCCTGAAGTACAATTAAGAGCAGTGAGTCCATAATTACTAAAGTATTAGTCAGGTAATTACTTAGAAGCGTTTAGATAATTAGAAATACTTAAGAGAAGCCCAAATAGGTTGAAATGATACCAGAAGACACATTATTGTTGCAGTGCATTAGAACCAGTATGGCACCCTCACTATGGATGTGTGCTGTGATGGTGTGGGGTGCGTTTCTTGTGAGCCATGACTACCTGGAGAGAACACCATACTATAGAGAACACCATAGGGTCACACCATAACAGGGTCACACATCACAGGGGTCACATCGCACTGGGGTCACACCACACTAGGATCACATCCCATCAGAGTCACCCCTCAGCGGGGTCACACCATACTAGGATCACAACATATTGGAGTTCACACTGTACTGGGGTCACACCATACTGGGGTCACACCATACTGGGGTCACATGGTGCCACTCTGTCGCCACCTCCATGGGCTCCTCCACAGAGGAAGGAGGAGCTAACACAGCACTCTATGCTGAGCAGAGTCAATCAAAGCTCAGACCCGTAGACCCGGCCAATCCCGCGTTATCATACTTGCCATCGGATTGGGCTCACAGAGATACAGAGATATACTGAGAACTCAAGAGTCTGCCTAATGAGAAACCAGGGTGTGAAAAGAGGTTACTTATGAGCTGTGGTTTGAAAGAGGAAATAGAATATATCTAACAGAGACCTAGTAACATGAATGATTAAATGACTTATATTTTAAAAAAAATCTTCAATGATGATTTCTCTGCATCACTTCTGAAATGAGACAACTCCACTGCACCAATACAGCAGGAATGTAGATGGTCAACAATGAGTGCATCTTCGAGACCTGACTGGCAATTAATCAATAACGCAGATGATCATGTCTAATCCACACTTGGAACAATGATCAATTATCAGTAGAAATACGGCTCTCTTCTCAGCGGGGACGTAATTGTTACGTGGCCTCTAACAGTGGCTCTGGTACAACTAACAAAGTGAAAGATCTGAGGTCAGATTTGCAGTTTCTGTCACAATGGCTTAAATGAAGGCTTTGGACAGGGAAGCTCTCCCCAGATCAGCCTAAAAGGGAAACGTCTATGCTGAGCTCAGTAAAGCCCCTGATCCCTAGGGCAGGGATACACTCTGTCCAGCCTCTGATCAACCCAGAGCACTATCTATATAAAGATAGAGTCCTCGCCTTTAAATATTTAAACTTGCATCTGTAAAAAGGTTCTTATCTCAGTAAGTACAGGGAGGTGCAAAATCAAAGCCAAAAGCAGATTCACCCTGCCCAAAGCCACGCCCCCTCCCAAAGCCACACCCCCATCCCCTCCCTCCTCACTGCAGCTAGAAGCAAGCGTGCGGGCGGACTCACGTGTGTTGATCTTCTGCAGGGAGATATGCTTCTCCAGCTGCCGCCGAAGCCGGACCTCAGCGCCGTACTTGCCCGTCGTACCGTTGTCCGCCAGTATGAAGTGGGAGTGCAGGCTGTTGAGGACCGTAAGCTTACTCAGCGGGTTGGACATGGTCTGGTATGGGCGGACCACCTGCCAAGCACACAGCAAGGGGGTTAGCTTATGAATACTGGTTAAAGGTTCCATCTGATGGGTTATGGACAGTAGTTAAAGGTGCTGTCTGATGGGTTGTGGACAGTGGTTAAAGGTGCTGTCTGATGGGTTATGGACAGTGGTTAAAGGTGGTCTGATGGGTTATGGACAGTGGTTAAAGGTGCATGGGTTATGGACAGTGGTTAAAGGTGCTGTCTGATGGGTTGTGGACAGTGGTTAAAGGTGCTGTCTGATGGGTTATGGACAGTGGTTAAAGGTGCTGTCTGATGGGTTATGGACAGTGGTTAAAGGTGCTGTCTGATGGGTTATGGACAGTGGTTAAAGGTGCTGTCTGATGGGTTATGGACAGTGGTTAAAGGTGCTGTCTGATGGGTTATGGACAGTTGTGGACAGTGGTTAAAGGTGCTGTCTGATGGGTTGTGGACAGTGTTTAAAGCTGCGGTCTGATGGGTTTAAGGTGCTGCTGTCTTATGGACAGTGGTTAAAGGTGCTGTCTGATGGGTTATGGACAGTAGTTAAAGGTGCTGTCTGATGGGTTATGGACAGTAGTTAAAGGTGCTGTCTGATGGGTTGTGGACAGTGGTTAAAGGTGCTGTCTGATGGGTTATGGACAGTAGTTAAAGGTGCTGTCTGATGGGTTGTGGACAGTGGTTAAAGGTGCTGTCTGATGGGTTGTGGACAGTGGTTAAAGGTGCTGTCTGATTGGTTATGGACAGTGGTTAATATGGGTTTGCTGTCTGATGGGTTGTGGACAGTGGTTAAAGGTGCTGTCTGATGGGTTGTGGACAGTGGTTAAAGGTGCTGTCTGATGGGTTATGGACAGTGGTTAAAGGTTATGGACAGTAGTGCTGTCTGATGGGTTGTGGACAGTGGTTAAAGGTGCTGTCTGATGGGTTATGGACAGTGGTTAAAGGTGCTGTCTGATGGGTTATGGACAGTAGTTAAAGGTGCTGTCTGATGGGTTATGGACAGTGGTTAAAGGTGCTGTCTGATGGGTTGTGGACAGTGGTTAAAGGTGCTGTCTGATGGGTTGTGGACAGTGGTTAAAGGTGCTGTCTGATGGGTTGTGGACAGTGGTTAAAGGTGCTGTCTGATGGGTTGTGAGTTAAAGGTGCTGTCTGATGGTGTATGGACAGTAGTTAAAGGTGCTGTCTGATGGGTTTTGGGCAGAAGTTAAAGGTGCTGTCTGATGGTGTATGGACAGTAGTTAAAGGTGCTGTCTGATGGGTTTTGGGCAGAGGTGCTGTCTGATGGGTTGTGGACAGTGGTTAAAGGTGCTGTCTGATGGGTTGTGGACAGTGGTTAAAGGTGCTGTCTGATGGGTTTAGTAGTTAAAGGTGCTGTCTGGTTAAAGGTGCTGTCTGATGGGTTTTGGGCAGAAGTTAAAGGTGCTGTCTGATGGTGTATGGACAGTAGTTAAAGGTGCTGTCTGATGGGTTATGGACAGAAGTTAAAGGTGCTGTCTGATGGGTTATATACCGAGTTTAAATCTGCTGTCTGATAGGTTATGGGTGCTGATTAAAGATTTTATTTGCAACATTTTTATTACAAACAATATTTACTCATAAGAATACATGTAGTCCTTCTGTTTCTCTCTCACCCACTCTGGGAGCAGTAATGCCTTGCTGTTATTAGCTAAGGATTATGGTATACAGAAAATAAAGCCATTATTGTCTCTGTCTCTGTTTCTGTGGATTACTGGATAACAGGATTATTTGGCAACTCTGCAAGCCTAACCCGGCGCCCATTCACTGCATGGGATTTGTCGAAACAACTGAAGATCTCTGGGGGAGCTGCTGAATTTGTGTGTCCCTTTTGTACGTTACTGCAGAGGAAACCCCTCCCATTCCTAGAGGCCTGCAATTTCGCAAGCTGGTCTGCTGCATAGAGAAAAGATCAGGGCACTTTGTACTTTGCAATTGTTCATTCCAGCAACAGCTAGAAAAAAAAAACTGTTAAACACGAGGTTCTTAGGATGTCGTTTTGTGCGGAGATAGTCACTCGTCTAAAGAGCCAAAGGTTACACGCAGAATAAGAGATCACCGTGATGTAGACGGGTCTCCCTGCAGAGTCTGAGGAAAATTGTAAAGCAAATTGAGACTCATCTTTCATGTCACGTTGCCAGCAAAAAGTCATAAGAAGCAAAAATCATTTTCGTTTTACACTCTGCAAGGCAGAGAGACTAAATAAACAATAATTACAGTCATTCCCATCATCATTAACCTTATTGCGAACATTCCACATTACAAGACAGCAGGTTAGAGCATTAACCTAACCTGAACAAAATAACTAGCTAACATGAAATAATCATTCTTTTATATGAAATTATCATTCGGTGTATCCAACTGTGTAACGACTTACATAAATATGTGGCTACTGGGGGAACGATGATCACTGTTCATTTGCGAGACGGTGTTTTTTGCTGTCTCCCCTCACACACGCAGGATTCAAAGGCGACTGACCGTCCGATTTGAGTCACTTAGGCAGTGAGTGAAAAACGCCTCAGTTCAGAGTTGCACGCTAGCACAGACTACAGTGGCAGCCAGTCTGCATACGGTCAAAAGGGTCCTACACACGTGCGCATACGAGCACACACACACACACACACACACACACACGTACTTGCATGGGCAGCCTACACTGTCGCATCATTACGCTTCGTCCCCATAAAGGTGAGATAGCAGCAGCCAGTCTGCAGTGCCCGACGTGCTGAACGCTTTAGCTCATGAAAAATACATGTGTAATGCAACTGTGTCAGACGTATTCAGCTGAGTATTCAGCATTCAGTGCCTCACAGGTAACAGAATGAGAGAGAGACAGAGAGAGAGAGACACAGAGAGATAAAAACACCTCATTGACATTTGTACAGCCTCTTTTGGTTTGCTATGACAATACGCTTCACTGAAAGCGAATGAACAGATCAGAAACCCATGTGGCTGAAAAAGGAAAAGAGATCAGGTGAGAGAGAGAGAGACAGAGAAAGGGAGAGAGAGAGAGCGCGCAGTTACCACTGGGTTGGGATAAATAAGAGAGAAGTCAAGCATGGCCCGTGCTCCTGCTGAGAGTCAGTAAATGAGCTGACGCATCACATTATTCAGCAAACCTGCATCATCCCCGGAGCATGTTGAGAATACATTTTCTAAATCTCCTACTAAGCGCTAGATTGGCCCTGAATGCTTACCATACATGACATGGACCCTTTCTGTTCCATGAGGTATAATCATTTCCCCAATATTCAGCATGAAATTGAAATGGTGTGGATGGCCACTTTGTGTCATACTGGTATGCGATGTGTGGTCTGTACTGTGTGCAGATGTATGCTTCACGTGTGTGGATGTATGACCCACGTGTGTAGATGTATGATCCACGTGTGTACATGTATGATCCATGTGTGTAGATGTATGACCCAGGTGTGTACATGTATGATCCATGTGTGTAGATGTATGACCCACATGTGTAGATGTATGATCCACGTGTGTACATGTATGAGCCACGTGTGTACATGTATGACCCAGGTGTGTACATGTATGATCCATGTGTATAGATGTATGACCCACATGTGTAGATGTATGATCCACGTGTGTACATGTATGATCCATGTGTGTACATGTATGATCCAGGTGTGTAGATGTATGACCCACATGTGTACATGTATGAGCCACGTGTGTACATGTATGAGCCACGTGTGTAGATGTATGACCCAGGTGTGTACATGTATGATCCATGTGTATAGATGTATGACCCACATGTGTAGATGTATGATCCACGTGTGTACATGTATGATCCATGTGTGTACATGTATGATCCAGGTGTGTAGATGTATGACCCACATGTGTACATGTATGACCCACATGTGTACATGTATGACCCACATGTGTAGATGTATGATCCACGTGTGTACATGTATGATCCATGTGTGTACATGTATGATCCATGTGTATAGATGTATGACCCACATGTGTAGATGTATGATCCACGTGTGTACATGTATGAGCCACGTGTGTAGATGTATGACCCACATGTGTAGATGTATGATCCACGTGTGTACATGTATGACCCAGGTGTGTACATGTATGACCCACATGTGTAGATGTATGATCCACGTGTGTACATGTATGACCCAGGTGTGTACATGTATGATCCATGTGTGTAGATGTATGACCCACGTGTGTAGATGTATGATCCACGTGTGTACATGTATGACCCAGGTGTGTAGATGTATGACCCACATGTGTAGATGTATGATCCACGTGTGTACATGTATGATCCACGTGTGTACATGTATGATCCACGTGTGTACATGTATGACCCAGGTGTATACATGTATGACCCAGGTGTGTGTAGATATGACATACGTCTTTGCCCACAAGGTCCTCCTGGTTCTCCACTATGCCCCAGGGTGCAATGCCAATGGTGCAGATTTTGCCCCTGGATTTGGAGGCGTGGTCCTTCAGTGCGTCGCCCACGTGTCGGATGACCCCTGCGGGAGAGGCGAGCGGGACGTGAGGGCAGCGTGTGGTGGCTATGACACTACAAAACCACTCGCGTTTCACAGGGGACACATTTGTTTTATGTTGCGTTCAAAGCTGGCTGGCAGCTCCTTGTCCTCCCACCAGACTCATGGGATTTATTCTGTAATGTGCAGACTAAGCATAGAATTAATTAAATGGACTTCTACAAACACCCATACAGTGGTATAGTCTATGGTAGGAAAAGGTTACAAGTAGAAAGCACAAAACGTCTTTGCATTCGTCTAAGGCCTGTGCATCGGCGGGTCCACAACCCCGCCCACCTGCCCCGCCCACCCCGCCTCCAGTGGCAAACGTACCCGTATTGACGCCTCCCGTGAAGATCCAGGCACCAGTCGTCATGGCAGCCTTGATGAGGCCCTTCCCGAAGACCTGCTTGAGCTTGGGCTGCAGCTCGAAGTTCTGCAGGCCGCCGTGGACGGAGATGAGAAGCTTGGGCAACTCCAGCTGCCACTCCTTGGTCATCAGGTGTAGCAGCAGGTCGGGCTTCGTATCGTACGACACGCGCACGTACTGACGTAGCGACAGACGGTGACGTCAGAGCGACGAGGTGAGTTTACGTACAGAAGCACGAGTTCTACACATGCAACTTCAATGCGCTTCGCAAATGACGGCATAAAAGGCCATTGATATAAATGGAGAAATAGATAAATAAATGACATGCATAAAATTCTCGAGTGCTTTAAAAAGAGGCACGAAACGCAAATGAGTGGCAGGTCCAAAAGGCAGATGTCCAGTCTCAGATTAAAAACTGGAATGGTAATGCTTCACATCAGCCTATGCTCGTGGGTCATACCAGCGCATTTATGAATTTATTTACATGCAATTGCATTTATGAATTAATTAAAATACCCATGCATTCATTAATTCATTAATATGGACCAATTTTGGTAATTGTTCCTACATTTCCCAAATACAATACATCATCTCTTATTATTAGTGAAATGCATTAGTCAAACAAATGAACAAAGAAACAAGCCACTGTTGCCGTGACACTAGTGGCCTGGTGATGCTGTTACCATGGCTTTGTTGGAGTGTCCCCCTCCCTGGAACTCGATGGTTCCGAAGGCATCGGTGGGGCTTAGCTGCGTGTGCTTGCTGATGGACCATTTCTCTGACAAGCTGTCACTCTTCGTCACACGCTCTGTCTTGTCGTTCTGATTGGACGAGATGCTGGGGGGCAGACCCACGTGCTGGCCAATGAGACGCCCGCAACAGCACCTGTCGACAAGCAGACACACGGACAGAACCTGATGTTTATAAATTGGATTAGATGTTTTTTTTTTGTTTTTTTACTGGAGGTGAGTTCAAGGCTAACCCACACGTGTGGTCAGTTAAAAAGAGCAACTCAGTTTATGAGGATAATCGATTGGAAAACCTAATTGAAACTGATCTTTGAATGTCATTTATGAGTTGAATTTCTGCTGACTGGCTGGAATTTAGACTTGATGAATTGAATGATTTTAAAGTCTCAGCCCAGTGGAATATGACGTAACTGATGCATCCCCATGGATCGCGATGTAATCCCACTTTCCTAAAACCTGATGAAATTGGTCAAGGTTCTGAAAGGTTACAATTTCCGAAAGGTTATAATTTCTAGAACAGTCAAACTTTTATTTCAGGATCTTTGAGTTTAGCAACTGATGAACTAGATATTTGACTTAACAGAATTTATATTGCTAGCACACTATTGTGATTCAGTAAGACCACGGGCGTATAAAATGGCTGTCTTGGATTCACTCGGCGCATATTTACCATTCTTTCTGGACAGAAGCAAATAAGCCCAACTTAGCTCTCCATTTAGAGAAGTTCAAAGGGAAGCTCGCGCGACAATTTTACGCTGACTTGTATTATAGTTCTAGTGATCGCAGATAGGAAATGATCTGAATTTTCCGTACTAATAAGAGAGACCGAAATATAGTTGCAGTGTCATGCTTAATTCATTCTGCAGGCAGCAAGACCGCTTTTGGTATTATAACAGCAGGCAAGTTGTTAATACCACGCTCTCTGATAGTAAACGCTGTAGATGTAGTGGGTTAACGGCACTGATTAATACCTGGTTGGACGTTAAAATGGCAGTTTGGAACGACAGGCCCACATTTAAGACGCGGGAGGTACTCTTGCTTATCCACTCGAGCTAGACCTGCAGGCGCCCGAAACCATGTCTGCACGCGCTCCACTGGAGCGAGTAGGCTTTCATCTCAACCAGGACAGACGCCGCCTCCACAATCAACCAACCAATCAAACGTCACACAAAATATGCCATAATTGAGTTCTGCGTTTTGTAGGCATATTCTGTATAACTGTCCCTCCTTACGAAAAAAATCCATTAGCACGTTTTAAGATGCTACTCTGCATGCACTGCATTGATCGATAGCGGTATTTAGGACGTAATGTACGTTACCTGTGGGGGTCTTTGGTGCTGACGATTATGTGTACGCATTCACGCTTGCTGAACGCTCTCTCGATCCACGACTTCTGCGCCTGAAGAGAGACACAGAAGTCAGAAAGTTAGGAGGTGAAAGACATCTGTCCACTCGAGTAGCCCAGTTGAATCTCGGGTTAAATCCGTCATTGAGCCCTGCCGCTGTGTCTGATTGGCTGGTCGTGTCGCCCAGAGCGAAGTAACACGGCGGTAATTCATTATCCCGGGTTTTGCTCCCGAAAGATTTACATATTTGGGGATTACCCGGCTCTGCTGCGGAGGAAGCCATGAAAATCCTGTACGAAAGTTTTCCTCTCACGCTTCTGATGCCGTAGTGATGGATTTCAGAATAACCACAGAAACATAACAAGCAGTGCCAGTGTGCCTAATGAACGGTATATGCACAGTCACTTAAAACCAAACGTTGGAATAAATACGGAGGTGTTAAAATGAGACAGTCATGCTTTTGCGAGTCCTCTCTGAAAAAGTCTCTTAACTTTGCCCGCCATTATCAAACTGAACACATGCGTTTCTATCTTTCATGTAGCTGCTGTGAAAAATGTCATCTGCTCCTCGGCAAAAACATCTAGAACAGCAACATCATTAAACGATTGCTGTTTTTTTTTTGCATCGCTGTGTTATTAATTACTGCAGTTAGGAAGTCACATAGCGCTAACTCAAAGCTCAAGAGTACCACTCATGACTCTGAACAACGGTTATATGCAAAGTGGATATCCGGGGTAATTGAAAATCCAGGGATTAGTGTGTCATATTTTACGTTTCTGGAATTCACTGCTAAAATCAGAGGAACCTCATACATCGTAATGTTATAATGTCCCAAAACAGGATGTGGTTTGTGACTTGAGTCCCTATGACAAAGACAAAGACAGAGTTGTACTATATGACAAACACAACAATGTCTGTTGTTGGTGAGAATCAGAAACAGAAACAGAAATCAAGTTAAAAGGGTAAAAGCTCCATAGCTAAAGAAGACCTTCATTTACACAGAACCACGGCAGTAGTACAGTAGTAGTACAGATGTAGTACAGTAGTAGTACAGTAAGAGAACAGTCATTGTACAACAGTAGTACAGTAGTAGTTCAGTGTCATAGTCAAGTAATAGTACAGAAGTAGTACAATGGTAATACAGTAGTAGGTCAGTAGTAGTCCAGTGGTAGTACAGTAGTACAGTGGTACAGAAGAAGTCTTAGTTCTGTAGTAGTACAGTAGTAGTACAGTCATAGTTCAATAGTAGTACCATGGAAGTAAAGTGGTAGTATAGTAGTAGTACAGTCATAGTTCAGAAGTTGTACAGTGGTAGTACAATGTTAGTACAGTACTAGTACAGTCATAGTTCAGTAGTAGTATAGTGGTAGTACAGTAGTAGTGCAATGGTAGTATAGTAGTAGTACAGTAGTAGTACAGTAATAGTACAGTGGTAGTATAGTAGTAGTACAGTAATAGTACAGTGGTAGTGTAGTAGTAGTACAGTAGTAGTACAGTAATAGTACAGTGGTAGTATAGTGGTAGTACAGTGTAGTAGTACAGTAGTAGTACAGTAATAGTACAGTGGTAGTATAGTAGTAGTACAGTAATAGTACAGTGGTAGTATAGTAGTACAGTAGTAGTACAGTAATAGTACAGTGGTAGTATAGTAGTAGTACAGTAGTAGTACAGTACAGTAGTAGGTCAGTAGTAGTCCAGTGGTAGTACAGTAGTACAGTGGTAGTATAGTAGTAGTACAGTAGTAGTACAGTAATAGTACAGTGGTAGTATAGTAGTAGTACAGTAGTAGTACAGTAATAGTACAGTGGTAGTATAGTAGTAGTACAGTAGTAGTACAGTAATAGTACAGTGGTAGTATAGTAGTAGTACAGTAGTAGTACAGTAATAGTACAGTGGTAGTATAGTAGTAGTACAGTAGTACAGTAGTATAGTAGTAGTACAGTAGTAGTACAGTAATAGTACAGTGGTAGTACAGTAATAGTACAGTGGTAGTATAGTAGTAGTACAGTAGTAGTACAGTAATAGTACAGTGGTAGTATAGTAGTAGTACAGTGGTAGTACAGTAGTAGTACAGTAGTAGTACAGTAGTAGTACAGTAGTAGTACAGTAATAGTACAGTGGTACAGTAGTAGTAGTAGTACAGTAATAGTACAGTGGTAGTATAGTAGTAGTATAGTGGTAGTACAGTAGTAGTGCAATGGTAGTATAGTAGTAGTACAGTAGTAGTACAGTAATAGTACAGTGGTAGTATAGTAGTAGTACAGTAATAGTACAGTAGTACTGTGAAGTAGTAGTACAGTAGTAGTACAGTAATAGTGCAGTAGTAGTACAGTAATAGTACAGTGGTAGTATAGTAGTAGTACAGTAATAGTACAGTAGTACTGTGAACATGCCTCAAAGCCTCAGAAATCCAGAAATCCACAAACAAAAACAACCTCTTCACACACTCCACGTCTCCAGCACCAGTACAACCTGTGAACACGCCGGAAAAGATCCCCAAAACCAGCACAACCTGTAAGCACATCTGAAAAAGCCACATGGCCTTGTGAGTCCCGAGCGTTGAACCTCAAAATCCAAAAGCCAACGAGATCTGTGAACACGCCCCAGAAAACACCGCAACAATCACAACCACTGAACACCCCTCCACTCCAGGACACCAATCCCAGGCTGCTGCCCCCCCCCCCCCACCTTCCCCCGCATTCCCATGGCAACCCATTCCTCTTACAAAAACGCACCGGGGGAAGCAGGCGGGCTCGGGGCCAGACTTCTAAAGGGAAGTCCCCGGTGCGATGAGTCAGCAAATTAGAGGCACGCTGTTGACAGGCTTCATGCCACCTCGAGCAGGCACAAAGGGCGTCCCAGGGGCCGACTCCACGCTTTGCGACAGGGTTTGGCGGGAGAACAGCGGCCATGATTAGGTGTCACGGGAAAGTCGCCGCTGTCAAACGGCGACACCCAGAAACCCCGACGTGGTCAGGTCTAATCAGCGGGGAGAGGGACACAGTGTAATGGGAGAAGCAGAAGACTCCAGAACATGGGGAAGAGAGAGAGAGAGAAGTGGAGAGAGAGAGACTTCCAGAGGTGTTTTTTTTTCAGCAAGGTGCCTGTGCTCTTTTGCATCGGCAGGTTGAAGACTTAACTCTCATTTTGTGTTGCTTGCTGTTAGAACAAGAAAGGGCAGCGATATTAACAGCAGAACACATGTTCATAACAAACATGGCCAACTCAGGGACAGCCGAGACATGCACTAACATACGGGCAGAAATCCTCCCTCCCTCTCTCTCTCTCCCTCTCTATCTCTCTCTCTCTCTCTCGCTCTCTGCCTCTCACAAGCCTTGTTTGGGAGTACTGTTATGGTCTCTCAGGTCTCTCTTAAATCACGTGGTGTAAGTTAGGGTTGTCCACAGGTCAGCCTGCCTGGAGGAGCGCAGAACAGCTTACCTCCTCTCAGGAGACGTCTCCATACCATCGGAGGCGTCTCCGTAGGCGACAGTGCTGTCTGTTACACAGGTGCCATGCCAACAAGGCCAACCTGCCAACAACAACAGTATCGCAGCAGCAGGGCAACTCCAGGTAACTAAGGGGGTAACTATAGGTTAACATGTTCATTACTGTGTTGAAACCTCTTACTGGTTAACCTAAAGTCTGTAGGCATCCTGATATCATGTCACTCTCATCTGTTAAAAGAGTCCGGTACTTGTAGGGGTTGTGGGTGTGTACAAGGAAGCCCTGGAGGTGGTGCTGCTGTTGGTGCTCGCCTTAGGGTGGAGCTCCTCTCTGCTGGGCGGAGTACACACACACAGACACACACACAGCTGATTAAGACCCTATCCTATTTTGCCATAAATTGGCTGGAAAATTCTTTCTGGACTGAAACTGGATTATGGTCTCAGTCTTAGTGTGATTTCAGACGCTATGTTTTATACTTCCAGAAACTCCCAGAAATGGCCCATAAACTCACAAACCACAACTCACACCCAAAACAAGCCACCTCCTCACAGGCCACACCCACTAAGGCCACCCCTCACAGACCACGCCCACTACGGCCACTGCCTCACAGAACACCCAATCACAGGCCACACCCACTCAGACCAGCCCTCTGATGCTTTTCCCTCACAGGTTTGCCAGTTTGCAGTACTAAAGTAGCAACACTGTTAGAAATGGCCATCATCCTCCCCTTCTGACACAATGTAATTATCATTCTTGTACACACACACACACACACACGGACTGCTGATACACCACCTGTGTGGAAAAATGTCAGCTTCACCCAGTCCATGACCCTTTGGCTGGCTCCCTGCCACAGAATGAAAGGTACCGCTGAAACCTGTTGTTTTCTACTGATCTGAGGCCAGTTTGGTCTGTCCTCTTGCAGCGACTATACAGGTAAGGGTTTCCATTTTGCTAGGTGTAGCTGATCAGGATCACGTGTCTGGATCTCTACATATGATCCAAAGTCACAGAGGGACTGAGTTAATAGCCAGCAGGGGCCGGGCTGTTTTTAGTGACCACGCAGTCACCTCGTTTCTGCGCGAGGTTTCATCTCCTGTCATTAATTAGCCCAATTAGCGATGCACCATCTGCAATTGGAGTGAAATGAGTTTTTCCCTAGACGCTGCTGCTGTGCGCTGGTGTGCGGTCGGACGTGGCCGTGGAACACGTGGGCGGGCGCTCCTGCAGCCGGCCTCTTGGTCAGAGGAATGTTGGCTCTGTGACCAATAACGTGTGGTGTGTGACAAACGCACACGCTTATCACGTAAAACAGCCTAGTGGCTCCGCTGTCACTGTTCCTGCCCCGGACCTCCTCCGGTTTCCTCCCGCTCTCACTCCTTCCCTTATTCTCTCTCTCTCTCTCTCTCTCTTATTCTATCTCGATCGGTCCCTCTTTCGTGGCCGTTCTCTCTTCCTCTCCATCTGGCTGTCTCTCTTTCTCTCTCTCCTTTCCCCTTGGTTATTAACAACCCCCAACTTATCCCCCCCACCCCCACTCCGCCTCACCTGGGCGTCACACTCGCGGCACCGACATTCCTCCGGGATTTCGTTTAACACAGATTACGTCCCCCCCCCCTCCTGATCCGCTAATTAAAAACGCGAGGGGATTTCTTGAAGACGTTAACGTCATTAACGGTGCTCGTGCATGAGAGCTCCGCGGTGTCGCTGGAGAGCTGCTCGGTCGTAGCGAAGAGCGACGCCCCCTCCAACACCCCAGCGCGCGGAGGTCAGTGTCCCCACATTGCAACCCCGACCACTACAGACGTTACAAACATTCCACAAGCACACTCTTATCCAGCCACACATATAAGGCTTCATAACTTCAGTGACAGGCCTTTTTGTTATGAACAGTGAGGGTTCAGGGTTCATTACTGAAACCCACAACATGTTTCTATTATGGATCCCAGTGGGGTGCAGGACCACAACCGATTGGACGTTCGGAGGGGAGGGGCTTAGCCCCCACAGTTTATTTGTAAGCGGTATCAGAAGTGATCCACCCCGAGGCAGAAGCTTTATAATTTTTCAGTTTCTCCAGCTATTAGCCTGAGCCATAAAATGAAATGTGCGGCTCTATGAGACTGTGTGAGGCGGCTCGCACTAACCCCTAAGCACCTGACGTCAGCGAAGCGTGACGTGTCTTCTTTGACATTAAACATAAATTATACACACGATAATAAACGAGAGCATTCTGACCGCGCAGAGCCCTTACGAGAGGTACAAGGGACTGTCGGAAATAACGTAGGGGAGGTGCAGAAACGGACAGAAAGAAAAGGACTTGTATCCCTCGGTGACCCTTTCCAGACAATCTGGGCTTCCACCACCAGGAAAGTGAGTAGAAAACAGCAGACGTGGCTATTGGCTCTCGAATGTGGTCTCTCCCTCTCAACCTCCCCGAGTCAATGTTATAAACAAAAACAAAACAGATCCTACTTCTCCAGCTTGCGGGTCGGTTGGCTTCCCCAAAACGCGCCCTCGTCTAGCTAACGGAGACGAGGCTAACAGTTCCCATCCAGATGGACGACCTCACCGGAGTCTGGAGTTCATTCCGTGAGGCAGGGATAGGGGGGATGCACATGCACCATGCGTACGGATTTCAGCCGCGTTTCCATGTTGAATCCAGCTGTGCAGTTTGCTTCCTCTATGCTGAGCGTTACGTCCTGGGCAGCAGTGACCCCAGGCAGGTACCTGCACTGACACCCGACTCGAGCCAGAGTGAAGTCTTAAAAGTGTGCAGACGCAGGCTGCAGTGTAGGAACGCAGACCTGCCCGGCGTAAGAAAGTCGTCAGACACGCTCAGCCCCGTTAATTAGTGGCGAGGCTCCGAGCTCAAGGGCCGCTGACACACTAGCGTTTGGCTGACGGAGCGTTCTGGCGGAGGGGACGCTGCCGTGGTTGGAGTCTGGGTGGAATTGTCAAGCTGCTACGAGCTTATCAGACACCGCAGCGCCGTGGCCGGGTGGAGAGTCGTCTGCCACCAGAACAGCATCCACCCAACTGAGCAGGGAGACAGCTAGGATGAATATGTCAACAGATGGACGACAGATTCTAACTCTGTACCAACACGACACAGCTGTTAACGTGAATGTAACAGTGCATCATTATGAGATCATATAACACTTTACTGGAAACAGCCAGTGACATGCAGAGAAAGCAACACACACAAACATTTCCATGTAAGTATGTACAACCCATTGACACATATGTGCATCAATGTCTGGTCAACCACAGATAACGTGGAACACACACACACACACACACACACACACACATATACACACACACACACACACCTGTTAGTGTAGCTCATTTATCATGAGTGTCCATGTGTGTAACTAATTATGTGGAACTAATTATGCCTTTTGTAGACAATGCCTAAAAAATGCATGTGCAAGCAAACAGTAGATATAGTCAACACACACACACACACACACCTGTTTTCACATAAATAGGCCCTTTACCGTCGCTGTGTGTGAGTCTGCTGATGGAGATTCATGCATTTATCATGACTCTGTGTATTTGTGCATGTGTGTAACTAATTATGCCTTTTGCACTTCCACACAACTTGCGCTTGGAAGTGCTACATGCTTTCATGCTAAAGTGGATGTTGCCAAGTATTGCGATTTCACCCGTCCGCCAACAAAAGGGCATTGCCCCGAGTTGCATCACAACAGGCGAAAGGGGGCCCACGAGACAACACTGCATGTGCGTGTGCACGTTTGGGTTCACAGGGGATCCCCGGAGAACAGTGCAGGGGGCGTGGCGTAGGCGGAGCCTGGGGAGAAGCGGCCCCGCCAGACACGTCATCATGATGTAACTCGGCTGTCTGTCCCAGGGCATTCAGGAGGGAACCTTGCTCCTTCAAGACTAGCCACCCTTGCAGAGTTTAGTTCCGGAAGATTCTATAGGTAAACTCTAGAGGGTGCTAGGCGTATAATTCTTGAACGAAGGCCTGGATTAGGGGGAGGGGGGGTTTAGGCTCCGCTGGCTCCACTAGCAACATGAGCACCAGGTGAAAATTCCACCGGTCCCTTCTGGTCCGGAGCCGTGGCTTCTGAGCGCGATCCGCTGAACGATTTCCCCGCTGCTCCCGATCTAACACGAGTCCGCTCATTAGGGCCTCGGGAGTTGCTTACGGGATGAGCCAGGCTGAGAACAGTCTGGAATAATCTAGAAAAATTCTAGAGTGCAGTCGGCTCCAATCACGCGATTGCAGGCCTTAAATAAGGAAAAAAGAGAGGAACGAACAGCTCTTAAGAATCTTTGAGGAAGTAGTAGACCATGTCATCTTCAGTAACAGCACGACTCTTACAGTCGGGTGGACGCGCGGACACCCTCTGTCATCTCTGGCGCACAGTGAGCCGGAGGCTTCGGATGCAAATTCCTCCAGTGTTCAAATTCACAACGACACCGGCTCTTGAATCACCGAGGAATTACCTGAGAAGTGTAGGCAGGCGACCTCACGTACACACAAAGACAAACTTAAGCTGATATGAAATTCTTCCCGAGAAGGAAACTGCAAATCCCTTCAGACTGGGCAGGATTAGCTGGTTTTAAAATAATGACAATAAATTGGCTCAGCCTTAAGAAAATAGTATAATATGAAAAGAAGGAAGAACTCTGTCAAAGTGAAGAGGCAAAAGGTGTGTGTGCGTGTGTGTGTGTGTGTGTGTGTGTGTGTCCGTTCTCCGTGGTGGACCATATTTCCCCACAATTAGTTTTTTCTGTGTGTGTGTGTGTGGTTGTCACCAGTGCACAAAACCATTAATATGGATTCTGAAACAGGGAGACAGAGCTCATCTGGGTCCCATCACGGCCAATCCATGGCAGGCAGCAGAATGAGTGGGCGGGTTCTGACAGGGCCCCGCCCAGCCCAGCAGCCCCCTCGTAATCACGAGTGGCAATGCTATTCTACAGGCCTGCACTCGGAACACGAGGGCCTAATTCTGCCTGCCTAACCCACAGAGAGAGATAGATAGATAGATAGATAGATAGATAGAGAGAGAGAGAATTATGTAGAGAGAACATGAGAGAGAGAGAGAAGAAGAGAGAGAAGGACACATGGAGTGAAGAAAGAGAGGCTCCTTATCCTGGAGATAGTAAAGGGCTAAACACTCAGAGCCCAACCAAGATTTCTTAATCTCATTACAATTTCATATTTGCGCAAGAAAATGATAAGAAACGAAGATGTGTGTGTGTGTGTGTGTGTGTGTGTGTGTGTTTTGGAGAGATGTGGAGTTGTGTGTGTTATCTGTTAAAACATCAGGAAAATCTGTTTTTAACTGACACACCCTTAGAGAAAACAAAGTGTATGTTACATATCTTACGAACTTTTAATATTGATGTGTGTGTGTGAGGTCTTTTACAGGTGTACTTCTCAGATTTAACTGTTCTTGAGTTTGCAACCAATAATTAAATGTGAATTTAATTCTAGAAAATGAAAAAACTTTAAAGTTTAGTCATAAAAGCATAAAATCTATGTATTATTAATCTATATGCATATACACAAATGTATTATAAAGCGTTCAGTCTTGTAAAGGAAACAGTATTAAGAGTTAATGTTGTTGTGGGGGGAAATATTCTTGGTATTTGCTGGGGTCTTGCGTCCCTAATCTCTGTGAATGTGCAGGGCTTTGTGTGTGTGTGTGTGTGTGTGTGAATCTACATTATACTAATTTTTTCAGAATTAAGAATTGTGTTGCTTTAGTAACAGTTGTTAATTAAAATTCATGCCAATAAAGCTATCTGAATTTGAGGGAGACTGAAGATAAGGGAGAGAATAGGAGTAGAGAAGGAACGAAAGAGAGAGAAAGAGGGAGAGAGAGATCGAAGGAGAGAGAATGAAGCTGACAGAGAGAATGAGGGAGAGATAGAGAAAGAGATAGATATAAAGAAGAACAGTGTAGTGGGAAAGAGATAATGGATAGAGAGATAGAGAGAGAGAGAGAGAGAGAGAGAGAGAGCGAGAATGAGCTAAACTTCAGTCTGATTACTGCAGCATTGCTCCTGAATGACAGGCACTGAGGCAGATGGGAGGTGCCAGTACGAGCGCTTGGCCTCACCGTGGCAACATCAGCGCCATCCTTCAGCAGTGAAACTACATTACCCCAGCGCGACGGCGGCCGGCGGGCGCGTGGTAATGCGGGGCATTACTCATCCGCGCGAGGTGGGCTCTGCCCCCCGTGGGCCCCCGCCGAACCTGACAGCCCTGCTCTGTAAGGCAGAGCCTGAACCCACATCAAAACGCAGCAGGTCATTAATATGCGGATTGATTGCGGATTATGGAGGGAATGTGTTTCTATTGTACGCTATCTTAACAGACTAGTGTAACGGTTCATTAGTGGAACGTCACTCGTAGAGGCATCCACGGCTCACACACTCCCGCACACAAGCGCATGTCTCTCTCTCTCTGTCTTTCTGTCTCGCACACACACACACACACACACACACACACACACACAGTACACAGACATTGTGGGTTTTTTTGGTCACTTTCTTCTAATTATGCGCACCAAATGATCAGGGCTCCTGGCTCCCTGCAGACAGGCTCCTACATCACTCCTCAGCCTGTCTGCTACTTCCAGACAAGACTTCTTATTTGGTCAAGGAGTCTCTGTTCTGAAGGGGTGCTCTTAGCCTGTGCCTCACACACTCCCACACACTCTCATTCCATTTTTTTCTTTCTCTCTTTCACACACACACACACACACACACACACACACACACACACACATATACACATCTCTCATTCCATCTTATTTCTTTTTCTGTTTCATATACACACACACACATGCACGCCTACACACATCTCTCATTCCATCTTTCTCTTTCTCTCGTTCACACACACACACACACACACACACACACACACACACACACACACACGTGAGAACCCTTTCTGCAGGATTCTTTGGCGTGTCAGGAGGCAAACGCTGTGAAATTGCCTTTTGCACTGCCAGTGTGACTCTGCTCCTCAGAATAAAATGCAGATAATAAAAGGAATCATGTCACCGATAACCTCTCTCTCTCTCTCTCTCCCTCTCTCTCTCTCTCTCTCTCTCTCTCTCCCTCTCTCTCTGTACTCTACTCCTTTCCCATTGTCTCTTTTTCCCCTCTCTTCTCTCAATCTTTCATTTTCTCCTTCCTCGTCTTTCTTCTCTCATTTTGGCATTTTTCTGTCTCTACAGTTGTCTTTTACTTTACGATCCCCCCACCATCCAAACCACTACAACCCCCTCCCCACCAACAGGGTAGAAAATGTATGCACTGCAGTGGATGTGGTGGAATGTATGCACTGCAGCTCCATATTCAGTGGGGTTTCTCAACCCAGGCCCCAGGGGTCGGATGGTCAGCTTCTGAGGTAAGGCTCCTCCACTGGATATCGAGTGTCCAACGGGGCCTCTCTCCTCTGAAACTGACTGAACTAATCACATGACTTCAGACAGCTGCACCTGGCTAAGGTTTAAGATCTGTACTGGAATCAGTGGGAGATGAATCCCATCACACCACTTCAGTCTGTGGGGAACACTAAACTCTGTGTTTGTGTTCATCTGGGGTGGCACAGCCAGCCACCCGGGTTATGAAATAGTCTCTCTCCCTCTCTGTCGCTTTCTCTCTGTTTCTGTCTCTCTCTCTTTCTCCCTCTCCCTCTCCCTCTCCAGCATCCAGTAGATCTAGGGGTGTCCTTTGTGTCCTTCAGCCTGGCTCATGGTTGGCTCAGCAGTGGCGATGCCGGTAATCCGCACTGAATGCAGCCGCAAGCCAACAGCTAATTGGCTGTTTGTCCCGGCCTGCCTACAGTCGCTGGCCAATGACACGCGTCGAGAGGGATTGAACTTAATGTGCATGAAAGTGGCGGTCGTGTAGCCATTTCTCTCTGTCTCTCTCTCTCTCTCTCTTCTCTGTCTCTCTCTCTCTCTCTTTCACTATGATGTCATTTTTCTTCCCTGATGTAGTGGCACTTCTAATGGAGGAACTTTCTCATCTATCTCAGGCTTTTTGTAGCAATACCACAAGAAACCACAGTGTGGCGTAACTGATCGACATCCTCTCCTAACTACGCTTCAGGAGCTAAAAACCTGAGGCTTGAGCTGCACATACTCAGCAGATGCCACTTCTTGTGTCCAGGCATCCCCAAGCTCTTCCGGAAGATTCCTCACAAACTCCACTGCCCAAGTGTAACTGATGTAACACTGTAGTGCGACTGAGTGAAGCCAGATACACAGAATTTGCCTTTTTGACCAGTCCTACGGTAGAACCATAGGAGTACAAAGAGAGGAATAAATGTACCGTAGCAGCAGAGACAAACACCGTGCACCACCACACGTGTCCCTGCAATATCTGGAGTGCCTGTGGGTCTACGTGTTCTTTAGGTGTATGAATATGAATTATACATCATGCGCCGGTGACAATCGATCCCTCAGACATAAAAAAAACACTCTTGATCATGTTTTTGGTAAAACGCCCTCTGTACCCTGTTTTTGGTAATCGCTAATGTCTGATTGTAATTACACTTTTGGATTTACAAAACATGACATCTGACATCTGTAGATTGCGGGTAATGCCGGAGTGTGAAATTCAGCGGTTTTATCACCGTGGCAGCAGGAGAAGGCGACCAAGGCCCGGAATCCGGAGCAGAGGGGTGAGACAGTTCCCGCCGGTCTCAAGGCCGCCTCTCTCCACCCGACACCCGCATCAATTTCAGGAGCGGAATAGAACTAGAACAGCCCAACCAGTGCAGTGAACGCTTTAATCATTTTCCTCACCAAACACAAACACACACACACACACACACACACTGGAAACTGAAAGAGCTGGCAGTCACCCCCCCCACACACACACACACATACACACACACACACACAAAGCACCAGAAAGAGGTGGCAATTACACACACACACATACACACGCACGCACACACACACACGCACACACACACACACACACACACACACACACACACACTTACTCACTCTCCTTAAGTGAGGCATTATTTATTGAAAGGAGCTGCAGCTAAATGTGATTTCATCCTCTGCATGTGTAACCCTTGAAAGTCTCTCATTCTGGCAAGACTATCAAAGGAATCGGAGCCACTCAGCTCTCCACCACGCCCCCCCCAGACACTCCGGTTCCGGAATTACGAGCAGCGTTCGTTCACGCTCCCGGGAACGTGCCGCCGCTTCAGCCCAGCGTGGCTGGCTTGTGTAAATATTTGCGCGCGGCGTTGGCGGAGGTTGCCCGACCCGCTCAACGCCGGATTAGGCGGGAACAGCAAGGTCACGGAGCAGCCGCACAGCCCAGCCCGGCGAGCCGAATCCTCCCGTCTGATGATCAGGGCTAATCAGGGTGAACCGGGGTCATCTGGCCGGCCGCCCTCTAGAATTTTCGACCCTGTAATTTGCGGGCCGGGACAGCGATCCTGAAGCGTCCCGTCCGCAGACGGGGCGGTGAGACCCCAGCTTGATCTCGCAACCCGCAGGAACAGAACAGAACCGGACCGCACCTTCCACAAATTTCACATCGATCTGCTCCGTTTCTCTGCTTCGTGTCAGTGGTAGAATAAATTTAATGACAATGTGAGTATCAAAAGGGTCAAATCGCTGCCATCCCCTGATCTCAGGTCAGTGGGAAACGAGAAAAGCCAGGTCTTTGTTTCAGCCTCATCATGACAAAACTGCTGCTTTACAAATTGCTTTTAGCGTTGTGATATTACGTCCCACAGCCACACATTCGATACTAGGCTTTCATGGATCATTTAACATATATCACTGCCGCTGAACTGCAGTGTTCTTTTGCTCCTCAGCAACATGAGATCAGCGTTGAAAATCTGGCCTAATATTAGTGGTGTGATGATTTACACCACACACATTTTTGATTCTGAGCCCTATACAGCAGTCTGATTTGGCTGGATAAATGGTATTTTCAAACAAAGGATCACAGAATGATGAAAAAAAATGATCAAAATGGCACAGTGAAACTGAACAAAAAATGATGCAAAATCTGAAGTGCCTTGCATGAAGTCTCATGTCTCATGTCTCATGTCTCATGTCACTCACCTTTCACACCTGTGCTAATGTAACGTGACAATAAAAGTGATTTGATTTGATTCTATATGATGTACCACAAAAGGGACTCTGAGATGACATCAAGGGGAGTATCGACGATCTTTACATTTTGATACGACATGTTGAACGTCCTTCTTTTTCCATTTGACATTTCTACATTTCTCAGAAATGGAAGTTGAGCTTCAAGCCAAATGGGGAATCGCTGCTTTTCTCTATGTGAAGGGATTGCAAAATTTCAGGCAATTCAGGCACTGTGTCAACAACCTGGCCTTAACAAGTTTTTAAAAGGGGTGTGAGAGCAACATTCAGACATCATTAGGAGGTTTACTGTCTCTGCCTTTTAAGGGTGGCCTTCTCAACCATCAGCAAGAATTCCCAGTTGTAGCACTTAGGGTGTATTTTGAGAATCCTCTTCTGTGAGGCAACCGAACTGCCAGCTAACTGAAGAGGATTTTAGAAATGAGACTGTGGGCAAAGGCTGGTACCAAGACAGGGGGGGGGGGGGGGGGGGGGCTGTTTGAGGATGAATAGTGTTATGTAATCTCTCACTGTAATGGTGCCAGCCACCCTGGTTCTCTACTGGGACCAGTCTGTTTCCTTTAGAGCAGGAGCCCGCTGTGTCTCAGTGGAGAGAGGGAGGTGGGGGGGGAGGGGGGGGGGGAAGCAGCTAAAACGAGCACAGAAGCGACAGATAACGAAAGAGAATGGGATATGCACAGAGAGAGAGAGAGAGAGAGAGAGAGGGAGGCAGTGAAGAGGAGTGGAGTGTGTGAAAGCTGCCTGTGTGTCTTTGTGTGCGGTATGCTGTTGGTGGCGTGGGCACTGCAGACGGCCGGACGATCTCTGCTCAGCAGGACGCCCGCCCCCTCCCCCGCCCCCTCCCCCGCCCCTGCGTCTTCCCCCCAGACAGGGTTATTCCCCTTATCCACCCCCCCATCCGCCCAACAGCTCTGTCTACCTTGAGCCGAGAACAAAATTCTATTATCGAAAGGGTCTTCCCTTTTTTTAACATTCCCATTTCTACTAATTGGGTGGATTTGTCTGAAAAGAAACAAACTGGTCTTCTCTGGTGTTTTCAAAGAGACCCAGACGTCTCGTCCAGGCGGGAGTGGAGTGGGCGGCGCAGCTTCTGTGAGCCAGATAGGAGGAAAAGAATTGATGTGAGAATGTCACTTTGAGTTCATTGAACAAAGGCAGCGGATTGGCCGGGTGTGAACGTGACTCACAGAACCGCTAATGCAGGTTAAGTCGCAGGATGGCAGAGGTGGGCTTCAGCGCTGAAGGTCAGTCACTGGCTGATGGAGCTGTCAGTCCTTGGAGCCAACGGCCAATAAGATTCCAGTGTCAGAAGTGAGACTTTTTTCCCCCCTTGCTGTCATTACAGAACTCATTACCGCCCGAAATGAGCAGATGGTGCATGCGGCCATCAAAGGCTAATGAGGTGTAAGCAACACTTACATATTTGAATATACGAATGATGAGGGTGTGAAGAAGAAGACTCGTGTCAGGAGCTGTGCTGATTCACTGATCAGTCATCGACAGTCCGGTTTTCCTTGTATTAGTCATCCAGTTAGACTGTGGATAATGTCACTGCAGATCTGGGTACTACGCTCAGGCAATAAGTCAGTGTTGTAAAGCATAAATATTTATAATACACACACACACACACACATCTGTATCCCCCAAACCAACAGCAATAGCAGAATCAATATACAACATGGTGCTCAGGCATAACCACCCATCTCCAATCCAGCGCTCTGAGGTTAAAGGTCAGGAATAATCCTGCATGTTTGCCAGTACCTCAGCATAATAATATCATCTGTCTGAACGACGATATAGGCTACCAGAGAGAGCAAGTGCTGACTCAATCTGCAGTGACAGACCACTGGCCCAATGAATCACTGGTGGCACGGCATCATGGGATTGGATAGAAAGACCTATCAATCACACCTATCAATCATTCTAAGACCCCGCCTACATACATATATGTCAGTCATGATTCCTGGCATGGAGCTGTCCTTACACTTGCCAGTGATCCCTCAGGAGTGGGGCAAATGTGTCTCCTGAGTGTTATGACACCCTGAGCTTACAGGGCAAACGTTTCCCATTCCTCATGGAGAAGGTGGACCTGGGAACCCAGCATCTAGACTGGTGGTTTCCTGTCGGGTGGCCCATTGACCCGCTCTGATGCACTGCAGGAACAGGGACGGAGTAGACGGCTGTAAGCAGTCCCTGTACTTTGCTAAAAAGATGCCCTGATAACACTTGATTCATACTTAATTCACTATTTATTCATAGCCAGCGCCTTCAAAGCAGGATCTGATCGGTTATCATTGATCTAACTGTGGTTGGGCCGAAACAATCCGAGCCAACCTGGTTCAAACGCTTTTGCACTTGTGGATAATCGATAGATGGGATTAGAAAGATAGCAGGAGCTCTTAATTAAAAAAGCCCTTTCAATTAAACCCTAATCGCTTCATAAACATAGCGTCAGACCCCCCTCCAGGTTGCTGGCAGCCCCTCCTCCTCCTGCGAGCGCTGGTAATAACGGACTCTGGCAACAGGCTCCACCTGCCAAACCAATCAAAGATTTCAGGGATAAAGAGATGGAGAAAGTCCCGAACTCCATTCTTGTCCCAAAAAACAGAGAGATCAAAGGGAATAAAAATAAACAGACGCACACACCCCGAGAGTGTGAACTGGCACTGGGTGTCCGCGTCCGTCTCCGCCCACCCCGTCGCGGTTGCGATCTGCTCCACCCGCGCAGGGGAGGTGTGCCAGGCGCAGGGCCCCTAATAAAAAGACTTTGCCGGGCGACAACGGCCGTGGGAAGTTTGTTTGAGTTCATTCACTGGCTCCTGATGAATGTGTGAGTCATAACCGCAGTCAAGATAGGGGCTTTATTCCCATGAGCCTGTAGGGCCTCAGCAAGGAACAGGTCTGCTTTGAAGGGTGTTTCGGGGAAACTGTTTCAAAGATACGGCAAACAAGACTTGGCAAGGTGGACACTGATGGTTTATTGGGTCAAAACTAATCAGAATCCCTTTATTTCACCAAGTATGTTAGACACAGAAAGAATTTGTCTTGTGTGCATGGATAACATGTAATATAGTACACATACAGGACAAAATCAAAGACTATTTACATAGGTTCAAGACAAATGAGACATTAAACTAAGGGGGAAAATTAAAAAAGAAGTATACGTTAAAAAAGTTTTTTAAAGTTTGAAAGAGCTGATTTAACGGAGCCCAGAATGCTGAATATGTGAGTATTTGCCTATGAGTGGGATCTGAGGAATCATAATGATCTATTATTTACAGTGTGTAGCAGTGCTATGGACACTGTACAGTTGTGCAAAGATGTGCTGTATTGTGTGTGGGCTGGTCCCCTGACAGGGTAGTGAGGCTTTGGGTAAAATGCAGAGTGTCCACTGCAGTTAATGAGTTGTTTGCAGGTTGTTTTCGGCTGGCCTTGATGGACCTGAGTCTTCTGCAGGATGGACGTGGCTGCTACATGTGGTGTTAATATGGTAATCACTTTCTCTAGTGATATATACAGCTATTATTTCACATTTATTTAGTACTCAAGGTGCAATTTCAATTTGCTGTAGTTTTAAAGCCCTGATAAGCAATTCCGCAGCATGGATGTGGCTAGTCCTGTGTGGACTCACACGGGGCACCATTAAAGTATGTGTTAGGGACCTGTCTAACAGCACTGCTGCGGAAAACTCGACAAACACGCTACTAAAAAATGCTCCATGGCCGGCTTGAAAAAAATAGCAGGACCAGCGAAGCAAACACACATACCGGTTTGTCTGTTTAAAACAAAACATCACCTCCGCACGACACTTCCCATCCTGCACTGGCCGACCGCGCACAGAAGATCTGCTGTAGCGATCGATGGGTCCTTAGCCTCCCTGCGCCCGAGAGCTTCGCATTGATCCAGAGCCCCTCAGCGAGTGATGAACCCTCCACCCCGACATCCCACGGCCAGTGCCTCGCTAAAATTATTACTGCCACATGGCTCAGAGAGGCGTGTTGGGGGGGGGGGGGGGTATTATGGGAGAAGTGGGAAATGGGTGAAAAATGCACTAGGGACCACTTCAAGTCCATTTACTCCCGCTGGGAGAGGACACGCAGGTCTGTGGACTGAAATAGGCCTATGGGATCATAAAAATTGATCTGGCTTGTAGGACAGACCGTTATAATGTTTTTGAGAGCGCACAGGTTTAGACAGACCAAGGGTTGATCCAGAGGTTTATTTACAGCTAATTGGATCATATGAGAAGCATTAGCATTTAAAAGGCACAAGGGCATGTCGTGTTTTTTCTGATGTTTTGTGGAAGCCAGACCTGTAACAAAACTAGAACCTTTGAGTGCGGGATGGACTTGTTCAGAGGCTGACAACCCTTCATTTAACCAGGCAGAGTTATGTTGTGCAAAAACTGTCCAACATTGACAGAAAGGGAATCTGACAGAGTCAGCAGCTTATGGAAGTGACAGGCTCTCCTACGCATCGCACAGCCCCATGGAAACACCATCTGCCCCTTGAAGAAAGAAATCACGCAAACGTTGACATATACCGAACGCTCACGGTGCCTTTCAAACTAACCTGCCCACGCATCAAACTATAACCGATCCTCCAAACTCAACATGCTCCGTCCTCCGCCAGATAACGGACTTGTTTTGTGTGTCTCCATCCAGTACGAGATCACTTTCTTCAAGGTTGCGGATGACCTTTGCCAAGCTGCACTCCGACGTCGGAGGCCTGGCCGAGCGGAGCGGGGAGTGGGTGGGAGGTGGGATTTGCGGGGACCGCGGGATGGGGGACGGCGGATCGGCTCACGTTGCGGCTGCGTCGACGCGGCGAGCTATGAATTCTCAGGCGCATTTCTCACGTGGTCTAAATGAGAATGGGAACATGGCTCGCGGGAGGAGAGAGGGAGAGGGAGAACCTGGAAGAGTGAGAGAGAGAGATAGAGAGAGATAGAGAGAGATATAGAGAGATAGAGAGAGATATAAGAGATAAAGAGGCAGGGACAGGGTGAGACACAGGACAGAGACATGGAAGACGAGTGTGGGACTGGGCATGACATGTTTTTGTCCCCACATCAAAGCTGTAGCAGATCCCCCCCAAACCTCCTCACTCCAAACAAGCTGTTTAACAGGAGCTGCCATGTCAACGAATGCAGTCAACGGGCATCAGAAGAGCGTTGGCGATCACTCAAGCCACAGGGTTACTGGCTCATCGAGTGTTTGTCACGTGTGCGTTCTCTCTGTTCATTTGCACAGTGATGATTTCCAGCTAGGGACCTTCTCCTAATTGTGGTGATACATCTGTGCTAATGCTAGTTTTATGCTTTCACATCCCCCCCACCCCCACACAAATTTGCCCCAAGCTTTCTGAGACATTTTCACAGATCGGTGAGTGGATGTGTTATGTAAGACAGACATTTTGCTTCTATGCACTTTCACTTCACAGTAATGTACACGTTTGCCTTCTCCATCTTCCCCCTCTCCCTAGTTCCCTTGAATTGCTGTTTATTTCCTATTAACATGGGCACTCCCTCTCTCTCTAAATCTGTATATATCTCTACCTCACTCCCTCTCTCTCTAAATATGTATATATCTCTACATCACTCCCTCTCTCTCTAAATCTGTATATATCTCTACATCACTCCCTCTCTCATTTACTATCTCCCTCTCACCCTCTACCCCTCGCCCTCTGTAGTCATCTCTCTCTTTGACTGTCCCTCTCTATCTCTGTCTCCAACTCTGTCTTTGACTGTCTCTCTATGTATATCTCTCTATTGCTCTCTCTCTTCCCCTATCTCTCTTTTACTATCTCTCTCACCTTCTCACTCTCCCTTTATTTATCTCTTGCTCTCTCTCTCTCTTTCATGCTCTCTCTCTGACTATCTCTCTCTCCTCTCTCTCTCTCTCTCTCTCTCTCTCCTCTCTCCCTCCCTCCCTCCCTCCCTCCCTCCCTCTCTCTCTCTCTCTCTCTCCAAAGTAGTCTGAAGAGCTGCTGCATTACTTCTTTGCGCTGCTTAACAAATCGCTGCAGACTGCAGTGAGTGTGGTTGCTGGAAACTTGCAGCACACCCCGCGGCGATGGGCAACGTCGGACGTGGCCAGAGGGATCCAGTTAAAGGGTTCAGTGAGGATTCATTCTGATCCACCCGTCCAAAATCCAGCCCACAAAATCATCCACTTCATCAAGAGTGAAAAAGTCCACGCAGTTCACCGACCGCTTGTGAGACGGACTGCTCGGAGAGAAATGTGATTTTGTTTGTCGCTCTTTCTTTTGGGGGGGGGGGGGTAAAGTTCCATACAAATGCACGAGAGCAGTAAAGCACTGTGGGTAATGAACATCACGCCATGGCACTGCTGAGCGCCCCCCTCCAGGCTCCCCTGTTGCCATGCCGACACCAGGTGCAAAACCGTACCTGAACCGATGCTGTTTTGATCCTGATCCAAAGCGGATCCTCTCCCAAGGAAGCCCCCGAGATGCTGCACGCATGCGGAAAGCCACTACCGTTGCGCGCTTTGTGACACGCGCTCCCAAATCACTGCATGCTCCAGCCTTTTCATGTGTGCGCTAGAGTCAGCCGACTGAACATCACCGGGGAAGCTTCTTCACTGCAGGCAGTGTATGTCAGAAGATAAACACGTTAAGGAACTCGTATTACCGCGGATCTATAAAACACATCACACACATCTGTTAAGAAGAAGGATGCTGACGGAAAAGAAGGCAATTCCCTCAGTCCTTCCTTGGACAAGGAAACATATCTGTCAGGGATCCTGATGGGGAGGGAGACGGAGTTCTCTTCAGAGCTGAAAGCACAGCCTCTGTCTCCGCGAATCTTAAATGTCACTGCTGGGTGTTAAGAGCATATCAACCCTTTCAGTTTGGATTACCAAGCACTCGACTCAGAAACTACAGGCAGATGTGCAAAGAAAACCGCAATCTTTCAATCCCATTTAACATCATCTCCCAGCATCCTGATTTTATTAAACCCTTTGGAGGCTAATCTAAGAAAGGTCCACATGAAATCAACAGAATGATAATCTAGGCTCCGAGCACTGCAGTTAAAGGACGACAGTGAGTTCATTAATTCAGCATTGCTGTCATTTCTCTAGCGGTTCTTGCGAGTCTGATGGGGGACGTGTTTCAGTGTGTAAACGTTACCTTCCATTCACCAGATAGAGAGGAGACACAACAGGAACTTTGGATTCAGCTGAAGCAAAAAACAACCAGAAATTCAGCTCTTTTGTTTAACTCGGCCTGAGGCATGAGATTCCGTGTGGGCCACACGTGTCCACGTGTGATTCCATAAGCACTTCGGCTGGGCCTCGTTCCACAGGCGCTGCCTGAGGTAGAACTAAACCCACCTCCTCCTCGACCCTGAGCCCCTGAGCCCCTTGTTTCCTCTGTACCGCTATCCGCTCCCATCCGGGAATGACGTTGGAACATCTATAGTTCAGGGCCGCTAATATGTTACACCACGGCTGGCGATGGTGGGGTGGGGAGGGAATGTGCATGACCTTGGCCCAGGTGGAGCAGAAGTTTCCTTGACAACTCCTGATGGAGAAACCCCTGGGTGTAGGAAAGGCATACTAGCTGTACCATCGCTGGTAGTATTTATAGTCCTACTTTCACTGCAAAACTACTCATGGACACCCAGTGTAGCACTTAAAAGCCCATTGTGAGGATTCATGCAAACAGAGGGATTGGGCAACAGCAGAAGAGACTTCACACGGAGGTGAAGCTTTTGGGTTGACCGCAGGTGTGCGACAGCAACGCTGTGGCCTGGTGCTAATGGGCAGAACTCTTCGCAGGGTCTTTGACAGCTGGGTCCATTTAACAGCAGCGCAGAAGCTGAACGTAGCTCCTTGGGGCGTAGCGCTGACCTCAGGCGTGATTCACTGATGAGATCAGTGAGACCTGCGAGACCTGCCTGGATTTTATTGCCCGGACATATCAGACAGATACCCTGGGCTTTCAGAGCATTTAACGATTTATAGATGAGTAATAGTACCATAAAGATAATTTGGTAACATATTGGAAGCCAATGTATGGATTTAAGAATTAGTACGATTTTTTCGCTTCTAGTGAGGACTTGGATAACCTGAACTTGTTTGACTTTTTGTTTGCCTTCTTTTGAAGTCCAGCAGTGAGACTGTAATCAAGTGAAACTACACAGAAGAGATCCTCAAGAAAAAATATTGATTTTTGAACTGGTAAAATATTATCAACAGAATCTGCACTATGGGAAACTGGTAAAGTCTGGTAAAACTCTGGTAAGATGTTGGATAGTCTTGTAGGATATGGTCAAGGGGAAGCATATATAGCTTCAATAAAATGGTCCAAATCTGAGGCACACCACAGCCTGGAAGCATTTGTTCGAAAATATATTCTTGTCCATTTCAACAAAGTTGTCCCTGTCCTATAATTGTATCCCAAAACAGTTTAGGATTGGACCTGAGTGTCCAACCCAGTTCTCAAGTCTATCTAAGGTTTTTTTTTAATCTATGGTGTCAAAGGCAGCAATATCAAGGAACAGTAGAACAGATATCTTCCCACAATCCATTTTAAATGAATATATTTCTGTTACTGTGATAAATGATGTCATATATTTTTCTGAACCCTGACCACCAGGAGTGAAAATCAGTTTTCATAAAACTGATAAAAATACATTTGCCCACCTTAACTAGGGCACTACTGTTTTGCTGGTACATTGTTTGCTTCTTGTGAACAACATAAAAATAAATACCGTGACATGTCATGTATCATGTAAATGTCCTGAAGTATCATGATATAATATTTTCCTCACATTGCCCACCCCTAACAGAAACACCTAGAAGAACCTGCCCTACTCTTACAGTTCTATGATTTATTGCAGTTGACCTCAGGACTATACAGAGCTTCATTCCTCAAAAGTAAAGTAACAGTATTTCACCTCTACTGCTCATATACAGTATGCAACATTGATAACGCTGGCATTTTTGGCTGGAGTATTCTTTGCATTTCGGTCACAGGCAGTTAAATGTTCACAGCTCACAGCCGCTCGACTGAGATACATTTCACTTGCTTTTGAAACCCCAAATCATCTCAGAACACCGAATTATAGAGATAGTGAACAAACACTAACAAGGCCAAACTGCAGAGGTTTGAATTACATTTTTTAAGCCAAGAAGGAATTGACACATTACACTGCGCTGAGATATTGAGTTGCTTGTATGAAAGGTGACAGATAAGAGGAAATTCATCCATCGACTTGCTTTTTCTCTGCCTGCTGGACATGAATCACCGACTTTCCTGATTGGCCAAGATTAGACTGTCATGCTGTCACCTGATAGGCTGATAATTACGTGTCAGAGGCAGAGACGCTTAAAGACCAGGCAGGTAGCTCTACCCTAAGGTAGCATCACTATTAACACGCTAAAGTAGGAAAATTCACGTCTAATTTCTTGTAAGATCCACAACCCTAACACTCCTGAAATGATTGATGGCATTTTAATTCACAGTAGCACGTTTCATTACACCAGAACTCTCACAATGTAACTAGATATAATTGCAATAAAATATAAGTAAAAATATGCAAAAACTTTGATTGATACCCTGAATTTCAATGGGCTGTTGCATACTGTCACTCGCAACACGGTAATAATCTCACACTCACAATTTTATTCAGGACTGCGATATGTAGAGCTGAATCTGATGTACTGAGGGGGTGTTCTCTCTCATTCATGCCTTCAGCCTCCTCAGTGGGCAGTGGGGCGGTACGCCCACACTCTGGTGGAGACCATATCCCACAAACCCTTTCACCAGGCACGCTCCTTCCGAGGGATTCGGATCTGGTGCCGTCCCGGTCCGATGGGCTCGGGCTCATGTCCAGCTTCCAACATCACCATGGTGATTGCTAATGGGGTCCTGAGCTGTGGGAGGCGGCCATCCTCTGGATTGGTCAGCGCTTGCGGGATGCAGGGGTGTCGGATGTGTCAGACTGCAATAGGACGACTGCGGTACCGTGGCGCACAAAAGAACGGCCCTAGCTGAGTCTGGAGTCCCACGGTGTCGCCACCTGGGATCGGTGGCGAGGATTTCCCATGGTTCTGCTTTGTCATGGCTGCTACGGTTCTGGTTCTGGGTTCGACAATCCATTCTGGAGATGCAGTGGCCAATTGTTTGGCTTTCTCACAGCAGAGACAGATGATTTGTATATTCCTGCATGTCCTGTGTGTCGTGCCCACACATAATTGGGTCTGTGTATCTTCATGTTGGAGTTTTCAATTACATGACACCCTCTCAGTATTCAACCACCCAATTGGCTGCCCAAATGAGATGACAGACCCGTTCCATACATGGGGTTTTCTCAGTCTCGAGCATCATGCCAAATTGCGTTTGCACACATGGTCGCATCCGGGGTCCCGTGTGGGAGATTGTAGGGGAGTTTCATTACCAAGCTTGATGGAATATAAGTGTGGATGTCAGTCGGTGTGACCTTTCTGCTGCAGTGTTGCAGCTCCTTGCATCGACTTTCACGCTGTCGCCTGTCTGTCCTGCGGACCCATCCGGCTTCGTCAATGCTGGAATCGCTGGTGTGATCTCAGAAACAGGGGCCACCGAGGATGATGATGGACTGTAGGGACACACGGAGGTGACACGTGGTCGGGGTTGACATTTACCAATCAGCTGAACAACGCTGATTCCATCCAAGGTGCAGAGTTCCTCTCCTCCAACTCCAAACATCCCAGGTGTTACATGCATCAAACCTTTCATACTGATCTGGGATCAGCCTTTGTCTTTCATATCCTAATACATTATTCAGTGGACAGGGGAAAGAAGATGATTTCAGATCTGCACTTGTGGTCTCAGAGTATATATATATATATATATAGGAATCACACCTATCACATGACAGAAGGTGAGCAACCATTCCTTCAAGATGTGTGAAGTTTCCAGTTTTTCTGCTACTGCAATGCAGCCTTCTAGTTTGCCTTAATGTGTTTAGGGAAGAACATTCCCTGCCTATGAAACCATAAACCCATTATCATCCCTGAGAAACCCACACAAAACAGTTCGATCCGATTCAAAACAATTCAGTTCACATTTGTTTCCATATCACACCGTTCGACAGACACCATCGCAAAGCAGACGTTTAGAAGCACTAACAAGGAAGTTGAGCGAAAAAAAGGGCCACTAAACAATCCCCTGATGCTGCATGAGGAAGAAACTTTGAGAGCAGGCGTAAAAACCTATTCTCAGCCACGCTACAGTGCTGGAACTCAAGCATAGGGGATAAGCCAGCCATCAAGGTTAAAAGGAGCACAGAGTAGGGAGAGCACAGTGTCTGGTGGACATAGACAGGCTTGGAGATATGAGAACAGGACGTTTTAGTCTGGGCACATGGCGGACTTGAAAGGTCAAGGAACAGAGCAGGAGCTCCCGATACACAGCTGGGACTCCAACCTTAAATCCCGCGGCAGGGAGCCCCTTTTACCTGCAAGCAGCGCTTCGGTGGTGCAAGGCCCTCGTGTGTGCTGCCGAGCGCCGAGGTGTGTTGGCGAACCGGCCTACAGACCACCGCGGGTCAGGTGGCGAGGGTTCTGAGAGCCGCTCCCAGCTCTGTGGCCTCGCAGGGTGAGCGCGAGAGCAGGGGGAGGCGGCGAGGGGGCCCTGGGGCCCGGGCTGCCCGAGCTGATAAGCAGCTCTTGGGGGTGCGGGGGTCTGTGGGGGTCTGTGGGGGTCGGTAGCTCCACTTCTGGCTGTGTCTATGCCAGCTGCCTCGTCTATGTTCGCTGGTCTTGCTTAACCTCTCCTCCTCCCACGCCAACACCCCTCCTCCCTCCTCTCCCCTCCCCTCCTGGCACTCCTCTTATCATGAAGCCCTCTCTCTATCTCTCCTCTTCTCCACCCATCCCCACCCTCTCACAATTGAACCCCCCCACCACCACCCCCCCCACCACCACCACCCCCCACCACCACCACCCCTCCCATTAGTTACTGGAGCGCGTGATCAGTCAAGCGCAGCAACAGCTTCTATGTGTGTGTGTGTGTGTGTGTGTGTGTGTGTGTGTGTGTGTGTGTGTGTGTGTGTGTGTGTGTGTGTGTGTGTGTGTGTGTGTGTGTGTGTGTGTGTGTGTGTGTGTATGTGTGTATGTGTGTGTGTGTGTGTGACAGGATGTGGAGCATTAGGTTACGGCAGTGAGAGAGGATTAGCTGAACAGACACGGTGCCAGAGACTTGGAGCTCGCCACTGCGACAAAACAACACACACACACACAAACACACACGTGCTCTCACACACACACACACACACAAATTAGCCTGGCAGTAAAAGATAAACAACCACACAGCAAAATGACACTTCTAGGTGTGTTTACACCCACAGATCAACCTCTTCTAGGTGTGTTTACACCCACAGATCAACCTCTTCTAGGTGTGTTTACACCCACAGATCAACCCCTTCACAGAGGTGGGTCATTTAACACTGCAGATTTGACTAGATATCATGGCCTCAGAAAGAGCTTTGAGATGAAGCTTCAGGCTGAACTGTTCATCTGCTGATGCTTTGACTGCATATGCAAACCCAGAAATTCTATGGTCTGCAGAATTTCATAAAATTTGTTCCTGGACCAGCAAGTCTTGATTTACAGATTAGGCGAGAGAAACCACAGAACCAACGCGAGAAGAGCAGCAGAAAACCATGAAGCGTGAAGAAGTCATCCGCGCGAGTGCTGATCTCAGATCAGCCTTTCCATAACCTGCCTCCATACGTCTTATTCATGAGCTGCTATCCGCCCCGCCTACTCAACCGTGTAATAATACATGCGTGCATATTTGCATATTGAAAGGAGCCCTGCGTAAGAGATCTAGGTGGACACAGTCCCTCTGACTGACAGGGACATACGCCAATCAAGGACGTGCCAAGCAAAATGCAAACAGGAGCAGCACGTGTCAGTCATACGTTGGAAACATGCATATTCATGAGGCTTAGCTGTAAAAAAACCTCATGCATAAGGAAGGTTGAAGGCAAAGGAGTGATCTGCCATCGCGTTCGTTTTAAATAAGCGAAACAAGAGTCTGTGGGCCACAGGTCGCCATATGCCTCTTCTTCCCCGGGGTTAAGTTAACGGGCAGGAAACGGCAGGAGCTCCTCCCTGTTGACGTGGGTCCGTAGTTAAGGGCAGCGCTCAGCATCTGTCACTGCTGACGGCTTTCTCACTCATTCCCATTTTACTGCCTGGTATCCGCCCCGGTTCTGGTTCTGGTCGTGGCCAGACCTCAGTGAGGATCCTGGGAAGGATGGACAGGGTACAGGAGCGTGATGGCGCCAGTGCTTGGAGCTCCGATTAATAATACAGGGGGATGTTGGTGGTAGAGGATGAACTGGTCTGATGTGTTGTGCTAGGAGCAGATGAACGTGAACGGGGCGGAGAGAGGGTGGAGCGACGGAGGTGTGTGTGTGTGTGTGTGTGTGTGTGTGTGTGGGGTGAGTGAGTCTCTACCTTCAGGCAGCTGGTGTCAGCATGTAGTCTTGGCATCGTGATGACAGTGTCATCTGGACACACCGGACAATTGAACTGGAAGCATCACTGTGATGTGTAACTGCACATCTGTATCCAAGCGGCCCGTGAGTGCAGGGACAAGGTAGGTGTTTCTATGTGCAGTTTTTTGCATTACTAGTTCACATTCAGTCTCCTCAGTTCCAGATTATCCAGATATCCCAGTAAAAAAAATGGAGTTGGCACAAAATGGCTATGGCGCCACAAAGCATGGAGTGGGTGTAAAGTGGGTATGTCAGAGCAGTGGGAGGAGCTATAAAGGAGGAGTTGTGGGTGTGTCAGAGCAGTGGGAGGAGCAATAAAGGAGGAGTTGTGGGTGTGTCAGAGCAGTGGGAGGGGCTATAAAGGAGGAGGTGTGGGTGTGTCAGAGCAGTGGGAGGAGCTATAGGAGGTTTGGTGTGTCAGAGCAGTGGGAGGAGCTATAAAGGAGGAGGTGTGGGTGAGTCAGAGCAGTGGGAGGAGCAATAAAGGAGGAGTGAAGAACAATATCCATTACATTTGAAATATGGGGATGGTGCCCAGAACCCCCCCCCCCCCCCACACACACACACACACACACACACACACACACACTGATATGAACAGATGCGTTGAGGAATGGGAGAAGCAGCATCAGGCTATGATAGCACTGTGTTTCACCTTCTGGTCACTCTAATTATCCCCACACACCCCATTTAACCTCAGCACACAATGCATACAGTATTCAAGGACCCTACACACCCACACAAACACACACACACCCGCATAAACACACACAGTCTGAGCTGTTGATAACACATCTCAAACTGCTCTGTGTCTGATCGGATGATCTGATCCACACTCTGACAACCCAGAGACCATTCGTCACAGAAAAGAGAGAAAAGGAGCCTGAGAGGTGGAAGAGGGTGAGAGAGAGAGAGAGAGAGAGAGAGAGAGAGAGAGAGAAGCAGGGATTTCCTGCCGAGGTCTTGTCTGACATGGCTATCTGCAGCATTAAACAGACAAACAGCTCAAGGGAGAAAAAGAGACTTACAGTTTAACTTCAAAGGTCCATCGGTTTCCAAACCATTTGCCATAGAGGGGCATCTAATTCTAAATCCTCCCATTTGCCATCTGGACGGCAGGACGATCTCCTGCTGTCCGTCTGCCCGTCCGAGGTTGTAAGATGGCAATGTTTCCATTAAAACCACCATGAACTAGGCTGCTCTAGCGTGGAAACAAGTCATGTCGCTCTCTGAAGGCAACCGAGGAAGAATAAAGCATGGCGCAACCTTCTATTTAATCCCCTGGTCTAGTTCAATCCTTCTATTTAATCTCCTAGTTTAATTTAATCCTTCTATTTTACGACTAAAACAGACACTACAATTTATTGTCAGTTTGACAGAAAATACAAACTTTTAAGTGTTAAAAAATGGGAAAAGGAGCATTAGCAGTGGAGTGTCCCTTCAGGCTCACCGTAGCTCTCTCAGTAATTAGTTACAGGTGACTAATTTGTGATGGTGTCTTTGTAAAATGGTTTGCAGCCAGCTAGGATTGCATTTTAGCATTGCTTCCTTTCGGTTGGTCGAAGGGCCCGTGAGGTTAAGAGCTAAAAGGATTGCTTGAAGTGCTGCATTAATTCCTTTATATGTAGGCCTTACTTTTGTGCCTTAGAGTTGTGTGTGTATTTGTAGTGTGTTGACTGTGATGAGTTTTAACACAGCAGCGTTAGTATAAACCTTGTGTGTGGTGTATTGCCGAGTGTGTGGTGTAAGGATGAGTGTGTGTGGTGTACGTACGCTTGAGTGTGTGTGGCGTGCGGTTGAGTGTGTGTGGCGTGCGGTGGAGTGTGTGTAGCTACAGAGTTTCCCTGGGGTCTAGATCAACGTGTCCTTTTGTGCAGGCTAACTGCTCTTCAGCCAAGACGGTGTACGTACACCTGTATTTCCTTCGGGGACTGTAGTTTGAAGCTGACTTCCATTTCAGCACATTGGAGACCTCGACCTCTCTCACGTGGGTGGTGGTGGCCCAGGCTTCACCTTTAGCGTTGGGTGGTGCTGTGCTGCTTTTCTGATTTCTCTGTCGTTTTCTCATGGCGTATGTGTGACTCTTATTTGAGGTAGCGCAACATTTAATTCTCCCCCGCAGGTGACCGTGTTCCCATATCAGCTGCTGGATGAAAGGCGACTTAAGCAGCATATTTGTGCTCTTGTGTTTATTGATTTCTTAATGCTGTGAAATTACTTATTTAAAGCTTGCACTGATTTGGAACAAAGCAACACAATCCGCGTCGTGGTTTAAAGTTTAGAACTTGTTTTAAATGGCACATCTCTGCATACACAAATGAAAAGCTTATGCCGTTTAACAGGTTCAAGGGTTACTCTCCCGACCCGCACCGCTCACAGATGATTTCTGAATTGTAAAATCCGGATTTGCCACAGCGGCAGCTTTAGAACAAAGCTCAGTGTCCACAACACTTATTTGCACTCTGCACACAGAAACGTTTAAAAGAGGTTTGAGGGATGAGATGGGTGGAGTTCTGCTGGTTTCATCTGAGCTCCCCATCGTCTCTGTCTGTAGTGCCTCCATTCTTCTCACTTTGGTCCACAAGGGGAAATGAACTGTTTAAAATGCGCAGAAGAATTCTCACTGCACCATTTAATCTCTGGCTATAATCCCACCTGGAGATTTATTATTTTTTAGGCTGGCCTGTCTGGCAGTAAGGACTTAGATCACAGCCATAAATGAAAGGGAGCTTGAAATGAACTGTCCAAGTGAGCAGATATGGAACTGGAAGCAAATGAACAGACACGTCTTCGTTTTCCAGTGAGTCACATCCCATCTCACAGACGACCGATGCAAACGGAAGCGAGTTCCTACAGATGCTTATAAAAACCCCATAAAACCGGCCCTGTAACTCCAGTGCTCTCACCAGTAGAGTCCCATGCAGTGTAACTACACTACTCCACAGTTTATCACTTCTGAAGAGTGCAGTAATGACAAGTGAGTAGCAAACCATGTTGTAATCCAATTTCACTAAAATGACACCAGACTTTTTTTTTTATTATTACTGATTAATTATGGTGATTTGGGCTTTTAAGTCTGAAACAAATGTCAAAAGCAGAGTGAGGTGAAAACTGTCACTGATCAAAGCGCTGAAAGGCGATACAGGTCTCTGTGTTTTGGCTCTTTTGCGAGCGGACGGTCTCGGCTGGCTGAGAAAGTCTTAAAATAAACCTGCGCGGTGAAAAGCAAAAGGTAGTGATGTGTGTTGTCCATGTGTGTGTGTTGTCCAGGTGTGTGTGTTGTCCAGGTGTTTGATCGGTACTGCGGCTTGACTCACACCTCCCGCGCTCCTGCGTCCAAAGACAAAAGGACCTTCAACCTTCTCAAGACCTTGGAACATCTCATGCTGCTCTTAGAGACGACAGAAGGAAGGACAAGCCTGCATGACTATAAACGGGTTCATTAGTTATATAATCCAGGGCCTTGGATCCCAGGTTTATCAATAAATAAAGAAAACGCCAATGGAAGTATGTCTTATAATGTATATTATAGTGTACTTATAATCATATTCTTATAATGATGACTCTGCTTCCCATAACAGGTCACGGATTCTTTGAGAAAACCCATTAAGTAGCTATAATTAAACATCAGTGCTGTTCCTCACACGTGTATTACGTGTCTGTGTAGAGACCGATTGTCATGTGTGCTGCTACGAACTCTCCCTACAGAAGAGATTCCCTTTCCAGATGAATGCTAATTAAAAACCTACAGTAAAAACCCTGCAGTAAACCTTAACCAGCCAACACTAAGATCAAATCCACCAGCCTTTAGATAATGGCAGTACCAGTCACATCAATAACATTTAGAGATTACATTGTAGATTATGTGAGATATAAAGAGATGTGCATGGCTTCCCAAATGTAAATGCCCAAAGTTTCCTGCTTGTGTATTGTAAGCAGTTAAGAGAGTATGCTTGCTTCTGGATTATCACAGCATGCTAAGTGCACAGCGTTTTACATTAAGATGCCCTGCTTTCGAAGTTCAGTGTTAATCCATTACAGGTCATACGGCGTCATACAGCCAAACACAGTGTGTGTTTCAAGCTCAATGAACAGAAAATGCATTTAATTTGTCTAATCAATAAAGAAAATGCATTAAATTTCTCTAATCAATAAAGCGCCGGACACGTCCTTGGATATTTTATGTCTTCGCTCACATCTGATATAAGATTGTGCAGTATGCATAATTGTCACTATAAATATCACTATAGTGACAGTTACACTGGAGTACTGTAGTTACAATTTGAGAGCTTGTCCTGGAATCGTCTACCCAGATGCGAACATGGCGCTCTCCTATGGGAGAAGTGCTCTCATTTTAAAAAGGAGAATCGCACGAGTCTTGTTGCCATTCGATAATGTAAAACCAAAGAGATGTAAAACAAAACTAGATGTTTTACAATCTCTTTTAACATGTTGCTTAGACAGGGGGTTTCTGTAAGGTATGCTTTTTGAAGGCGGCAAAGATCTAATGTAAGTATGAGTGCCGCTTTAGTTTCAAGCTGAGCCAGCGAACAAATAAATAAGTAATTAAGTAATAACCTTAAAGGGTAGAGTGTAAGCGAGGACGAAGGGCTTGACTCGAGGTTCATCTTGTTAACGAATTAATGACCTAATCGCAATTTCATATGCACCACTGAATTAATTTAGTAATTAAGACGGCATACACGAGCACATGGAGGAACACGGCGGATGGAAAATGCGTTTAAACGCGGTTAGCCAGACGTTAGCCAGCGCGACAGCATCCGCTAAGGTAACGCTGCTAACGCCGAGAAAAGATGGTGTCAAATAACTTTGAATGCACAAAATGGGAGGTGCATAAACGAAAGAATATTAAAGAATGTGAAGAAGAGAAATTTTCGGAGCGGGGGTGTTGGGGCAGAGAGAAAGAAAATGAGAATGCGAGAGATGGGGTTGTCAGAATGAATGATTGCAGTGTTGTTCACAGTGGTGAGTGTAACATCATGGGTGCCTGATTTTTGTGGATCTACGATGTAGTGAGAGGGTTTATGGTGTGAGGCATGGGCGAACATTAATGTTTCAGTCTTTGAGGACAGTTTCATCATCTTTGACCTGGACGTTTGAGTTGGTAGGCGTTCCGAACGGGATTTCTAAATGGAATTTCAATAAACGAGGATCCCCGCAGGAATTGTTATTATGGAGAAAGCACTGCTAAAGGCCAACGGAACACTTGCAACGATATGACGAGGACCAGGGCCGCTGTGAATGCAGTGAGCACCAAACCAAACGCTATCCTCTGCAGCAATTCAATGAAAGCAACATTTTCTTCTATTCTTACAGAGCCATATGTCAGAACACACCATGACGAAACATGCCAAACCCCGGTGCCCAGAATTTGTAAATAGTAAACGATGTGGACAACAAGCACGAGTGATAAGTCGAGTCTCTCTTCTGTTTGTCCATATCCCTTGCTAGATCTCCACTGTGTCTGTACGTTCTCTCTCTCTCTCACACACTCTCTCTCTCTCTCTCTCTCTCTCTGGGATAACCGCACAAGATAAAAGCTAGCCTTCACCTGACACACGTACAAATCAAGGCTGGAGCGAACACCTCTGCAGACTCCCCAGCTGTGAATATAAAAGCCATGGCAACCAAACCAGCGTCCAGAGCGATAACAGCCAACTCCCCCTTCCAGTGCGGAGCATCACAGGCCTCCAGCTCGACGGCTGAAGGAGAAGCAAAGTGACATACGAGACGCGAGGGAGCAGGAGTGTGTGACAGTGTTCTCACCCAGTGCAGGAGTGTCCCAGTGTTTAAGAGCAGAGCACCATATGGACTTTGTGTATACTGCATAATGAAGAGTGGACAAGGACATTAAGCTCCAGCTTCCAAATCTCCCTCTCTCCCTCCCTCTTCCTCTCTCCCCCTCTCTCTCCCTCCCTCTTCCTCTCCCTCCCTCCCTCTTCCACTCTCCCCCCATCCCACCCTCTCTCTTTCTCTCCCTCTTTCACTCTCTCCCTCTCCCACACTCTTTCCCTGTGTGCTATTCTACTTTTCCTCTCCCTATCAAACTCTAACTCTATAACATCACAGGCAATCATTGTCCCATCTCTCTCATTCTTTCTTATTCTTTCTCTCTCTCTCTCTCTCTCTCTCTCTCTCTTTCTCTATCTATCTTTCTTTATTCTTCCCAAGGGTAGCAACCAGGAATGTTCTTGTATCTCATTCATCTTAATTATCACTGAATTGACAGACATATCCAAGCTGCTGCTAGTTAAGGTACACAATATCACACACACACGCACACACACACACAAAGAACCAAGAGATACAAAGGCTGCAATAAAAACGTTTAATTTCACACCATCTGGTGGAAATCTGTCTCGACTGAATGTGTCCAGAGAACCACACACTCTTATCTCAGCAGCACCTGCGTACGATGCGCATCGAATCACAGGTTGAATGGCGGGTCCCTCAGAAGGTCCACAATCCACGTCTGGGCCCAGGATCGATACGGTGACGGCGCACCACATCCGTTTGATCCCGCCAAAATCCACACATTGCAACCTATGTAACGAAGTTGCTGTACCTACAGCTTTATGTCGGGGAACGTCGAGGCTGCGTTGGACAAGGAAAGCCCCCTTTCCCTGAGGAGACGAATGTGTTAGCTTAGGTGTTTGGTCACGCCTTGTCAGAGGGGATGATTTATTGCCAGTGTTCGTTCATAAATAATGGAGGTATCTGTAAAGTAGATTAGCTGCTGCATGCGTATGGACATGGTTGCCTACCCAGGACTCCAACTGTAATTTCCTACCCTTTATTTTAATTAATCACAGAAAATTAGCCCAAGAAAACATGAGGGTTCCCTTACCATGGCCTTTTGGCCATGAACCATTACCATGTACCTGCTTCCTATGGTTGAATGCTACACACACACACACACACACACACACGTTCTTATTGTGTGCCTTGACCTACATGTATAAGACCAAGGTCGCTGATTCATTATGGTGTCGTCAGTCAAGGATCGCCCCCAAAACCAGACCCTTCTAAGCCTCACGTAGGTCGGCCAGTGGCCGCCGTCGATCATTTGGGAAGGGCGTTTGTCACCAGGTCACTGGGACTACTGCTGCAGGGAATCACAAATGCCAATATTTCCTCACACTCAATCACAGGGGCTGGCCAGAAAGGACAGGGGGGCGGGGCCATGGGAGGGGGTGGGGTCAAGGGGAGCCAGCTGGGGGGATGTTGACCGAAAGCCATCTGTGTGCTGCAGAGGTGAGGTCACATGAACTCAGCTTCGCAGCTCATGCCCTGCAGCCAATAGGATCCTGTCGTCATGGACGAATGACAACAGGTCCCGACATCACATGACAACACGCTACAACATTTAGTACAGTGACGCACAACACACAACACAAAGCTTCGCAATGCAACACATCACATGACAACACGCTACAACATTTAGTACAGTGACGCACAACACACAACACAAAGCTTCGCAATGCAACACATCACATTTCGATACAATGCTATATAATTCAGCACATATCCATAATCATAATAATAATGGCCCCTTTCCGGGGTGCATAGCCTGAACCATGTAATCAAGGGCTTCTCAAGCCCACTGTAGGCCACAGACCAATCAGGTAACACCATAAATAACTGTTAGCAGAGAATCAGCACACGTGGTGAGATTTAGCCCAGGACGAGGCTGGACGTGCGTACACCCGTCTGGTGAGTCAGGTGGTGAGTCCAGAACACAGCTGACCTGTTAATTCAGGCCTCAGTCGCGGCCTCCAGCACACCTGTCGCTGCTAAGCAGTATTTTTACTTTATCCCCACATGTATTTTTAGCAAATTCACACAGCGCCCTCCCAGTGGGCTTGCGCTGGTTGGAGATATTTTTACCTCACTGTGAACAGCCTTTGCTAATGAAACATGGCATCGGTGGTGACGCGTGCAAAGACAGGCAGCTACAACAAAGTCCCGCGTTACCCAACCTGACGGGGTCCCTGTACGAGGCAGCGTGCCCTCCGGTCGGCCTGCGGCAGAGGGGACGGTGTGTTGCACTCTGACAGGGCGACCACCTCCTTAACCACCTGACGGCACAGGAGGTCCAGCGCTCGGTGTCACTCGACGAGAAATGACGAGCCCTCAACCGCTGTAACGCGTGACCCGTGTCAGGGTCTCTGACTGGAACTCACACATATATCACCCAGTGGGAAGGCAGTTATCTCTCCAGCCCCAAACAGACAAAAACAAGCAGTGAAACCGCTACACAGAATCTCCCGAGCTTTCAAAACATTCTGACTGACAGAATATTGTTGATTTGTTTGTTTTGCTTCAGCGTCACACAGGACGCTGGGAGGATCAGCAGTCAGGGAGCCCGACAGCCCATTACACTGCTAATGATGCGCTCTGTGCGGGACGCCACTCTCAGCTGACAGAGGAAAACACTCCAGGCGACACGCCAGCACAAAGGCAGCGCATCGATCATTAGCAATAGCAGGAAAAGCCCCACCAGTACTACAACACACCCCCTGGCCACCTGCTCCTGCCCCCCTGCTCCTGCCCCCCTACTCCTGCCGCCCTGCTCCTGCCCCCTGCTCCTGCCCTCTTCTCTGGACATTTCTCCTCTGACTGAACAGAAACCCCTGTTCACCTTCCTATCCGCACGACACCAGGCTCCTTTGCAGCGCTGGGGGACGTTAATTTACTTTTAGCACGCTCTGAAGATGAAGGAACGCTCAATCTAGAGCACTCGGATGTAGCCTCTCCTCTCTTCTCCTCACCTCCCCTCTCCTCTCCTCTCCTCTCCTCCCCTCTCCTCTCCTCTCCTCTCCTCTCCTCCCCTCTCCTCTCCTCTCCTCCCCTCTCCTCTCTTCTCCTCCCCTCTCCTCTCCTCTCTTGCAGTCTAATTTTTCTTGAACTTCTGAGAGAGGGAGAGAGGGAGCTGTTCCACTGATCTCTGAGACGCCACATTATTAGACAGATATAAACAGTTTTCATAAAGTTAAAATATGATCAGAAGTGTGGAACAAGGCTTGTTTTCCCAGGCAGGTGCCCCCCTCCTCCCGCCCGCCCGCCCGCATTAGCCAGATCTCCCGTGGGTACCTTGAGCAGTCGCACGGAAGGCAGGAAGGCGGCATGGCACAGTTTCCGGATGGTCCAGTTGAGAGGCCGTGGAGCGTCCAGCTGGTTCATCGCTCCCGGCCGGACATTCCCGGTGTCCGGAAAAGGGCCCCACATCGGGACGGTGGCGGCGTGCGATCGGCGTCCGGCCAAACCTCGATTCCGCTCCGCTCAAGGAGCATGACCCCCACTCAATCCGGACGGGAAGACCGCGCGCACCGCTCGGCCCCCACACACCCCCCCTCCCCTCCGCCCACCCCCCCTCCCGCCCTTTGAGCCCTTTGCCCGGTCCCCGGGCCCCGACGCCCAGACCCCCCCCCGTGGGAAGCCCCGCGGATCCGCAGGGCCGGGGGGAGCGCTCCAGAGCGTGCGGGGGAATCCGGAGTGCGTGCGCCCGGTGGCGGCAGCCGGAGAGGAGGAGACTCGGCGAGAGGGGAGACGTCGGGAAGTGTGCGCTCCGAACGCACGACGGGAGAATGGAGCGCGAGTGAAGAGATCCACGCGCAGGGAAAGGCGCAGAGGAGAGAGGGAGCAAGAGAGAGAGAGAGAGAGAGGGAGGGGGGAGGAGAGAGAGGGAGAGAGGGAGGGAGGGAGAGAGAGAGAGCGAGGGAAGAGAAACAGGAGAGCAGGCGTAATGTAGAGCAGCGCGGCACTGTCTCCAGGAGCCGCATGCGAGAAAGGCGGAGAGAAAAACGAGAGGGAAAAGAAGTGGCGAGAAAGAGAGCGAGGGACAGCGAGAGAGAGAGAGAGAGAGAGAGAGAGAGAGTGCACAGAGACGGCACAGAGTCAGAGAAAGCGCGAGAAGAGAACAGCAAGAGATTATAAGGCAGAAAGGAGGGAGGAGAGATGAATTGAGAGTTCATCGTGCAGGAGAGCAGAACAAGAAAAGTAGCAGGATGAGCGGAAACAAGCAGATCGCTTCTCTTTCTGCCGTCCGCACGCTTTAAAAACCGCCGCGTGGACTCATGGAGAAGTGCAGTGTTTTCTGTCATCCTCTCTGCCTCTGCCTCCCCTGCCCCCGCCGGGTCTCGGAGGTCACGGGTAAAGGCGCGAGAGGAGGTCGCACATACACCTTGTGCTGGCATCCTATACAGGTGCCTTTCACATATTCCTCTCTGATCTTCTGTTACCCTTCTCCTGCCCTCCCCTTTTTCACTCTCCCTCTCTCGCTCTCTCCCTCCTGCCCCCTCCTCTCTTTTGTACTTATCCTTTTCTTGTTGTTCACCAAAGCCCCCTCCTCTCCCGGTAACTTGCTCCGCCCCCCCGCCCCCCCCACCCCTGCGGTCTCTGCGTCCTCTCCAAACATATGCCGCATTGAAGCTCTCCAGTAGAAAGGGTCGTCCAGAGAGAAGCGCATGCCCACACCTGCTCCATATTCCTCCGAAACAGACAGCTCCCCCTGGCCGGGAACGCCCTCGCTAACAGATTGCGTTGTTCCCTAGCCAACGGCAGCCCTCAGGAGTGAGGGGATCAGGTATGGGGGACGAAAGGTAGTCATTCACACGAAAAACAAAAGAAAGAACACAGAGGCATAATGACAAGGTGAAGAAAAATCCCCCCAAAAGGAACGCGTGTAAAGGGGAGGTGAGGAAGAAACAGAGAGGATCACTGTGTGAGAGGAGTGTGTAGGATTAGTGTGAGAGTGTGTAGGGTCAGCGTGAGAGTGGAGTGTGTAGAGTGAGTGTGAGAGTGTGTAGGGTCAGTATGAGAGTGGAGTGTGTAAGGTCAGTGTGAGAGTGTGTAAGGTCAGTGTGAGACCTGATCTAAAGTTTCATTCTTCCCTTCACAGACATGAATCCACTGTGCAATAATTACACAGGACATAAACTCCACCTGTAGCTGTGAGATCTGTGACATCACAGCCTGTGCGTTCAGAGCCACAGCAAGTCGCGTGTCATTACATAACTCCAGCAGTTATGGTGGATCATGGTGGGCAGGGTCCTGAGGGATGGGTAATAATGGTAGGTGGGGTCTTAACTGACAGGTAATAATGGTGGGCGGGGCTCTCACCTTGCTGTCTGCCTCCCTTTCTGATGCTAATGTGCAGTATCTCATCATTACAGTTAATCCTCTGGTACTATTGAAAGTGTGCAGAGGATTATGTCAGAGGTGCACTGAAGAAAGACTCACAGACAAAGAGAGTAAGAAAGAGTGGGGAAAAAGGAGAAAGGCGATGAACCAGAGAGAGGAAAACTAGATGGATGGATGGATGGAGAGATGGAGGGATGAACGGAGATACAGTATATAAGGTGTGATGCAGAGTGAGGGTTACAGTATCTTGCTGTGACTGGGTTTAGTTCCAACAGATTGCATCGTAAAGGCCTTACCTCACACACACACACACACACACACACACACACACACACACACACACACACACGCCCCATAAACAGTGACCATTATAGGATGCTTCTTTACACTCTTCTTCCTCGACAGCTGCCCATCTGAAAGCGAGGGCATGTTACCATAGCAACCTGTGTTTACGCAGCCTCCTTTAGGAGGTGGGATTGGTTTAACTGAACAGGTATGGAGGGAGACTGCCCTCCAATCAGATGTGATTTTGTACACAAACACACCCCCATTGGGCCCCTCGGCTAGTTGAGTCACATGAGTTTGGAGGTTTGATATAGCGCTATTATAAAATGCTAATGTGAAATTCTATCTTAAAGGTTGTTACCAATACCAATAAAAGCTTCTACCATATTTGTATGGTTTATACCAGTAATGTGGGAACATAAAACATTACATAAGATCCCAAGATAAAGAACAATTATTGACATCAACCCGCCCAATGTGGAGATGCTGTATAAGCTGTTCTAGGTTCTAAGAGCATGAGTGACGAATCCTGTGCCGTGTCATTAACCAAAACGTTGCTCAAACTCCTCTCGCGTGTGCAACTCACATCCACAGCGGATGCAGTGAGTACCAGAGGCTCCACCCACCACGTCATTGCGAACCGTCGTTCACGCATAGCAAAGGGCAGCCAAGCGCACTCAGAACCTCCCAATCTCCCAATTCAATCTCCTCTCGAGTGTTCCAAATGAGGCACGTCCGTTCGTACGAGCAGCAGTTCCTAACGGCCTGTTAAGCCGCAGCCCCACATCCTAGCCTCAGGTGATCAGGAGTCGATCGGGAATCAATCGAGGAGTCTAGCGGAGTCTTGACTGAAGGCAACATCCTGAGCTTTCCCCGGGGGCGCTGGCCCGGGTGGCGGAGTTCCCCTCTCAGGGGGTTAACGCCTGATCCAGGGGGAGAGCTTTGCTGACAGCTATTGCCACACCACTGCATGCAAGAGGATGAAGGGCCTGCTCTCTATTCATTTATTCACAGCCCTCACACACACACACACACTCTACATGCTTATATATTCCTCTTTCGTGCAGCTAAGGTAGTTTCCAGTCTGTCCTGCATCACACATCACACATGCTTAAGACATTCTCGAGGAAGTGTAGCCTACGGTCCTGCTCAGTGAAGTCATCTTTGTTTTCATTCCTTAATTACTACCCGACCCGATTCATAACGGGGGTCGAGTGTTCCGGCTTGGGCCGCCCTGCCGACAGCCGGCTGACGCGGGCTCATCCTCTGGCTCCCGTGGAGGGAGAGCGTAGCGGCGGCCCACACGTGCAGGACAGGGTCCGGTCAAGCGCGGTTCGGCCCACACGTGCAGGACAGGGTCCGGTTCGGCCCGCACGTGACTCTCGTGAACTCACGAACGGTTCCAGAGGCCGACCTAAAACAACGTGTGTGGTGTGTGTGTGTGTGTGTGTGTGTGTGTGTGTGTGTGTGTGTGTGTGTGTGTGTGTGTGTGTGTGTGTGTGTGTGTGTGTGAGTGTGTGTGTGTGTGTGTGTGTGTGTGTGTGTGTGTGTGTGTGTGTGTGTGTGTGTGTGTGTGTGAGTGTGTGTGTGTGTGTGTGTGTGTGTGTGTGTGTGTGTGTGTGTGTGTGTGTGTGTGTGTGTGTGTGTGTGTGTGTGTGTGTGTGTGTGTGTGTGTGTGTGTGAGTGTGTGTGTGTGTGTGTGTGTGTGTGTGTGTGTGTGTGTGTGTGTGTGAGTGTGTGTGTGTGTGTGTGTGTGTGTGTGTGTGTGTGTGTGTGTGTGTGTGTGTGTGTGTGTGTGTGTGTGTGTGTGTGTGTGTGTGTGTGTGTGTGTGTGTGTGTGTGTGTGTGTGTGTGTGTGTGTGTGTGTGAGGTGTGTGTGTGTGTGTGTGTGTGTGTGTGTGTGTGTGTGTGTGTGTGTGTGTGTGTGTGTGTGTGTGTGTGTGTGTGTGTGTGTGTGTGTGTGTGTGTGTGTGTGTGTGTGTGTGTGTGTGTGTGTGTGTGTGTGTGTGTGTGTGTGTGTGTGTGTGTGTGTGTGTGTGTGTGTGTGTGTGTGTGTGTGTGTGTGTGTGTGTGTGTGTGTGTGTGTGTGTGTGTGTGTGTGTGTGTGTGTGTGTGTGTGTGAGTGTGTGTGTGTGTGTGTGTGTGTGTGTGTGTGTGTGTGTGTGTGTGTGTGTGTGTGTGTGTGTGTGTGTGAGTGTGTGTGTGTGTGTGTGTGTGTGTGTGTGTGTGTGTGTGTGTGTGTGTGTGTGTGTGTGTGTGTGTGAGTGTGTGTGTGTGTGTGTGTGAGTGTGTGTGTGTGTGTGTGTGTGTGTGTGTGTGTGTGTGTGTGTGTGTGTGTGTGTGTGTGTGTGTGTGTGTGTGTGTGTGTGTGTGTGTGTGTGTGTGTGTGTGTGTGTGTGTGTGTGTGTGTGTGTGTGTGTGTGTGTGTGTGTGTGTGTGTGTGTGTGTGTGTGTGTGTGTGTGTGTGTGAGTGTGTGTGTGTGAGTGTGTGTGTGTGTGTGTGTGTGTGTGTGTGTGTGTGTGTGTGTGTGTGTGTGTGTGTGTGTGTGTGTGTGTGTGTGTGTGTGTGTGTGTGTGTGTGTGTGTGTGTGTGTGAGTGTGTGTGTGTGTGTGTGTGTGTGTGTGTGTGTGTGTGTGTGTGTGTGTGTGTGTGTGTGTGTGTGTGTGTGTGTGTGTGTGTGTGTGTGTGTGTGTGTGTGTGTGTGTGTGTGTGTGTGTTCCTGCGCTGCGTTCACGTGTGCGCTTGTACGTTATGATTGAATCATAGACTCTGTAGTGCCTTTTATTTGTCCTTGGGCTGACCTCACACAGCATCCACCCCTGACTACTCACTCTCGCAGGTCAATACCAGCGTATTGATCCGTAATTGCCTCTTTGTTTCTCTCCCAGGGCCTTCCTGCGACACAGAACGGTGAAGGCGGCAGATTGAATCCAAGGTGGAGGGGCCACATAAAGACATGGCACAGCCTTGGGGGGTTGAGGATGGAGGTGGAGGTCATGTGATCGCAGCTTGGACAACCCCCCCCCCCCCTCCGGTGGGCGTCGCCACGGCAGCGGCAGGGCCGTGTAAAATGCGGCAGCCATCTTTTGGTCTGTTCCATCCTGCTGTTGTGGAATCCTCCTTCAGCAGCTACAGAGTGTCGGCAATAAACCAACAGTCTGTTTACTTATTCATCCAGTCCGGTTACAGCTTGTAAAGCATGTGTGATTGGTTACACGTTCTACACACGAGTAACTCAAATCATTTAATGAGCTTCTAGAAGATTCCTTACATCAGAAACACAGTTCCCCCTTCCCAAAATTCCACTGGGCTGTTTCTGCCTGTACAGAGGATGTGGACACCTGGGAATCAAGGCTGTGTGAAGGAATGCAGTATCACTGCCCTGGTCAGTCAGGGATGAAGCCATATAAATAGCTTGACGGGGCTGAACGAATGCACTACAACGTCTGCTGGAGTGATGACCTCCGGAGCTGCCTCTCCTCTTACGGTTCAGAGGAGTTGAAATCTGCAATCAGTGTCCATCCGACGCTCCTGTGCACGTGCGCGGTACACTGGTCCAGATCAGTAACATTGCAATGCAATCAGATGGCGGATTTTTCCGTTTTCGTTTTGGAACCATGTCTCTATTATGCTCTGGGGAAAAAAATGTAATTGTGGGTGAATATCTTCTCTTTTGTATTTGATTCCGTTTTGATTACAGTTTGGTGATGATGCCACTAGCTCAACCCTCTTCTGTCCCGTTATACAACAACTCCCAGTCACAGAGGGTGCGGTGAGCACCTGAGGCTCCACCCACTGTGTCTCTGCACCACCCTGAGGCTCCACCCACCACGTCTGTGCGAACCGTTGTCCACGCTGTAACAAAGGGCAGCCCAGCACACTCATAACCTCCCTAGGTGCCACACCTACGTCCGCGATTGGCTGATTGGGGCAAGGTCCCTCCCACGCAGAGATCGTCAGGGCTCAAGCCAGCAGAGTGCTGATGATTGAACGAATGCTTTTCTGTTGAGCCACTCCGGGGCTTCCGTTCCCTCTTTCATACCCAATTAGGTGACATGCCTCCTGTAATGCTGTTGGGATGGTTACCAAGATGCGGCGTGCGCTCGATCGATTGACGTTAGACGCCGCTCGCGTCCCACCGGCCGGCACTGGCAGGAGCACATCTCCACTCGCGGAGGGGGCCGTCATCGAGGAGCTCCTGAGCGCGCTCATTACGGGGGCAGATCCGCTGTCACAGAGACGAGTGCGCCTCCCCGGCGGGTCACTGGGAAAACGCAAAACTGGAGCCGAGCTGTTGGAATGTGTGTGTGTGTGTGTGTGTGTGTTCAGGGAAGCTCAGCGTATGCGTGTTAGCTTAGAGCGCTAACGCGCTTCTGCTTAGGCCCGTCTGACAAAGAAAAGAAAAGTTTGGGTCTGTTCTTGCACCTGGAGGTCAAGCTGCCCCGGGCGAAGCAGCCGCCATTCGCAGACGCTCCCAGATGGCAGCGGCGTGACGCAACGGCGGGGAAGGCGAAGAGCGTCTCAGACGCAACTCAGTGCTTTCCTCCCACTGAGGGCAGCCGCTCACTCACAATTCCTGAGAACTGTGTGATGCAGTCAGACTGGCCTCTGGGATGGCTCGTCCAGATGTAGGGAACCCGACAGCTCCCTCTGCGCTGCCGAATCTGTCCCGGCAACCCCGGGGTTCACGCCACGGTCCAGACGGCTCAGGGAAGGTGTGCGGTGTCGCCCCTCGCCGGTGTCGCCCCTCGCCGGTGTCGCCCCTCGCCGCTAATAGTGTCGTACGGTGTAATACGGAGCCAGAGGGAACGCAGGAGGGAATCAGGACTGCAGGAGTCGGTTATTTGCGGCACACGTGGAGGTGAGACTGTAGGAAATAATTGGCTGCCTGTCACGGTACTGACAGGCAGCTGAACTACGCTGCCGAGGAAGATGACGCTTCCTTCTTCCTTCTGGAGGGGGAAGCTGGTACTTCTTTTATGTAAATGAATATCCGCATTTACAGAAGGCACTATGGAGCAGACGTGTTATTTTTATAAGTTTCACTCCTATTTTTTTCCCTTTCTTTCTTTTTTATTCCCACAATACTAAAGAGTAAAATTATTTTCTTGCTCTTGTCACCGTTTTGATCGCATCTCCATTCTCTGTCTCTTCTCCTGCTGAATACAGGCCTCTCCACATATCTTCTTTTGTCCACATATCTATTCCTGTCCATCTCTCTTGGAAGTTAAACCAACCACCTCTGGTGTGCTGCCTTTTGTTCAACACTAGATGGCAATCAACTAAAGCAAATCTTGGCCACACATGTGTGTCCACCACACACACACACACACACACACACACACACATACCTCAGACACCTGTTTTGAATACCAAATGCTGTCAAACAACAGACAAAATCCCTGAATCTTTCAGTCATGACCACAGAATACTAAATCCTCCTCACTAGTTACCAAGATGATGGGAAAATCGATGCATATTATATTCATATGAAAAACAAATGAAAGATAAAAAAAAAAAATCAAACACAAAAACGCCCAATGATGAAGAGACAACCAGTGCTCAGAGCACTCAGTGGTGGGGCCCTCAGGGCCAGAGCCAGAGCAAAGGACCCGCATGCAGGTCTCCTGCTCCACCACCGGGGGCACTGTGTGCACACGATGTAGGGAGGGGGTGTATTTGTAGGGAGGGGTATATGTGTAGGGAGGGGGTATATGGGTAGGGAGGGGGTGTATTGGGTAGGGAGGGGGTGTATGGGTAGGGAGGGGGTATATGGGTAGGGAGGGGGTGTATTGGGTAGGGAGGGGGTGTATGGGTAGGGAGGGGGTATATGGGTAGGGAGGGGGTGTATGGGTAGGGAGGGGGTATATGGGTAGGGAGGGGGGTGTATTTGTAGGGAGGGGTGTATGTGTAGGGAGGGGGTATATGGGTAGGGAGGGGGTGTATTGGGTAGGGAGGGGGTGTATTTGTAGGGAGGGGTATATGGGTAGGGAGGGGGTGTATGTGTAGGGAGGGGGGGTAGGGAGGGGGTGGGTAGGGAGGGGGTGTATTGGGTAGGGAGGGGGTGTATTTGTAGGGAGGGGTATATGGGTAGGGAGGGGGTGTATGTGTAGGGAGGGGGTATATGGGTAGGGAGGGGGTGTATTGGGTAGGGAGGGGGTGTATGTGTAGGGAGGGGGTATATGGGTAGGGAGGGGATGTATGTGTAGGGAGGGGGTGTATGGGTAGGGAAGGGGTATATATGTAGGGTGTATGTACTACATGTAGGGAGAGTGTGTTACGCTACAAGCACTCTCCTGTTGAATGGCCATTAGCCTTAGAAGACTGAATCTGAAATTTAAACTGGCGCTTACAAACCAACACACGATTCCACAACCGCAACTCTAATGCACGCGGTTGTACAATGAAGAGCTCTAAAATAGTTCTATGTGTCCCCCGACCTACAGTTAATGAAGCATCAAATGACATCTGGGAAATTTGATACCGATAGCTTTGCAGTATTATTGATCGTGCTCTGGAAAATTCCCAACTATAGCACATAAGCTCATTTAATATCAGAAGTTGATATTGAGTTTTGAGTGTTCATTAAAAGTATACGCACCACTGAACAGAGAGATTCGTCTTTTCTCGTTTCGAGACTTCAGCGCACTGAAATATCATCGCGTAGCGTGTAGCAATTTAGTCTAATCAGAACGATCAACTCTACCTTTCTATTCGTAGGTGAGAGTCAGACAAGTGGCATACAGAGCAACGCATGCAAATGTTAATAAATGGAAACGACGAAACACATCGCGGCAACACTCTTCAGCTCGCGTGTGTGAGCGGCCAGTTTCTGGGTAACTTCCTCCCCGTGTGTGAGGATGAAGCGACCTTCAGGCAAAGCGTACAGAAACACGTTTTATTGTTTTCCAAACGGTTTGCTCAGTACTGCGCAGAAAACACCCAAACACACTCCTTACAATACTAGCCTTTGAATATATTCGAGGCAGAAACGGGTGGGTCCAAAATAACAATGAGGAGAAAATGATTTTGGCTTGTGAAGAGAAATGAGGGTATAAAGGAAAGAGCTCGTGTGTGTGTTGTGAGTGGAAAGATTTTTTACGCGTTGATGTCATTAAAGCGTCTGCAAGCGTAAAAACAGCCCGCGGCTGTTTATTGCACCTGCGCCCCTGTAGTTCGGATCACAGGCAATGGTCACATTTTTTGTTCGACCTCATGTATAATCACACTGAGATTATCCAGTGTGACACTACTGTGTTTTTTTCTTTATTCTGCAGTTTAAATTGTAATTTAACGACATACCACGAGGCCCTGTGCTGTGACGCAGTGGCTGTATACTGTACGATGACTTTAACACAGCGACTAATTAATCTTCCAGTAGTGAATCATTTGAGTCGTTTAAGTCAATTATTTAAATCCTTTAGCGGTGATGTTGCTATTGTTGGTAAAGCTGGTGTTGATAGTCGATGGACAGGGCATCATTTTGTCTGAGTGCAACAATCCTGATAACGTATCTTCTCATCCAAGTCTTTAGCTTTGGTGACGTGTTTTAAACTGAATTTCAAGACTTCATATTAATTTCTGCATTGTAGTGTCGACATGGTTCTTAATAGTAGAAAGAAGTCCCTGCTTTCTAAGTTCTTAAAATGTAGATAAAAATGAATAGAAATTATGATTTGACTTCAATAAAATACGCAAGGAATTTAAGATAGACAAATAAATAAATAAACAAACTACATATGGTGCGTCATTCACTTCTTCATGTTCTTATCATATTATCATATTTCCCTGACCTTTCATATTTCCTTGACCTTCCTGACTGAGGTTATAAACCAGGGTCAAAGTTCAAGCAGCACATCATTGTACATACCATGTCCTAACATGTGGCTTTGATCATCATGCATGTCAGTGTGTTGCTTCAGGATCAGTTTTCCTCCCTAATTCACTCACTAATTCAGCAGGCGTAAGCACTGACTCAAGAACAGCACTCCTGTTTGATATGTTCTGCAACGCAGGCCCAGGACACCATTAGCATTCTTTAAGACCTTCACACTCTATAAAAAACATCTGAGGTCAGTGCATCACACAAAAGATATAATAGAGTTACTGTAAGAGTTACTCCAAGACAACTGACCTGGGGTCAGATTTTTCACTTTTCATATCCTGATGAATAAAGATACATTGTATGGGGTCTTGTCCTCTGTGGGTATTCGCAGGTACTGGAAGGTGGACAGTCAGACCCTGACAAGTGTGAACGTGTGAAACCAATTCCCACCTGCCCCCCCGCCGTCGCCCCGGGAGAAACGCCTCGAAAAAGAAATCAATTTCTTGCAGCTCATAGAGCGTTTGGGCGAACAAATGCAGCATGGGGTATGGGGGTCACCGCCTCAGCCCACACACTGGCCTGCGTCCCCGACATGGTACAGTGGGTGATCAGACCGTTCCTATCTATAGTATCTAATCAATTCCTAAGCTCGTCGCTTCACATGGACAATGTTTTGACTTACATTCCATCTGAAATGAAAAAGGTTCATGCTGAAAGATGCCATTTATTCATGAGGCGCTATCCGTATCCGGGAGTTTACTGCATGAAAATGAAGTCCATTTTGATGGGGATTATTTTTGTAATGTTAGTTTGCAGGATCAGAATACAGCGTTTATATTTCCAAAGTTCGGAGATGTGTTATCTGAAATTGTGGTACAAGCCGGCCGCTCCCCAAAAAACACCTGGCCTGTGTTGCCCTCTAGTGGTGTGAAGTGAAATGTCCAAAATATGTGCACAAAATATGCGCACAAAATATGTATGCAGCATTGAGCGTCTGATTGGATGACAGCGTTGAGCATCTGATTAGATGACTGAGAAAGTGCCAGACAGTGAACCACACGCTCCACACCAACAACATGTGTGTGGGTTTGTGTTAGACAATGAAGCACACACACATTTGTGTGTGTGGGTGAGTGTGTGTGTGCCAAACACTGAAGCATACACACATTTGTGTGTGTGTGCTTGTGTGTGTGCTTCTGTGTGTGTATTTGTGCATGTGTGTGTGTCTGTGTGCATGTGTGTGTATTTGTGCATATGTGTGTGTGTGTGTGTGTGTGTGCATGTGTTTGTGTATTTGTGCATATGTGTATGTATGTGTTTGTGTGCACGTATGTATTTGTGCGTGTGTGTGTGTGTGTCTGTGTGTGTGCATGTCTGTGTGTATGTGTGTGTGTGTACATGTGTGTGTGCATGTGTGTGTGTGTGTGTGTGTGTGTGTGTGTGTGTGTGTGTGCTCACTTGTTCAAGCACACTGAGCTGTTGTTAGTTCTTCATGAGACTCCGTTAACGGGCAGTTTGTGCATGTAGCGGAGACACAGGGGGAGGATCAGATCAGAGTGGAAGTGGAGAGCTGGGCTCATCCACATAGCACTAGGCTGAATCTGGCCCTCTCTCAGAAAAGCCCGCACGCATGTGGCTGTGTGTGTGTGTGTGACACACTCCATTTGTCTCAATTGGTCTGTAGGCTCCAGTCAGCTATGATCACGCAACGCGCTCTCTGATCTCCAGGGCCAGATGAATGAGTGGTAAAGTCACTCTCTACCTCCTCCTTCTATCTCTTAACACTCTCTACCTCACCTCAACCTCGACCTCATCACACACACTAGGGCTGCCCACTGCTCTGGGCATGTGTGTACCACAGTGATCTAGTGATCACATGTGTGAGTGTGTGTGTTCTTACTACACGGATGGGTAAATGCGGAGGAGTCATTTCGACTGAGGTGAAAATCACAAGTGACAATATGGCATATAACTTAGACCTCATCTCTACTCTCTGCGTCTGTCTCCTCCTCCTCAGCTCAGGTCTCCCCTCCCTTCTCTCACCCTCTCTCACCCTCTCTCACCCTCTGCTGACTTCTCCCGTCTGCCCTCTGTAATGCCAACACACTCTGACGTTTTTTCCCCGCCACCTGTCGAGCTCAGACAACATACTGAATCCTGCAGGGTTTTTCCGGGGAATAAACTCAGCCTTTTGCGAGATTCAGGATAAACAAGTTTACATTCTTCTGGGTATTTTTCCCTAAACAAATCTGTCACAAATCTGGATATGTTTTTCTATCTGTTCTCGCTCTCTCGTATATTCAAAAAAGGCAGCAACTAATTAAGATTTAATTAATTTCATATTTAAAAAAGGCAGCAACTAATTAAGATTTGACACACTGTCTTTAAGGTTTTCACCATCAGTACAAAAAAATGTTTACTCAAGCAAACGTTCCCAACATGCCTGTCTAAATGACCCTGAAGGTCATTGTCCAGCACTGTGGGATCATTACAGGCCATTTCAGTCATGTCCCACGTTAGAGAGGTGTGCCGCAGTAAAGGTGGCCCAGCAGCACGAGCGTCTTCCCCTGCTCACTCCTGTCCCTTCCGGAGCTCATGCGCTACATGCACTACGGCTTCCGAGTGCTTTGAAGATACCTTGTGAGAGAAGAGCGAACTTTATTCACACTCTGCAACCCAGTTTATTAAAGTCCCAGGGCTCCTGAGGCCGACGCCAGGGGGAAGTCCGGTTTCAAGCGATGGCACCGACACAGACACACACACACACACACACACACACACACATGATGTCAAGATGAAGTATGAAGACTGGCCAACATCTGCTCTGGATTTTACACTCACAGAGCCAATTAAAAATCTCTCTCCACATCTGACAATGCCACGAGAAACACTGGGAGAAAAAATAGCAGAGAGGAGCCGATCTAATCAGGTTTTGTTGTGAGCAGAAGAGACACTGTCCTGGTGGCTGATTAAGAGTCTGCGTAATGCCTCTTAATCTTAAAGCCTGAGAAATCCAGCACACTGGGTGCCTCACGACAAGGTCCCTCTCCTAACAGCCCAAATCAATGCTCATCCAATCAGAGCGTCTCCAGACCGCACGCGACCAATCAGTGCGCGGCTTGCGGGGTCTCTGGGAGCTCAACAGGCCCCGTCTCATTACCAGAGAACAAGGAATAAAATTGTTGTGGTGTTGTGTACAACATCCAGCATCCTGCTAAAAATGATCAAACGTGAGAAACACAACTTTAAGGTTCTGAAGACGGAAAGGAAGCCTGAAGAAGATGAAAAAGAGAGAAGAGACAGGAACGAAAACAGCTGAAGTAACAAAGAAAGAAAGGACAGAAAGAGGGAGAGACGAGAGACAGAGCAATGTGTTTAAGTGAGGGAATATACAGTAAGAAGAGAGTAACAGAACAGACACAAGGGAATAGGAAACAGAAAGGATAAACAGGCAGAGAAAGTGTAGGGAGCGCACGGAACTAGCATCTGCGCAATGGTGCTAGAAAGATACCGGGTGGTATCATCTTTGTTCTGATGAGTTTAGATGGGAGGGGGGCAAGATGGGGACCAGAGGGTGTCTGTCACCATTTCCTGTCCCCCCCAGGGCCAGCCAGCGACCACAGGGCCGTCCGCACGTCTCACGCAGCTTCCGCCGGTGCCCTCTGTGCTCGTTTTTGTCTCGCACGTCACCGGCCGCTGCTTCAAAACGTAAAGTCGGAGAGACACGCCGCCCTTCGCCTCATAGCAGCTGGGTGATTTCCAGAGAGGCATCTGGTGATATCCAAAGACAGGATCTGGTGCGTATTATTAACCCGCATCTTTACATGATAAACAATTCCAGCACTCTCAAGTTGCCCACAAACAGCAGAAACAGCTTAGTTAAGCAAGAGACGCAACGCTAACTTACATCTGTCCAATTATTATAAACCATTAACTACTAAACTCTCCCACCCGACAAGATCGGATTTACATGTTCGTACAAATGTGACCATCACAATGAGCAAAGTTCTGTTGCTTCATAGGTGAGAGGGGGCCAATTCGATGTGACACGCTGCACTTTTTACACATTTACATGCAATTCCGAATAATGTGCACATGGGTATAACGAGGGGTGCTTGGTCATGGCCTAATGTGCAACAGAATGGGCTTTCTGTGTTTTAATAAGGTTCCCAAGACTCCACTGAGCCATTTTTCCAAATGTTTATTTCCCTTCGTCACATAATCACAGGACCTCCATGATCGTATGCAAATATCCCACACTGATGACATTCACAGAGTGTGATCCTCCTCATTAACAGCTAACCACTCCAGGCCCGTTTACTTTATGAATGAAAGGACGTGGAGTTGGATGACGTCAATTAATTTCGTCACCTGTACCCAAAGTTGTGCAGCACACTGGACAGAAGGTTCTAGACTGTTCCCATGTTCTAGAGCCCCAGGTCTGTTCTACAGTCTTATCCTAAGTGAATGAATACACACAGACAGCAAGCAGGATTACAATTAGACACAGTTGAAGTGTATAGACTAAATATGGAGGGTAACCACACATAAGGCTCCGGTGGTTGGCCTCATATTTGAGAAGCCCAGAAGGTCTATGAGAAGCGAAGGCTAGACCAACAACACAAAGGACTATATATATATATATATATATGTGTGTGTGTATATATGTGTGTGTGTGTGTGTGCATGTATATATATATATATATACACATACACACACACATACACACACTCCAAACACTAAACTGAGTAGTCTCCCTGTAAACTGAAACAGAGCCCTTACTGACTGTGAGAAATTGGCTGTCTCTGTAGTGTCTGTATGTCCCAGAGGAGATGACATAATTGATCAATTGTCATCCCGTCACTGCCATTACGCCATGGGTGGGCATTTCCCCATCACAGACTGCTCCTACGCTGCACCACATTAATGCTGTCCCTGCTATTACCTGTTTAACTCTTCACATAATTGCCCAGCCCTTATTGATTGGGAGCAGGGAAAAAACTGAAATATTGTTGTGACACTGGTCAGGAATACCCCCCCCCCCCCCAGGATTTGCCCAACAGGAACTTTATATCACTTTTCCAATGTAGTGCTAGTTGCCAGGACAACCGCACAATTATCCACTTATAGGACAAGTAAGCCACCCACGTTGCCACGGACAAGCCAATCAATGGCCCCAGAATCACAGAGGCCTGATTGGTGAGGTGCAAACACAGTCGGAGGCGGGTCCTCTGTACACCTGAGGTGTACTGGGTCACCTGGGGTGTACTGGGTTACCTGAACGGGCAATGGACTGAAGATGCGGAGTTAATGCAGCAGGACATGTCCCAAACCCTTGTGTCTGAACTAGCTAGGTTTCCTAAAGAGGCTAAAGAACAGACTCAGTGTAGTTTAACAGTTTTATACATCATCATTGACTCAGCAAAAAGTTTCACAGTGACTGAGGGTTGGATTGTCCAGTTGTTTCACTGTTGTTTACGCAGGTGATGTTACAGAGGCCAATCATCACATGCACACATTTCAAACAGCATCTACACATCTAGACATTGTTGCATTCTAGAGCCGAAACAGATGGCACGTTTCATAATCGATGGATCTCCCTCCGTTGGGGATCGCCTAATCGATTTCTTAACTACTGAATGAAAAACAGCAGTATGGCAATAATGAGCACATGCGAACACATTATGAACAACAAATGTGTTTCTCCTTTATAACACAAATCACCTACTCTACATTGTTATTTGTGTTTATGTTTGCAGAAATAAGAAAACATTTATTATACTGTGGATGTATTATACTATAGATTTTGACAGTCATGGCACCATGATGGGTGAGCTCAGTTTTACACACCTTACATGCAAATGCTTTTTAGATAATGTAAACTAATTACATATTTTCACCTTGTGGGCCATGAATGACTATGTACTGCAATCTGTTTTTTTCCCTCAGAATATCGTGATTACAGAAAGAAAGAGCAAATAATTCAGTGATTTGATTCATTGCCGAATATTTTCATGTTATTAGTCGTCGCAGCCCTTATGCAGTAATTTGGCCTCATTTTTATTTGATGATTTGTTGTCTTTTTGAAACCACTCAAGTTATTTTTCTTGAAATCAGGGTCTTAAAGACAAATTAACCTGCTCTAAGTGGACTCATTAACAATGGAATAACCTGCCAGCATAGAAATCATTAGTCATTCCTAAGGCGTAATTGACACAATCAAAGTGGCATCAGCGGGTAGAACAGAGCCCTGACCTTACTTAATCAATGCAACTTTATACTAAGATGTCTGTAATTAGTAAAAAAAATATGCAAACTAACGTCAGTTATTCATGCCGGTTACTGATGTGACAGTCCGACGTAATGGTGTGTGACTTGAGTTACATTAGGTCAGACACGTGCAATCTAATACTCATAAAATGGTTTTATCCTTGAAGGGAAAAAAGAATGCTTTGTGTGGGTTTAGGCGATTGCTTTAAATATATAAATATGTGTCATGCTGAACAGGTGCAAATCCTTTTGTCTGCTAATTCTTCTCAGACAAACAATACTCTTGAGTAGTGATTTAACGAGCCGGGAGATTACAACAGGTGTTAAAAGTGTGAGTGCGTGCGCTTTTAGACGTGCACTGCACGCGAGATTGCACTACACATACACGAGATGAATCATTGCGATATTCCGACTCTAGTGGAAGGTGCGTCGTGCCTTATTGCCGGGCGCTGGGATATCAGACGAGGCGTTTGCCCGCTGCACGCTGGTGGGAGTGTAAGCTCATTAGGCCGCCGCGAGTCGTGGTCCCTGAGCTCCGGTCCCTCCACAGTGGCGAGCACCTCTTCAATTCGCACCTGGTATTGCAGCTGTGGCTGGGGGATGCTGTTTTGTGATGGAGGCACCCAGGGTTAGAAACCGCAGTGTAGAGAAGGCTAAGGTAATTCCCACCATGCCGGTTAAATCTACACTAGCTCCACATCCTCTGGGCACGTTGCTGTTGACAAATTGATGGATTTAGATTGGCGGAACAGGCCAAACATTATTAATGTACTTCGTTCAAGTTTGATCAAAAGATTCGTATATAGCAAGCAAATTAATGAAATACGCCTAAAAGACCCAAATTGACTTGTTATACTGTTATCTTTACCCATGTTGGCATTACGTGGCCAATATTTACCTCTTTTATAGTCTTAAAACGTAAACATGTCGGTTTTGAGACCAAATCCACACAGCCATTTATCTGAACAGCTCAAATTTCGATCCATTCAACAATCCAATTAAAAATGACCTGCACGTTAACGTTACTGCGCACAACTGACTACAACTAGCACACACTCGGCGCTGCACTTTCCCCCTTGTACCTTGTTTTTTAACAAATAGTTACTTTTAAGATGTTTTCTTCTCTTTTAATGGTGTAGATACTCCTCCGGTCGTCATCAACGTAGGCTGCGGAATCACAGGGCTGCACTGTAGCTGTAGCTTGCCCATCCTTCGACTACGTGATCTCTCAATTCAGAGCCCCAATGGCCGTTGGGAGATGGAGGTAAACCATCACAGTGTGTGAATTTTCGAGCATCGTTCAGATTTTAAACGAGGGAGAAGCTCTACAATTTTACTCCACACTTCTCTCTGTGTTAAGATGCTTTTGGGGAACTCCAGGTCGATAAATGAGTAGTCATTTCATTAGCTGAACCTGCTTATGTCGTGAACTGAATCTGTCACGACTTGTTGCATAGACCTACTGAAAAGCTTTAATAACGTTTTTTATATATACAGAAAGACGGACGTTTTAAGAAAAAGCCAATAGGAGACTGATCTCATGTCAGTCTACCCTTTAGCTTTGGAGATCGTTAAATAACAGTAGGCGAGGTGGAAGTCAGTGTTCCTCACTAAAGGGTTGGTGAATTTAGGTAGGATAGCAGACATTGGCTTCTCCACATGACACATTTTGAGCTGATGGTATATTTTATATATTTTCCAGACAATGTTGCGCTCTGGAGTACTGAGGCAGAATGAATATCTATATTATGCCATATAAATAGCTATAAATAACTACTTTGGTGAATAAATCATGTAGTAATTAAAGGGCCTACATTCAACAGGCACGAGAACTGCAATGTGAGTGGGTGGGGCTAAATTACTATAGACTGAATAGGCCTTCTTCTTTCGGCAATTCCCGTTTAGGGGTCACCACAGCGGATCAAACTCCTCCATCTAGAGTGAATAGGCCGAGATATGTAAATGTTTGTTCTTGTGAGGTCAGGGAAATGGTGATTTAAAAATTGCCTTAGATTCCATATGGACTGTATGTTTGGGGACTGAAAAGTGTATTTGAAATTCCTTATTTTCAGTAAAGTGAGAAATTCAGTGTTCTGCATCAGCATGAACCAGGAGCCTGTGCTCAATCATTAGTGATGGGGGTTGAGCACCCTCAAGTTTTATTTATTAATCTGATATTTATGGTATATGTTAACACTTGGATACATTTAAAATAGTCATGGAATTTGTTCAAACTGTCTATATTAGGCATAGTTCATAACAGCAAAGGTTTTTTTTTTCAAGAGAAAAAAAATGATCCCTCATCAGTTATGCAGCTCTGAGTTTGAAGATTACTCAAACCCTGAACAGGAATTGTAGCCCCACCATCATGGCACCAAAGAGGTTTCACTCCATTCTGTTGAGTTTATTGGCAAAAGAAGTGGTTGTTGGAGAATAACTTCAATCAACAGAGTTGTGTGTTCATTACTCATGTACCTATTTGCACATCCCAGTAGAGTCCAGTTTTCATGATTAGATCATACACCACCAGGCATAGATGTTGGGGAATGCTACTGAAGAGAAGGCTTTGGATTAAAAGTGGTTTATTTGAGGGTGGAGAAAATAAACATTGGCCACAGCTGCAACAGAAAAACCAGAAGAGCAGAATAACGATTCTCACTGTGGTGAAGGACAATTTGCTGCTGTTTCTCGTAGAAAGTCAGATATTTGCCTCCTTGAAACTGACTACAAGTAGATGATTTTAAAATGTTGTGCTGGGTAATGGCTCTGGTGGTCGCCATGACAACCAAAAGTAAGCCACATCTACCCAGCTTAATGCCCCTTGGCAGCAGGAAAAAAATCTGCACCCCCCCCCCACTCTCCCCCCAGACTTCTCACGCGCCTGGAGGGGTACTTACAGCTAATTCCGAACTGCTCTGCTCCTGTTTGCCCAAGTGCGTCGATGCTACTTAAAGACTCCTTGATCCCCTACAAATCTAAACCGTGAGGAATTTGGGCTAAGGTCAAAGGTCAGATACCTGACGATGTGGACTTGTGCAATTTGTTTAGTCTTATTTGCAAACTTTTCATTTGAGCCCTTTCAGGAGTATGTCCGCACGCTTCACACAGAGTCGTGCTTGGCGCAGAAAACAATTTAATGGCATTCGATCGGTTCTAACGATTCTTATTTCTGTAGTTCTACAGTTGCGCTGTGAATTCTAATACACTGAGCTCAGGGTCTATAGTTAAACGCTCAAACATTACTTTCATGGCTGCACTGGGATGGTCTCTTTTGACTCCTTTAACATGTAGTGAAGAACACAATCTGAGTCGTTTCCCAGAAAATGTGTTGCCTAATGATAAATGTTCTAATGCACTACAGTGCATTTACACTGTATCATTCTGAATATTTCATCTGCACAATTGTTGGGTGCCTGGCAAAAAACAGCTGAATTTATATCAAACATGGTATATAAGCTAACTGACGTTAACAAAGCTCACATCTTTGCTATAAACACCATCCCACGATGCAACGCTGCAGAGCTAAACTAATACAAAGAAACAATGGGTAGATGGCAAACTCAGTTTCCAAGCTACAGTTGCTAAGGTTGTTATTCACACACATATGTACACATACACACACACACATTCCTCCTTCCTTAGAGCAGTAATGAGCATGCACTCTCTCTCAGACACACACTCTTTATCTGCTTCTCTGTACTAACACTGTTTGAGCATAGCTGTGTTGGTATGCTGCAAGATCTTGATATTTACACGGGTGCACCTTGTTCTCTGCCTACCGAGCATGAAATCACACTTCCTCCATGATGTTACTCTGAACACAAGCTCACTGCAACCAGCTCCCCGATACCTTTATGCTTTTCTTCCTCATCTTCTCATTGGGGGGAAATGTCTACACTGTCCCTATGAAGCCACTGGCCCACTGGGTAGAACCTTCTGGAAAGCCTCCGGTTCCAACACAGACCCAACCGCTTTCCTCTTTTTTCTTTATTTTTATTATTCATTTTACTTTCACCAAAGGAGAACGCTGACATTACACCACTTAGAACACCGATACTGATGTTTAACCCACTGCAAAATAATCCTGCCAACGTCACCAATATCAGAACATTTCTAAAGACCCATAGCGATTTTACTTTTGTGAACAGTCATTTAAAGTCACATGACTTCAAAAGCTGCCACTACCTTTAACCTTAAGCTTAAACTTCGTACATGTAAGCTTGTGCTGCTTATTGCAAACATGCAGATGCAGACCATTGGCCACACCCTACCACAAGCCCCAGTAAACGCCATCGCAGTGGCCATGCAGCCTGCAAGCTGATCTTTACAGCACTGAGGAGCATCAGGACCACTTTCCGCACGATACGTCCAAGTGGAGTTGTTACTATAGCAACTCAACTTCCAGTGATCTCACATCCACCTACAGAGACCCTACTGTTCTTTCTAACTTCTATGGAATGACTGCGTGCATCAAGAACTTGTTTCCAGCTCCAATGGATCTGGAAGTCGTTTCAAAACAGAATCAGCAAAAAATGTACACTGGTCTCATTGGCGGCTGGGTCGCTTGTTCTGAATGGCACTGGTATTACTGGTGGGTAGGTTGCTTGTTCTGAATGGCACTGGTATTACTGGTGGGTAGGTTGCTTGTTCTGAATGACACTGGTATTACTGGTGGGTAGGTTGCTTGTTCTGAATGGCACTGCTATTACTGGTGGGTAGGTTGCTTGTTCTGAATGGCACTGGTATTACTGGTGGGTAGGTTGCTTGTTCTGAATGGCACTGCTATTACTGGTGGGTAGGTTGCTTGTTCTGAATGACACTGGTATTACTGGTGGGTAGGTTGCTTGTTCTGAATGGCACTGGTATTACTGGCGAGTTGGTTGCTTGTTCTGAATGGTTGTTTCTTTTTGGTGTGAGTTTGGTGCAGTTTCGTATTCAAATGTATTTCCTGCATTGACTGTGTACTTCTGTGTCATGAGCACTTTGCTGCAGGTGATTGGACAGTGTCTGTTCTAAGAGTTCAGTGTCCAATCAAACGTTAACGACCCACCACTCATTAGCATGGTCCATTCATCTCAAATCTGTAGGAATTTAACAAGTTCGTCCTAATCAGTTTGCATAGTTCTAGGGTGCTTTTATTAATTCACAAAGTTAAAAATAAATTGCATTGTCCGTTTCTTTGAGGTCATGCCCAACATAGAACATGTACATCAACAGAGGATGGATGAAAGGTGTTTTACGTTAGCCGTTATTATTTTACTGTAACAAATGCCGATATCAGGCAGAACCCCAGCTGGAAAAGGGTGTAAACAGGGGGCTGGAAAAGGGTAAACAGGGGGCTGGAAAAGGGTGTAAACAGGGGGCTGGAAAAGGGTGTAAACAGGGGGCTGGAAAAGGGTGTAAACAGGGGGCTGGAAAAGGGTGTAAACAGGGGGCTGGAAAAGGGTGTAAACAGGGGGCTGGAAAAGTGCTGTTAAAGGAAGCAGTTTTGGGAGGTCTAGTAAGAAGCGGTGGAGCCGGATGAGAGCAGTGTGACTTTGGGGAGCTCGAGGGGAGAGAAGCAGAAGGTTCTAGCACAAGCCAGATGGTCTGGGGAGTGAGCACCTCTGCAGGGCTCCGACACCCCGACGCACCCGCATGGAGAGCAATAGCAACGTTCCTAACGCACTTGTAATCCATGATCAGAAGTCCAAAGGTACATAATAAATGTTTGGAATAACATATAAAATTGATTCACTTTGTTGATAATAAAAAAAAGCTGAATCTTAAACTTTTTCTTTAGAGGTTCCAAAGGATTGATATGATCTCAAGGCAGCTGGTGAAACATCTACCGCATCACCTGCCTTACACACCTGGCGAATGCGTAAGGGGTTGTAAGCCACAGAGGATTAGACTGAGCATCCAGCCAACACATGAGCAGAGTAGCAAATAAAAGAAACATGTAAGTGTGCCATGACCCCCTAAAGAAAACAACCCTGTGGTTTGTATCTAGGTAACAACTCTGCCAAGGTTCAGCATTTCAGCGTTTAAATTGTTTATATTATCACATTTTAATGTCTGCTTATTATCACATTGCCTAAAACAGTATTCAGCATTATCCTGGACAAAATCTGCTCACAGGGTATCGTTGTTATCACACTATCAACTGCTAAAAGGAGTCAGCAAAAGCTTTGAGGACGAAGCTGCCTGATGCAAAACCTTGCCAGGATTTTCCAGTACCGCAATCAGGGCTGGTTGGGGACCTTTAGGTCCCGCCTGCATAAGCCTCGCCTAAGTCTTTCCTGCACCCCCGTGCCCCTGCTCAGCGTGGGATCCCCCCTCCCGGCCCACCCCTGCACCCCACCCCACCCGCGCGGGCGGGGCCACCCCGCCAGCCACACACAGATGCTGCTCTGGTTCTTACCGCTGCTTGTTGGGAAGCTAGTCCCGACTTCTTGGTGGAGCCCTGCCTGGAGCTCAACCTCTTCCAGGACTCAGAGAAGCGCCCCCTGCTGGTGGGGCGTCCGGGCGCCTGCGCCTCCTCGCGGGTGGAGCTCACCCTGAAGGCCTCCCGCCTCCCTTCCCACTTGCGCTTGGTCATGACCTCGGGAACGGTCCCTCGTCCTAGGTCAGTCGGGTCAGCGGGACGCAGACCCCCGCCAGGAGCCGTGGAGACCTGGGTTTTGACTTGACCAATGGGGCGTCCTGTGGAAACGTCTGCGCGCGTTAGGGCATCGCCTTCCAGTTTTCTCCTTTCTCTCCTCACTCTACTCCTCTTCGGGAAGAAAAGAGGGAAAAGAGAGAGTGGGCTTGCCTCCCACACCCTGTTGCATGTGCCACAGAGTGAGAGATAGATAGAGAGAGAGAGAGAGAAGGAAATGTAGAACAAGAGAGGGAGAGCAAGTGAGTCTTTCTGCCGAGAGCTCTGGAAACTGTCCTCGTGTGTGTGTGTGTGTGTGTGTGCGCGAGCTCTCCTGAGTGTGTGTAGCCTTGCCGGGTGAATTCCCCCCCCCCCCCTATACAAGCCTCCTGGTGGCTTCAGACCGAGCGGGCGAAGGCGATCGGCACGTTCCAGTGAGTCACCTGCGGTCCGAGCACGGCATACCCAGCTCGCTCTTCCCGTGCCCTGGCTGGCTCACACACACTCTCTTGCTCACACACACACACACTCTCTCTTGCTCACACACTCTCTCTTGCTCCCTCCCTTCTCCGCTGCTCCCGCGCTGGGCGCTGTCGCTCCCGCTCTGGTGCCGGGGAGTTAGTCCGAACCGAGGCAGGAGGTTTGGGGCGCTGGATGTGGTGAGCACGGAACGTTCCGGTTGCAGAGGACTCCGGTCTTTTTGTCCCTCACCGGTCCCCTTTCATGCTCCGTTTCTTTGTCGTTCACACTGTTTTTAATCGCCAGAAGAATGCAGTTTCCCTCACACAAAGCCTCCGAGACTTTCACCCCGTGAAAAACACGTGGCTACTGACTGAGAAAAAAACCTTAAACCAGCCAAGTTAAAGTTCTCCATCAGCAGTTGCATGAAATCACCGTCATTCAAGGAGATTGCGCTCCTTTGAAGGTCCTGAGGCTGGAGCATTGAACGATGTCCTGAAAGGCCTCCGACGTGCTCCAAACCTGCGTCCATGACCCACGGAGGCTTTGAGATGCCAAGACGCCTGGTGCTAAAATTCGCCCGCTCTGAATGACAAGATCTCTGGAGACCTTGGTGCGTATCCATATGAAAACAGAGACCGTTTAGCCTACTGGGACTGTGGATGTGGTCTCCGATAGCAACAAGATGGGGAGTGGGGGAGGGGGCTAAGGGGGGATTCTCTGGAGTGTGTCTCTATATAACTGTTGATGACACACTCTCTCGTGTGATTTGCCAGTCAAAAAGAAATAATAGCAGGTGCCAGATAAAGATCATACAGTGTTGCGTTGTGCTGTGCTAATTCAGCACTTAATGGAAACCAAAGTGGTATGTGGATACAGACAAATAATCTGGTAAATGAGGAAACCACTGAAGGTGAGAATGAGAAACGTGGTGGAGTTATATTGCTATGATCAAAAGAAGAATCTCCACCTCGACCCAGTTAAAATCTTCAGATCTGTGTGTCATCTACAGTAAAGGCTGTAGTAGCAGCAGCATAGTGGAAGAAATCACAATTGCATGACTCGTGTGTTGATTAAGGTAATACCATAGTACACAAACACCAACCAAATCCTCTCCTCCTACTCCCCATTACACAGGCACACAGACCGAAGGTTGCCAAGTTCTAAAGTCCTTCAGTAAAGCTTGCTCAGTGGTTCATTAATGTCCCAGCATGCACCACAGAGGTTTCATGCGTCTCTCACATCATAGTGTGCTCAACCAAATGTCAGGAAACCAATGAACGCGACATTTTCTTCACTCAAGCGATCATGTGAAGAAATGCTCCCCCCTTTTCTTCCGTTTACTTATGTCCGTTTTGCTGTAGCTATCCAGTGACCTATTACATTATTTATTACATAAATTAGTTTTCAAGTAAAGTTTAATATAATACATATTTTAGATAGTTTACATGCAGTTTAAATATGAATATTGATTATTTTTATGGCACACTCTAAGAGGTCATGAGCATGAATAGTGTGTTTATAGCGGCTTTTGAACAGTTGAAACCTGCTCTTGTAGCCTGTTGCAAAGACCACGACACACTGACTGACTCACCACTCTTGGGAATAACTAGGACTTTTCACAGACACGAGCCAACAACTGAAACACTGCTCGTTATATCCAAGAAAACAAATACCTTAAGACCAAAACAACAAATGTCAACCAAGCTCCCAGGGGGAGAGTTGGTGGGCTGACGTTAGAAAATTTGGAGCTGTTTCTTGCCTTAGGTGTCAGCAACAAACTGCGCTATCCGTCAAAAGGTAATTCAAAGTGGTATCAACAGGTTATGCCAGCAGGCTACATTTATTCAGCATCTCCTCGGTGGCTCTCACTGCCAATATCACGTTGTAAGACTATTTGAGTCAATCAGTTTAATACACACTACTACGTATGCTAGCACCGTTTTGTAGTTGTGGGTTGACAAGGTTCTGAATAAAAAGGTTTATTCGATTCCAAACAGGTTGCGTTGACATGTGAGGCGCCCTCCAAAACTGTGACGTGCTCAGTAGATTCTCGTGAGCACTGAACGGTCTCGTGAGCACTGAACGGTCTCGTGAGCACTGAGCGGTCTCGTGAGCACTGAGCGGTCTCTTTCTCAGGCTGACAGGCCCAAAGAAGCGTTCGCTCTCTGTCGCCATAGTGACTTCATGTACTGAGCTGTGATAGCCGAAGGCATGGGGTCATTACGTAAACGGCTCTTAGGCAAAGAGAGAAGTTCAGAAATAGTTAAAAAATTCATTCCAAATCCAAATGCACCATTCTCTATTCACCTAGCATGACCATTCTCAAATCCGTTACCAAGTCTCAAATCCGTTACCATGATGTAACTAAGAGACGCATGTCACGTGGGACGCGTCGGCTTTGAACGGGAATGTCGTGTTGTTTTGGGGTCCTGAAAGCCGAGGTACGGGAGCTGCTTTCCTACCTTCATGTCTGCGCCGTGTGCTTGCGGGATCCGTCTGTTGCGGGGTTTTCATGAGATCCCACTCCCTGGAGTGGCACAGGTAGAACCCCCAGTCCCTTTTTTGCTTTATTGCAAAGGTCAAATCCTGTTTGCAAAATGGAAGAGATTAAGAAGAAAGGACAGTGCCTTAGACTGGAGAACGGCTCTAAAATTGACATCCAAACAGAAAGGAAATGTCAAGAGCATTGTGCTGTTCTTTAAGCCCAGGATGTATTAGCAGGTTGGTTTGATGTTTGATGGGGAGGTTGTACGTCCCCTCTCAGTATAATGACCCAAATGCATCTGGTAAACATTTTGAAAATGACTAAAGGCAGCATTCCTGCGCACGTGTGCAGAACCTTGTGGCTCCCAAACTACACAGGACTCATGCAGGATAATTACCAAACTACACAGGACTCATGCAGGATAATTACCAAACTACACAGGACTCATGCAGGATAATTACCAAACTACACAGGACTCGTGCAGGACTCTCTCTGTAACAGCCTGTGACAACCCTGAATTAAAAGGAAGGTCCCTTTAGCTCCAGAATGGGACATTTCAAAACAACATTAGTTGAAGAAGGAGTTTCCAAAAATGTTCTTAGAAATAAAATGACACATTGAACTAATAGCTGTCGAGTTGCAAAGTTTAACCTGTAATTGTGCATTTGTGTGTGTGTGTGTGTGTGTGTGTGTGTGTTACTTGGGCTTATAAATCCTGGAATCCTGGAGCATATGCATCTTCCCGGAGTGGCATTGACCAAATTTAACATTCAGGATCAGCCTTTGCCTTGTACATCATTGATTTTTACTACAGGACCAAGTAGGGACACTGTTCCTAGATAAGCTCTCTAACTCGCATGATGACGTCGACTGGCTTCAGGTTTAATCTCGACTCAGAAATACCTGTATGGACAGGTGTATGTATGTGTTCTACTACAACATTATCTGACATTATGCTGAGCTGCTGATTTCCCAAACGTTTTTCCTGATGTGCGTTAGTGATATAAAAGAAGCCATTAAGCACCATTAAAGCTCTGGTGGGCGCAGCACCCTCAGAAGCTGCAGTGGGCCTCACAGCAGGGAGCGATCCTCGCACGGCCCTTTCTCACTCTCTCTCCTTCCCTCTTTCTCACCTCCCCGTCCTTTCCCATCCACACCGATCTTTTTTTGCGAGCAGCTGGGAGCATTAGGGCCGCGTGTTGTGGTAAGGTCAAAGCATTCATCACTCCTTAAGTTGTTCTGTGGCCACAGCGTCCTCCATGAACTAAAGCAGGAGATCCTGTCCTGCATGTCCAGTGGCAGGTCGCCTTGCGGGCTGTTCTCCTGCCCACCTGTTAATGCCTTTGAGCCGCCTGCCTAATTGGCCTTTTGATGATAAAAAGGTTGTGGATGCATTTTTAGCAGTGTATGGCCATCAATAATTCAAGCATCGCATTGACAAACGCCATGTGTGTGTATGCTCTCCTGCATGTGTGTGTGTGTGTGCGTGTGTGTGTGTGTTAGTGTGTTTTCATGAGCCTGTAACTGGCACAAAACCAATGGCATGAAAATGACATCAGACACTGTTAGACTTGAGCAGCGAGTTTACAATAGTATACATGCATCTCAGCTAGGAACAGAAACGGAGGTCCCAGGCCTTGAGGTTAGTCATCATAGTCAGCAAGCGACAATAATGTAATTAAAGCAAATATGACAAGCAACAGAAATTGGGTGTGTTTTAGGTTCAGAAAAGGTTGAGAAAAGATTGAGATGAGGCCTAGAAAAGGGGACATTTGAGGGGTAGAATAAAAAAGAGAATCAGAAGGGTGATACCTCCTCAGAAAAAAATGGGCTGGTACAGAAAGCCTGTGAGAAGACGCGAAGCACCTGGCCCTGAACAGGAGTAGGAGACTCGGCTATCATCTGTTTAGCGTCCTCGGGCGGCACGAGTCTGTCTAGTCTGGATAAACCTGTCTGACTGTGGCAACACCTTGAGTGATTTGGTCAGAGAGCGACTTCGACCTGAACTAATACAGCAGCTAATAGCCATAAAAAAAACTTCTTACCAGAATCGAAGTCCGTCTCTTTTTTTGTTGACTTCTCTGTGCTGATAGCCAAAGTCAAAATTCCCGAGTCCCCAAAGAAGCAACCAAAACTAGAAAAAGGGCAAATCAGACGTGATGTAGGGGACACAGCTGGCAGCGTCTGTGGTGGCGCTCAGACGCCAAAGGCATCGCTGACCCCATGACACGTCTGACAACCAGGAGCTTCCCTTCAGATCGACCCCTCGCGCTCATGGCATCCCAAAGCCGGGTCAGAGCGCGCACAGACGGCCCCCGCGCCTTCCCCCGAGGGCAGTTTTACGCACGTCAGCAGCGTCACGCTTCGCCGGCCGGCTCCGACGCACGGGCGGCACGCGAAGCAGGCCGCGAAACTCCCGGCGCGGGGGGGATCGGAGAGAACCGAGGGAGAGAGACGCCGGGAAGGAGAGAGAAAGCGAGCCCGTCCGTCCGTGCCTGGTGGCGAACGCACGCCGCACGTCATCGGGGGAGGCACCTGGGCCACAGACGGGCGGCAGGTGCAGGGGGGGATCGCAGGGCGACGGGGGGCAGGGGGCCGGTGGCGGGGGAGGGGGGTGTGTTCTGGGGAGCGGCTGCCTCTCCGTGATGCAGGTTGCTAGGTTGCTAGGTGAGGGAGCTATAAGCACTCCCTTATGGAAGGCAGGGCTAATGATGTCAAATAAAATAAAGCAAACAGTCGGAGGCTAACGAGCACTAATTCTGCGGCGCCCTCCGTGATGAATAAATGACGACTCCCTACTGGCTGAAGTGAGCAGGACAGAGGGAGGCCAGTGGGGAAGGAGGAGTGGGGGAAGGGCTGAAGAGAGCAACTAGCAACAGCTGTGCTGACTGGCTGGGATGAGAAACCCACCAACCAGATCTCACCAAGACCTCAGTAATCTATGCATAAAATCCTTCATACTCTGAGGATTCCAAATATACATCATATACAGCACCAAAGATGCTCCATACAGAAACACCTCTTGTGGTTCTTAAGTAAGAACCTAAAGAGTTAAATTCAATAGAACCAAATGGTTCCACATTGAATCTAAATGGTTTTAATAACTCAATGCCTTCTTCCCACATGCTTTGTTTAGTATTCAGCCATTACATTTGTTGGAACTGAAAAATACAATGAATATTATTCATGACTTACTGGAGAATTTTAATTATCAGGATTCATTGACTTGAAGTATTGGAATAACAGCTGACAAAAGGAACGTTCTCTCTCATGCACACACCATTTTAACAGCTGGCTAATACACTTGCCAAGAAAAGAGTTGAGAATCATAAGAATTAGTTCAAGTTTCTTTTGTCAAGCGCAGCTTCAGTTCTATAAAGGCTGTCTGGAGGCATTGCAGAGCTGTCTTACGCTAATTGGTGTAAATTTATAATAAGGTCATTCTCATTAATATTCATATCCATTCAAATTAGTCTAATTCATATAATTGATTATGCACTTGATCAGTACTTTCAGTGTACTGACTGTTGATTTCCAGCAGGTCTCAGGGAGGCACCTTTAAAACCTTTTGTCTTTCCTCCTTGCCCTCACTTGTCCTCTTTGTTGTCACGCCGTGTCAGCGTCCCACACCTCAGCGCTCCCGCTTTGATTCAGCTCGTCTCCAAGCCTGTCAGGGCTAGAAGGTTCCGGAAGAACAAAGCACATTCATTTCCATGCTACTCCGTCACTGAGTTCTTGCATGAGAGAGACCAGAATTAAAATAAACTCGACTTCCATCCCATCAAGTCTCCAGCCATGTCTGAGCAATTTAACCTCGTGACTGCACCCGTCGTCTGGATTCTTCTCCAGCAGGCCCTGTGGGGACACACCACTACACACTCACTAAATTAGGAGCCAAATTAGTTACTACATTTGGTGTTATAATAGTTTCAAAATAAAGTTGGCATCACTCCTTAAGTTAAAGAGACATTTAGACTAGCCACAGATGTCATAATTCAAATTCATTTGCTGAAGGTAGATTAAAATTTCCAGGGAATATAATCCTGCTTCACAAATGGGTATATGGTGCATGTTGATGTAACTCTCATTCTGTAACAGAGTGAAACCTGCCATGACACTGTCACACCCATAACGAGAGAGACAGAAAGAAAGGGTGTCACGGAGACGATTGGTCTCTACAGAGGCCTTACGCGCTGCTGACATCCAATCAGAGGTGAGATACCAGATGAGTGGGATTGCGTAATAATGTGGCTGGTTTAATAGTGTGGCTGGTGTAATAGTGCCTCTGCATACTCAATTCACTGGGTCCTAATGGCCCCAAGCCTTTGATTTGAAACCTTGGTAACACTTTACAAAGTGTTGACTAACTAACGTGAAGTAATGCATTAGTTAACATGAGCAACACATGAAGTATCACATTAACAATAATTAACTAATGTTAAGTAAACATGTAACAGTTGTGGCTCCTGTTTTGGCTCGTTAAGGGTCCTCGTTAAGGGTGCTCGTTAAGGACGTGTATGCAGTGACCTCAGGGGTGAGGTGCCACTGCATCCTTCTGAGATGTTTGATGATTCGCTGTCCTCTGCCTCAACATGGCACATGTATGTTCCGCTTATGAAAACCCTCTCTTGAACCTGGCAAGACTAATTGGAATGAAGCATGAAAGGTTTCCAGAGAAAGAGGACCTGTTGTTGGCTGACATGGCTGTAACACTATAATCTCTTCCATTCCAGGAGATCGATTTGTTTCTAAACTGCTCTAGAACTCATGGCAAGACTAGTGCAGACCCCTCTCAGTTTTTACCAGTTCAGATGGTGTTTTTACCAGCTCCCTGCTTCACCCAAGACAAACTCTGCTGAACAGTATTAAATAACACAGGAGAGCTTGTAACCATTTCAGACCACTGGCCACATTTGTGCAGGCCTGCAATCTCTTGAGTCCTACTACTGGGATTTTCGCAGCTTATTTCTGAAGGAGGAGCAGCTAGTTTGGGTGCTTTGCTAAATCCTTCTCTGACATTACAGTCGGCGTTTACATTACCCCAGCAAGTGCTACATCCATGGGAGGTCGTTGCCATGGAAGCACACCCTTATGTTGCTTTCAGACTCATTTAATTATTCACAGCCCTGTGCTTTGCCCATGTGGGTGCATCCTTGCCCACTGTTACACAACACGTGCGCGGACAAAGTCACCCATTTTCACCCGTGTAATACACACATACACACACACGAAGGTCTCTAGCTTCCACGCAAACATGGGTGTTTGGGGTTACGATAGATATGGGAAGCTCCTCTGCAAACCAGAAAATTGACAGGCTGTTCAGAGTAAGAAGAAGGGGAGAGCCAGGCTGCGTAACAGGAGCACTACGTCCAGACGCGTAATGGGCCTTTAGCGGAAATAATGTGAATTATGTACCCCTGTCAGTCGCACGCAAGTGAATCCATACCAAGCACAGAGTGGCGTTGGTGAGCAATTATTCTGTGATATAGTGAACCGTCTTAATATGTTTCAATACTGAAGGCTTTTTAGCAGACTGGCGATCAGGTTGTCTGTAGTGTGGTAGTCTGGATTAGACAGAGCGGGAGATTGCAAATGTGTGGGATCGTCTTGCGTAGACATTGTGCTCATATGGCCTCACCTCCATTCATATTCAGGGATTACTGGATTTAAAGTCATTTAAAGTTATTTAAAGTCATAAGCTGGGTCAGTAGGTGGTCTCCAGCAAGCCCGGATCTTCTCCTTGTTTAATGAGTCTATGAAATGGTATTCGAGTGGGCTTTCAGAGGCGGCGCCGCGGTGCTTCATCGCCGTGTCAGCAAACGTCGACCTCGTCACGTGCCCTGAAACGTGCGAATGTCGGCGGGTGACAGAAGTTAATGGCGGTGACCGTTGAAGGTGGCGCACTCGTCCGTGTTAATGGCAGCATCGCCGACACAATAAAAGCGTGATTGGCCGCGTTAGAATGCAGACCCTGGCCTAACGCTCCTTACAGCAAACCCAACGTGTCTGTAATCGGGGAGACACACTCGGCACCTTTAATAGCTCCTGCTTTAGGTTTGTGCCTACTGTAGGATTTGAAGCCTTAATTAAATTCCAAGAATGAGGCTCTTTGCTGTAATTAAATTGTATTCATAAAAACTAGGTTTCGCAGGAAAGGATATTAAGACTTTATTCTGGACAAAGTAAAACATCTTGTGGCCTGGAATTCACCTGTTGAGACCCATGTTTGTTATCCAGTAGGCTACAGCGTCACAAACGCTCAAACAAGACGGCAAGTTCATTCTCTTGTCAGCACAAAACACCTTTTGCTGCAAAGCCTGTTCTTATAAAAACCTTACGGACATCATAAAGTGCAGTGGCACTAACTAGAGGAAGCACCTACCTCTGCTGGAGCAGAAACCCCCTCCCATATTGTATAGCTAAATCAACACACACACACACGTTTTACTGGCTTCTGCAGTCCCCTTGTTATGCTAGATGGACTACCCTGAAAACAGATGTATAACACAAGACTGTTAAAACAGGTTTAGGGTTCTGCTATTAAAACAGCACACATGAAGGTTTTTTGCTGGAAGTTTGTATTTTAAATGAAGGTAATGTGCTGTCAGTTTGTAATTAGTACCAGACGTGATCAGTAATGATCAATACTCAGTACTCAATGATCAGTAATGTGTATTACTTTGGTTGGTTCGGTTCTGAGGACAGACATACACCGGGAACACTGGAATTATACCAATGGATCAACAAACCCAAATTAAATCTTTAAAAAGCCTTTAAGTGAAGCTCGCCACTTACAAGAACACTTGCATTTTTAAAGAGTTTTCTTTGGCGAAAAAGTTTGGGCACACCGCGCTACATCTAATGTCCAGCGATATCGGACTTGTCTTCCGCGTGTGGGGACGTAACGGATAATGCAGGCTGATGTCGTCACGAGCGTCTGTACCAGGCAAAAGTGCCGCCGACTGACAGAGCTTCAGTGGACCGGCTGTCAGAACCCATAGCCCACTTAATAGATCAAATTCCCTCAAAATCCCTCCGCGCCCCAACACTGCTGGCAGGTAATATGAGAGGTAATTTGGTCAAAATTGCAGCCTGGATTTATTATTTTCCTCGTGCTGTATCTACTAAGTGGGAGGGGGAGCGGCAGAAGTGGACAGAGGGAGAAAAAGAAGGAAAGAGAAAGAGAGAGCAAAAGGGAGAGAGAAGCTCTCTGGAGGCAACGGTTCTTCAGCAAAAAAAAAAAAAAAAGCCCAACTCTGCCCCCTAGTGGTCGTTTGTAGCGACTGCGACTCTGGCTCTGGGGAATATCCGCTTCAGTCCGGACCGTTTTCTTTCACCGCGTGGTCTCGGACCATGACAGCTTACACGTCTTACGATCAGCAGGAGTCAGCAAAGACATTTTCTTATGACAAAGTATAAATGTTTTTATCAACTTTGCAATTTTAACACAGAATATAAATTTTCTTAGCCAAAAAGCTTTTCTACAGTAAACAATTAGTAACTGAAAACGAAAAAAAACATAAACAAGCAAAAAGGCACTTGTATAGTGTTAACAAGTCCTTACAACATGCTTCAGAACACTGAAACACTGCCATACGACCCACACAATCTTTGTTCAGATATCATGACAATTTTCTTTAACAATACAGTGGTTAACAAATAGTCACTTCATATTCTCCCCGTAAGCCCTTAAACATAAAATACAGACATTTAGGTTTCCCGTTTAACCCATAATGAATTTTAGAATAATCATTACAATGGCGACTTGTTCAAAAGCGCAAAGATGGCATCAGTGTTGCCAGCAGACATTCTTAGCCAAGATGTATTCATTCACTGCTTACATCTTTGGAGTCTCCCCACCCCCATGACCAGCGCTGTGTATGGTCCATGGACACGTGACCAAAGGTCGTGGGGTCATTCATTTCATGTGCCGTTCTAGTCAGAGCCCTGTGCTTCACACATTGCCCTGTCCCACGGCGAAACTCGGAACGGCGATGAAACTGCACCGTGTGTTGTGTGTACAAGTGTGTAAGCAGCAGTTGTTTTACAGATAACGGTATCGCCAAATACATGTCATGACATGACATACAGGTTAGCAACAATAAATAATACGTGAAACGGAACAGCCGACATGGTTATCCAAGAACCACTCGCTAATACGGTAAGTTGTAGAGGTACTGAGTTCAGCAACAGCCCCCAAACCCCCAGAGAGAAGCATAAGAAACGCTGGATTAATGCACTGGTGCGCTTGTCTTTGGGGGCCAGTTTAAGGCGGCTCTAATTGAAGTTGAACAAAACGAACCCTGAGCTCAGAATGCTGACACGGCCCCGGCGACACCCCCTCAGCACTCCTGCACTCCTGGCTGTTTTAGCCAGCCAACCAGCTCGGGCATCAGGATTAAGGCTCCTTCTTTAAAAGGAAAGTTTGAGGATTATTTTAAAATCACTGCCCCCCCCCCCCCCTAATTTCTAAGCACCAGGGGCCCAGTCCCACAGAGCGATACTGGGATAAGCAGCATGCTTCTGCAGCTCTATACTGGGATCAATTGCAGCCCAGTAAGAGAACAAGGCAGCAAGGGCACCCTCAGCGAGGCGTGAGAAGGGATGGCTGGAAAAATCAAAGGGAATCAGTCTGCAGATCAGGTTTTTCCAGAACGTGGCTTTATGATTCTGTTTACATCCTAATGAAAAGCTAGTGGATCTGTGTTGAAAGTGCAGCAAAGCGTGCCGTGGACCTCGGAATAATAAAAAAAAAAAAAAAAAAACAGACATGCTTCATCACACACACTTTCACCCTTTCACCCACGTCTTCACATTCGCTTTGATCCATAAAATACCCCCCCCCCCCCCCAAACAGGTTTTTTTTTGTTGTTGCCATAAATAAATTAAGTTCATTATTTCACATTCAGTCCATCGTGTTCTTTCTTCACATTTGGGAAACATTTGTTTTTGTTTTTAACTCAGAGCTTTTTTCAGCAGTTCCAGATCTTTCCGTTTCACTGGCTCCGCCCCCTGAGGGCATGAGTACACCTCCAGGGCAAGGGGGATGTACCTCTCAAGCATGCCCACAGGCTCCTCCCCCTGGCTGACCAGGAGAGAGACCCATGGTGGGGGCGAGGCCGTCCCCTGGAAGCCAAAGAAGGCGAGACTCCCTGTAAGGACGAGAGAGAGAGAGAGAGAGAGAGAGAGAGAGAGATCCATTAAAGGTCCATCACAGAACTCAGACAGGATGGGGTGTTTTGTCGGCCACGTGGTGCACACCTCTGCCCTGCAGGTGTGCTGATTTGGCTGCTCCCAGGGGCATCAGAAGTGGCGCCACCTTGGCAAATCCATCGGGCTGCCCTCTGCTGGCTAGCAGGACGATGGACCTGGAAAAGAGTCGCACAGCATTTGAGTTTGACTTTTACTCCTGGAGTGTAAGGATCTTCACAGCCACCATGACGGCAGGGCCTTACGCCAAGCTTACAGGCAACATCGGGACATTTTCCTGTATTTCCCTTCTGTTCCTTCTCTCCCCTGCTCTGGATTCTGCACTGCCCGCTCTGTATGTGAATGGGTGAACGTCGCAATCGCGCTGCGTTGTGCCGAGCAAACGTTGCGAGTCGAGACGCCGCTGCCAGATGTGTGACAGAACAACGTCGCAGCGCTCTACCAAAAAAAAAAATGTGGACTGACTTTTAGCAGAATTGCAACATTTCTTGCCAAGATAAAGAGCTGCTTGGGTGCCCAAGACTTCTGTACAGCACTGCGCAGTTTGTGTATATCTCAAGTGTATTCCAGCACCACAAGAGCATGATGGGAGAAAGCTGGCAACACCGTTGGCCACACTACCTGGTTCCCCAGCTCCGTTGGAAAATGACGCAAGCAAAGTTTGGATCCTAAAAAAAAGTCTTGGCTCGGTTTGAACTGTGGAAATCTGTGGCAGTGGGAGTTCATGCCAACGTGACAACTCTGCTCCTTACTCCACTCAGGGTGTCCTTGTCATGTCGTAGGACAAAGACGTGTGGCTGTGTCCATAGAGGAGCCCCTGGAAGGTTGAGTTGGGAGACCCCGTACTACTGTACTATGCTACTGTTGCCCCAGTACTCTCTCAGATTTTTCAGGTCTTACCGGGCCGGGATCCCGCCGGCGAAATGCTGCTCCATTTTTGAGTCCATTTTCGGGAAAAAGGAACGCTTGCCAACTTCGCCGGTGCAGGCGTCCACAGCGACCAGGAGGAAGCCGACCTGGGTGAGGTTAAACTGCTTGTTGTTCACCTAGGAAAGAGAGAGAGCGTATCGTTCACCAACCACGATATCTGAACTGTGCTTTGACCTCCAGTTAGGCCAAAGGTTGCAGTACGGTGGAAGCAGGACAGGGCTAAGGGGCTCATCTGGATCCTCACGGTGATGAAGGCTTGTGTGTCGTTGTCCTGCTCCTCTGCGAGGCTGAGAGCTTTGATCTGGGTCTGGAGGTAGCTGCTCGACGGGTCGCTGGAGAAGACGAGCTACGCGGCGGAGAAAACAGCAGATGTGACAAACAAGTGAAAAACAACCAAGTCCACTACACAGAACCCGATCTGGCCTGAGGACTGACGCGGGCCCTGGTGGGGCTTCACCTTGGAGGCTCCGCAGCGGACGCAGGGCGTGGCGGTGGGTGGGGGCATGGGCGTGGCCACGCTGGGCGGCTTGCTGTACTTGGGGTAGGCTCGGGCGGTGCAGTTGCAGATCTGCTTGGTGGTGGTGGTGGTGGCCTGAATCTTCACGCGCTCGCAGCCTCGCACAGAGCAGTAGCTGTGGCCACTGCGGCCATGACGAGCCTGCACGTACAACCACAGCAGCCTGGGGAAGAGGGGCGGGGCAGGGGGCGGGGCAAGGGAGCAGGCTGGCTTAGGGAGTGGCACACAGCAGCACATAGCAGCCTATACAGTGCTGCTAAAATCACCATGTATTCCACATGTACATGTTTACATTGATTTTAATCTATTTGCATATTAATCCTTTCGTTACATATGATAACGGACACACAAACATTATAATAATCCAGTTAGACAGGAGCGCATGTTTTCTGAGAATCACCCGAGACTCCGAGTCACTCTTACCCAGTGGAGCTGTCGAAAAAATATTTCCTGTCAAGGGGTCGTTTCTGCAAGTCGGCCAGAGAGGAGACGGAGCCATAGTCCTCCATGCCATCGAAGGAGTTGCTCTGCCTGTCGTAGATGTCTGACATCACCTGGAACACTGTGTCCGAGGGGTAACACAGCCCAAGGATAGCCCAGTCCCCTCTGGAAGCGCAGCAGCAAACACACACACGTACACACACCGTAGGGAGGCCTCAGTACCAAACCCAACACACCATGTAGTGCCCCACAAGCCAAATGCCCCAGTACGAGTGCCCCATTTGGGCTACGGCTTACGGATCGAAGTTGACCAGCGACAGCACGACCTCCCGGGGCGCCTGGCCGCTCCAGTGCAGAGTATAGCTCTTTCCCAGCATCAGCACGGGCTGGTACTGCTGTGAGAGCGCCCCCTGGCTGTTGGTGCCACGCAGCACCATGGGTCTCTCGGGGTACTCGTCTCTGGCGATGGACAGGCTCAGGTTATGATTAGGAGTCTTTATATACACCTGCAAGCAAACCGGGGGAGTCGTCGTGTTCAGGAGCTTTATGGGAATATGACAGACGAACTGTGGTGGGAGAGTGAGGAGAACTCAAAAGGAGAGAATCAGATTTTTCCTTTATCGGTTGTTTTTTCCTTTCCCACCCGATTTGGTTCGTTCCGTTTCGTGACCTCACCTGGGCGTAGCGGCCACTGCACACGCACCCGTTCCAGCGTGGCACGTCCACGCAGGCCGGGTGGCGCACCAGGAAGTTGTCGGCGCGCGCCACATACGTGCCGGGGTAGCCGCTCACAGAGCCGTCCACGTCGTGGAAGATGGAGTTTTTGTCGCCATCCAGGTCGTTGTCCTCGAACCACTGGCCCGGGCGACCGAAGAACGCCCGCAGGTTCACCTGAAGGGGGGGGGGGGGGGGCACATGACACGGCACAGGTTCAGTATGGGGGCTTGTCAGAGAGCGGAGTGGAGAAGCAGTGCTCTCAGCAGCCCAACATCTGCCTCCCTCATGAAACACACACACACACACACACACACACCAATATAAGCCCAATAATTGCCTCCTTTGTTACCATTGTTGAAATGAATTCTGCAAAGTAGGTAGCTTCCAGTCATAACACAATTAACAAGCCAGCTTGTTAATTGTCTTGGTTCTGTAATTAGCTAATTAATTAAAATACATGTATTGAAATAAGGTTAACACTTCACAGGGAATTAAAGCACTCCGATTCAAGAATGGCTTGAAAGCTCAAAGGACTGCGTATTCCAGGTTTCAAGTCCTGACAGCACAAAGCTCGGAGCTCAGTGCCTGCGTGCGTCAGTGCCTCCGTGCGTCAGTGCCTCCGTGCGTCAGTGCCTCTGTGGAGCTAGTCTTTGCAGCCATTTGTTGCAGGATCCTTCTCTTCAAATGTCACATATCCAGACTCTGACAAGCTCTGCATGCGGTCTCTCTGGGCCCCAGGCAGTAGGACCCACCCTCTTTCCATCAGAAGACAGCCAGTCAGCAGAGAGGGAGGAGAATGTAGGAGGTGTCATGACAGGCCACGCCCACTCCATACCTAACCGTGTTACTGGCACTCGTAAAGAAAAAAAAGAGTAGAGAGCATTACACTACTCTACACTACACTCGCGAAGGCGAGGGGGAGAGAGAGAAAGAGAGGGAGGGAGGGAGAGCGAGGGAAAGAGAGAGGTGAATAGAGAAAAGTCAGAGAAAAGGGACTGTGAGAGATAAAAGGGGAAGGATGAGGCGCAGAAGGCCTCTTCTCCGGCCGTCTCAGATTCAAAAACTCCTTCCAGACCGGGCTGTGTGGGGCTGCGTGGGGCCCATGGGCCCATATGGAGACACACCCCCTCCACCCCCTCACCCAGAGTCAGTAGGAGGTACTGTAACGAGCTGCTAAAAGTCTGCAGCCGGGACCGTTCGCCAGGACCCCCCGTGCGCCCCATTGCAGCCGCGGCGGAGCTGCTCAGAGGAACACGTTGGCCAGACTCGCTCCGGAAGGACGGACCTTTCCGCCATCTGGGCGAAGCTTTCTGGCTGAAGAGCTTCGTCTTCATGACAGTGAACTCCCTCATCCACCACCACCCGCATTCTCCACCACTCTGAACCACAACCACCCTCAGCCACAACCACATAGTAATGTAATAAACAAATATATTTTGAACAAATTATAATTAAGAAATTATCTTAATTATATTATTAACGGGGCGGCATGGTGGCGTGGTGGTTAGCACTGTCGCCTCACAGCAAGGCGGTCTGGGTTCGATTCTCGGTCTGGGCTGCTCTGTGTGGAGTTTGCATGTTCTCCCTGTGCCTGCGTGGGTTTTCTCCGGGTACTCCGTTTCCTCCCACAGTCCAAAGACATGCATCTTAGGTTGATTGGTCACTCTAGATTGCCCGTAGGTGTGAGTGTGTGTGTGCGTGTTGGCCATGTGGTGGACTGGCGAACTGCCCATGGTGTACCCTGCCTTCGCCCGGAGATGCTGGGATTGGCTCCAGCCCCCCCGTGACCCCGACTAGCGGGAATAAGCGGTACGGATAATGAATGAATGAATATTATTAACGTCTAAACTCTTAAACAGGCGTCACACCATATGGTAGGTAGTAGTATCAATCCAGTCACACGTATATCGTTTTTGTGTCTCTGTGTATGTGAGCACACACATTTCACTGTGCGAGTGAGTGTGTATGCTTCTCTGAGTATGAGTGTGTGTGCAGTCGCATGTATGTGTTAAGGAGACTCATGAATGAACAGCAAGGACAGTGAGGACAGGTTGTTCTTGGGCCTGATGTGGCGTGTGTGTGTGTGTGTGTGTGTGTACGTGTGTGTGTGTGTATATGTTACAGGGACTCACACTGGACAGGAAGTACAGTGATGACAGGTTGTTCCTAGGTGTGAGCTGCCAGGTGTTCTTCAGACTGAAGCCCACGGCACTGGTGAGACGTTCCGGGGTCGGGGCGTACGCCCTGAAGGTGCTCTGGAGCAGCCGAACAGGCCCGTCGTAGATCTGGAAGCCTCGGATGGGGAACGTCCTGCAGGGACAGATCACGCAGCATTTCTCCGATGTGCAGGAAATAAGGGTACCGCACACATAGGGGTGGGCGATACTGGCAAGAATATCACGATATCCAAACACGATAGACGTCACTTTTCTGATCGAATAAGTTGCCACAAAGCACCAGATAAACAGTGGTGCCACATTTAGCATTAAACTCTAAAAAAAAAAAAACATTCAATTCATGATCGTATCAATTGCTATTTAATGTAGACACGACATCAGCACATGGTGTCGACAGACATCCAGAGATGCTGTAGCCTAAAACAATGAAGGATCTTTTGGTTAAAGCTTTTAAGCATTTACGGCATCAGATTTACTTTAGGGTCAAATGGCGAATAGCTAAAAATGTAATCCGGATGACGTGAAGAGGCGACGTGTTTTTGAACGTGCATTTAAGACATACTGTGAAAACAAACACGAGAAGCGACCGCTCTGGCGGTTTACACAAGAGTCACTGCTGACCGTGACCGTTCCCAACATCCGTTTTGCTGACCGGTTCACTATGAACAGTAACCGCCATTCAGCCAGGTGCGTTGAAGGATCCGCAACGCCACTCCCTACACACCAGGTGAGGATGTTTTTACGCAGGGCTGCGGACATGTGCTCATGCTTTGGTTCTCCCTCACTTGTTTCGGGGGAGCGTCCGCGCTTTGCCGTCCACCCCACCGACGCCCCAGTATTTATTCTGCCCGCTATTAGTGCCGCGGTTCTTGCTCTCGCCCACGAACAACGATTCCGACACTTCTTGGCTGGAGCCCACATCTTTAGGATAACTGCCGTCACTGGAGAGAGAGAGAGAGAGAGAGAGACAGACTTGAACCTACACATGTACACTTGTATGCATATGTATATGCACACTCATACACGCCGAAAACTTTACCTTGCAAACGACAGACCGACACCGTTGTCTGCAAAACTGGGGTAAGAAGAAACAGACTTTTACGATCGAGAGGAACGAGAGGATCCGAACATGCAGCTCTCCATCGGACGGAGGGTCACGTGACCACCACGTGGTCTTCACCTACGCAGAGTTCTGGATGATGATGTCACCGCCGCGGATCCAGGCCCCAAGGTCGTTGTTCTTAAAGGAGACGAGGGTGTCGATGAGGGCGGCCACGCGCGGCTTGGACGGGTCGGAGTTCTCGTGGGGTCGGAACCTGAGACGCAAACGAGGCAGGATGGAGACGGGAATGAGACAGGTGCTGAGAAACCTGAGAGGAGACTGGGAGTTCCAGCCTTCTCCACACCCACAAGGCACACAGAAGAGCGCACGCACACACACGTTAGACCGAGTCAGTTAAGTCCAATCAAATAACTCAAGTCTAGTCATATATCTGGAACTAATCATAGTAGGTTGAAACTCAGTACACAAACACAAATGCACACACACACTAGCATGAACGCATTGCACAGTGAGTGAGCACATAGGAAATTCAAGTCTTCAGTGATGTGTTTTCACAGTAAACAGAATCAGACTCTCTAGGGTGCATGAACACACAGATATACACAGATTGACACAGACCCAGATGCATCCTCCACCAAGCGATCATGCTAAACCTAGTGTGTGTGTGTGTGTGTGTGTGTGTGTGTATATGACTCACGTTATCTACGGGAATCACCTCTCTCTCTGTATTGCTCATAGATGAAAGTGTGTATTGCTTAGATCAAAGACGGTGTTTGAGAAAGACCCGATGTGACAGATGCGAGTCTCTCTGGACCTCGGCTGATTCTGTTGGCTTTCCTAGATAAACATCTCACGAATGTGACACGAGCAGACGGCTGACCCAGCTCTGCTAGCTCGAGCCTCGACTTTTTTCGCCAAAACCGTGAGCTCACGTTTCTCACAAAGACGCTCGCCGTTTCGGGGTCGGCGTGAAGGGGGAGCGGCTCCCTGGGCTCCGGGGCCTCACCTGGCGTTGTTGTCCAGGCAGAGGTACTCGCGCGGGTCAGCTGCACTTGCGTTGCTCGTCTTCACCCCCTTGTCGATGAACAGGCCCGCCTGGCGGAAAAGAAAAAAGAACAGTGAGGTTTTGACACGTGGCGGGACACGTGAGCCGGGAGTCCCGTGCGAATACGGCGACGTGTGCAGAAATAAGAAGCTGCGTCAGGGTGTAAATCAGCCATCGGACGCTAGGAACCACCAAAACAAGGAGCCTTTCAGTGTAGTCAGCGTTACTGAGAGGGCGAGAGTGGAGGCATAACGTCTGCAAATCAAAAACGCGAAGGAGCTGTGTGTGGAAAATGCACGTGTCCTCCCTGTCTTAGAGAAGCGGGGTCTTCTCGGAACACGGGGCTTGCCCCATGACATCACTCTGTGTGTGTGTGTGTGTGTGTGTGTGTGTGTGTGTGTGTTTGTGTGTGCGCGATGGTTTAAGTGTTCGTTACTATGAAGAATATAGAATACCAGCGTGTGTGTTTGTGTGTCCTCTTCTGTAAGCAGTGGATTCCTTCCAAGAAATGAAGATGATTTGTTTATGCGTCACAACAAATGAAAAACACAAATTTGTTCCACATGCTTGTCCACAAAAGTGACAGCATATCATATAGCACCTCCGCCTCCTTTCATTCGCCCTAAACACACACACACACACACACACACACACACCTGGAGTCGCAAAGGATAAATATTTATTCATACCATCAACAGCGGACATGTATTTTTAACACACCGAAATGAGTCACACAACAGAGTGAAATCTAATATTTCAAGCCAGTTTTGCTGAGTGCTATTTATTCCAGCTCTGGAGGCCACACACGTAACGCAAAAGGAGATTCTGCCTGGCATGGAAAGCATTAACTTTGTAATAAATGTCAAATGATATTGAAGTCATACAAAGCTACAGCTAGCTAACAGTTACGTTTACAGCCTTTAGCATTTCCTTTTCTCCAAGGCAACTTGCAATCAGAAACAATTCAAGCCTCAACAGTGGTAACCGGCATCGGCGGGGCTTGAACTCGCAACCTCCTGATTACTAGTCCAGCACTGCTGAGATACCCATGCTCTGTGGTGACTTTTGAGGTACCTTGAAGTTGGAGTGGACGCGGTTGTTGTAGAAAATGCCCAGCGGGGTGAGTTCTGCTCTCGTCTCCGGTACCAGCCCATGAGTGTCTCCCGTGGAAGAACTGTGGAAAATGTACCAAATACCGGCATCCTAGAGGGAGGAAACAGATGTCGTTATCTGTCCTTATCATTCACGTATCCCAATATCTTCAAAGGAAAAATAAACCAACATTTGGTACATTTGGTCATGGTAAATAACATTTTATTAGAGATGAATGTTCAATGTATTAAGACACAGAGTAGCCTCTCAACCATGCCATAAACCCAAGCGCCCCTCCCCCAATTCTCTACCCCCACATCTCTCTCCATCACTGGCTTCCCCAAACACTCCCTCTCCCTCACTCTCTCCATAGAGCAACAAGATTTGATCCCCCCCCACCCAACTGTGAAGTGAAACTCCTGGTGAAATGCAATAACCAGACTCTGGTTAAAACACAATAACCACAGATTACGAATAGAATAACCCAACACCTAGATTAACACCAAAACTTCCTGTTGAACACAGGAAGTCAACTCCACTAATCAAAACCACATATACAGCTTACTACAAGCACACATGGCCAATGAAACCCCTTGGATGATTTCAGTGTTAGCAGACTAACTAAACTTGACTAAAGATCTGATACCTCGCCATCTTGTTATTATCCAAAATGTCAATCCTTCTTACTTGGAATCACTAAGATTGGATTGTGTAGCGTTCTTTGTGAGCAGAAACCTAAAAGGCACTAGGAACTGACTCTGCTGTTACTGGCCATCACAGCAGTAACATAACAAAACACTGGTCCACCCCGAACAGTTGGAACAGATGAAAGAGCTTTGGACGTTGTCCAGGAGATCTGACCGCGAGAGAAAGTGCAGGTGGCATTGGAGTGTAAGGTTCAGGGACCAGAACACGTCTTCTCAGAACAGGAGCAGGAACCACACGCACATAAAGTTCGGGCCATGGGACCGGACTTCTGAATCAAGCTCGGTCCAACCCAGTAAACACGGGAGAGTTCTCGCGAGCCAAACGTGAGCCAATTGAGCAGAGTGTGTCCCAGCTGCAGCAACAGATGAGGAAAGGATGCGGATTATCTGAGGTCAAGGGCAGACTGACTGTTTCAGCCACAGGGGGGGGGGAGTCATGAGAGGAAACCGACCAACCTTGAGAACAACTCCCTCGAGTGGGAACATGGTCAGTCCACACGATTAGGAAGCCTTTCACCGTGAAAAACCCATTACGGGGAGCGATCGCTAGGGTGCTTAAAAATAAGGTAATTTTCCCCTCCTACTCGCCACCCGTAATCCCTGCACATGCTTACCCCGTCCTCGGGACAACAGGGTCCCGTCTGACCACAGGAAGAATAACTGGCTCCCCCAGTTATTCTGTACGTCTGTAGTCCACTCCCTACATACATACAGAAAAGGTTGCCTACATCATAACTCGCCTCTAATGAGGTCAATCTCTGTATAAAAGATACCGACAACTACTTGTGGAAATTCCCATTTGCTACAGTAGACGGCAGAATCTACCCATCCGATCGAGGCGGCTTGGAGAAATCAGCAGCTTCCCCGAGTCCCAAGTGTAGATACGTCAGAGCCACAACTGCCAGACACTGGAGGAGTCCTTCTCCAACCGTAACAGGCAGGTGTGACAGCACCTCCTACAGCCAGACAACAAAACCAAGAGCCGCCCCACCGATGTTACAACTGTCTCCATCACTCCTACTTTGGTTTTAGAGAAGAACCAGGCATGGAGGATTCGAACTGCACATCAGTCTCGGTCCAAATCCAGTATCTGGGCGGTGTGGCCTGCCCACGTACGTCATCCAGCACACAGCTACATGATTTGGCTCTAAAAGGTTTTACAAAACATCGGTGAACCTTGAGGAAATGACATGTTTAGTCTTGACATTCGGTTTCCTGATGCTGCGCACATGGAGCTGGAGGAAGCTTTTGTCACGGAACCAGATGAAACCATCCTGAACCCCCACGGGACTCATCAGGAACTCCAGAGTCCTGGTTAGGTCGTAGTCAAGAGCGCACAACCACAGGTGCAGCAGTCAGCAGACACATAGCACAGTTGTAACCAATACAGCTAATGTAACTAATGTAACTTTTATCCCTGTTTGTGCCACGCCCACTCAGTATTAGTTTTGCACCAATCAGCTTCAAGTCAAATGTCTTGTGCAGCTTCCGGTTTATGCCTCCCATTCAAGATCCCTCTGTTGACATGTAATTCCCTTGGGAGGGTAATCACACTACCCTCTCAATCTGAAGGCACGCCAACTAACCCAGTCATTTGCAGTAACCCAAACCCTGTATGCTTCTCCCAGGGCATCATACTTATACATCCAGCTGGTGAAATATGCTGATATATGATATGCTGCCAGAAAAATGGGCCCCTAACAGGCGATCCAGCACGTGTAATGTTGTTGTTGTTTCACCTTGTGCAGGTATAATTATCTATAAGTACTCGCTCGACAGTTAAACTCTGTATTCACTACGTCTAGTGTGTTGCGACTAATATCAGAAATCAATCACTTTGACTAAACCTTACACCAAACACTAAACCTTACACCTAATCCTAACCCTAACCCAAACACCTAACCCAAACACCTAACCCAAACACCTAACCCTAACCCAAACACCTAACCCAAACACCTAACCCAAACACCTAACCCAAACACCTAACCCATACCCCTAAACCTTACACCTAAACCTTACACCTAACCCTAAACCTTACACCTAACCCTAAACCTTACACCTAACCCTGCACACACAGTACAAACATGGACAGGAACTTAAGGACCCATTGAGTTTAAGGCAGGAATAATAACTCCACCCATATGCAAAGTTGATGGTACTGATTCCCTGTCAATCATCTCCGCCTAATTAAACTAGGGAACTCCCTCATCCCTGTGCTTTGTTGAGTAATCAGTCCCCATCCATTCTCTCAGAGACAGTGTTGTAAGGCTTGTGGTTCGTGGGTGGCTTCTCAGTTTTGGCAGACGATGAACGACTCCATTACAGCTTGCGGTTCTTGGTTGAGACGTAATTAAAATGGAACTACAATCTCCCTTTATGAGGTGGTGTCCCGTTAATTTTAACACAGTTTAACGAGTGCTAAATCATATAAAAGTGTTCACATCGCTGGCCCTGAACTGGAAGAGCTGGTGGATAAACTGCTGTCTATGTTGACATAACCTTCTGCTAAGCAGTGCACACCAAAGAGCACAAACAGGGCATGAAATATGCAAAAAGATAATCTGACTTTTATTAAAGAAATATTCAGAAATACAAGAGAGAAGCTGGGGAGATATAAATTATATGAATACTTCCATTAGAAGGAGATTAAGCGAAAAATTTTAATACCACGCAACATTACTTTCTCAGGGGTTTAATCCCAGTGGAAACAGTACATTATGAACACATTCATGTGCAATACATTCCAGGACCATTTAGCAATAGTCCTGTATTTTCAGGAGATGGGTGTACTCCTGTAGTAGAGTAGGAGATGGGTGTACTCCTGTAGTAGAGTGTAGTAGCTCGACATGCTCATTAAACATATTGAATGAGACCGTTTATTCAGTCTAGACCGTTCATTAGAGAGCAGGTGAGGGTTACCTGTGAACCAGCTGCTGCATTACTGATCAGGTGGTTGTTTGGGTTGGCGATCCAAAACGTGGACACCGCCCTGGAGCACACACACACACACACACACACACACACACACACACACAGTACAGTTAGCAGGACTACTAGATATTTTTACAGCCCTCCCCCGTGAACATTCTCCTCAGCCGTGACGATTACTTCCTCAGATTAAAACTACTGGTCTGGGATCAGTCTCTACCTTTTACACCCTAAAGAGTGCAGTTCCGTCGGTGGGTCTGGACCAGACCGTAAATCAGCACAGTTACTCAGACCCTTGCTAAATGTGGACAGAAGGGTTTTACCCAAGTGTTAATGACCAGTGTAAGGTGTGGTGTGTGTGTGTGTGTGTGTGTGTTCCATACTTGCACTCAGTGGCGGGTGAGGGGACGTAGTCCTTGTACACGCGCTGCCTTATTTCGGTGCACATGGTGTCGTTGCGGTCAGTAGGCAGGATGGTGCCCGGCCGAGTCACCAGTCCCAGGTTGTGGAAGAAAACGTTCCTCTGCTCAATCCCATCCTCCAGGAAGAAGCAGTGGCCCAGGGTGTCATAACCAACGGTGTCTCTTACCTGCCATGAGGAGACACAGAGCAGGAGCCTGCATTCGAGTTCATAGCAGACGCTTAAAATAAATACACAGATTGCGAAATGAAGTCAATCAAAAGATGAAGTCTGATTATTGAGGGAGTTTACTGATATTGCCTTAAACTGTAACTTGGTCAGTAATACTCTAATTGCAGTGCCTTGTAAAAGTATTCAAAAACTTAAACGTCCTCAGATTTGTCAGTATTACACATGATTTTATACTTTGAGCTAGGTCATATATTAGATCCTCAACATTAGAGCCTGTGATACCGGTTTAAAGAAAATATTCCATGTCAAAATGCAGCGTTCATAAGTATTCAGCCTCTTTTCTGTACATAGAGGGATGAAAAGCTCGCACTAGGCTAATTGACAAGTTTGGGCTAAACCCACAAATACATTCACATCCCCTCCCTGGCCCCTCCCCATCCCCTCCCCCACTCCCGAGCCCCCACCCACCAGCAGACCGTTGGTGGCGTGGATCACCACGCAGCGGGAGAATGAGTGATGGATGGCGAGTGAGTCTACGTAGGCAGGCTGGGTGTAGCCGCCACGCTGGTCCACATCCCCACAGAGGTGGAAGTGGATGGGGTAGCTGCCCAGCACCGCCTGCTGCCCCATGTGTCTCAGCTCCACCTGAGACAGGTGCACCGAGGAGAAATTACCCAGGATCTGAAGAACAAAGAAGAGAGAGGTCAATATGGTTGGTGAATGTGGTTAGTGGGGGGGCGGGGTTAATGTGGTTAGTGGGGGGGGGGTTAATGTGGGTGGGGGGGGTTAATGTGGTTAGTGGGGGGGGGGTTAATGTGGTTAGTGGGGGGGCGGGGTTAATGTGGTTAGTGGGGGGGCGGGGTTAATGTGGTTAGTGGGGGGGCGGGGTTAATGTGGTTAGTGGGGGCAGGGTTAATGTGGTTAGTGGGGGCAGGGTTAATGTGGTTAGTGGGGGGGCGGGGTTAATGTGGTTAGTGGGGGGGCGGGGTTAATGTGGTTAGTGGGGGCGGGGTTAATGTGGGGGGGGGGTTAATGTGGTTAGTGGGGGGGGCAGGGTTAATGTGGTTAGTGGGGGGGCAGGGTTAATGTGGTTAGTGGGGGCGGGGTTAATGTGGTTAGGGGGGGGGGGTTAATGGGGGGGGGGGGGTTAATGTGGTTAGTGGGGGGGCGGGGTTAATGTGGTTAGTGGGGGCAGGGTTAATGTGGTTAGTGGGGGCAGGGTTAATGTGGTTAGTTAGGCAGGGTTAATGGGTTAGTGGGGGTTAATGTGGTTAGTGGGGGCGGGGTTAATGTGGTTAGTGGGGGCAGGGTTAATGTGGTTAGTGGGGGCGGGGTTAATGTGGTTAGTGGGGGCGGGGTTAATGAACTGCCACTCTGCAACCCAAACCTCTTTAATCCTTCAAAGGGGTTTAAGGAACTGAAACCTCTCAGAAGCACTACAGCTCCATTATCCCTGGCGTGACTTCAGATGTTGTTTTGAACTTTCTGGGAATACTGACACCACAGTGACTCCTAAAGCCATGGCTCCGAACCAGAGAATTTAAACTGGTGCTAAACTAGGATTATATTTTTCCTTTAGATTATCACATACCCCAACGTTCAATACACTATGAACAACAAGACGATGAAAAGAAGCTTTTTCTTCTTCTGCCAGTTTTGCTGCTGGAGAATAACGAGCTACTGAGCGCAGCTGTAGTGGGAGAGCAGGCGCTGAAAGCAGGAACTGGACATGAGGGCAAACGCATGTGTAGATGACACCACTGTGTGCAAAACAGCACTAATAGCACCTTGATGTGTCCTCCGAAGGTGTCGTAGCTGAAGAATTGGCACTTGTTGTTGGCGTAGCAGGCGTTCTCCATCTCTCCGTGAATGAGGATGTTTCTGGAGAGGAGGGCGACCTCCGCCCGCATGTCCACGCCGTCCACGATCTCCCCCACGTGGGTGAACTGAGGCTTCCCTGATGTGCACACAAACAGAAGCGGTCACAACCCCGCCCGCGCGGCTCTCCGTGCCCCGCCCACGCGGCTCTCCGTGCCCCGCCCACAAGTTGAGACAGATCAAAGGCGTTAGGTGAAGGACCACAGTGCTGGGGTCATAGAGCGCTGTGGAACAGGGATCCATCACAACTGCACCAGGCAAAAGTGCTCAACTCTTACTGGAGACGACCATCTCACCATCCACGGCATTTGGAGTGAGCACCGGAATTGGGGTTGGGGGGTGGGGGTGGGGGGTGTTGGAATGGGGGGTGGGGGTCTCTCTTCTGGGTCAACAGGAGAAAAGCGCTGAGTCACTAAGGATGCCCCTACAAAGGGCAGCGGGCGGAGAAAACCTTTCAGTAGCAGCAAACCACAAGAAACCTGAGCAGTGTGTGTGTGTGTATGTGTGGCTGCCAACACACAAACAGCTCTGTTCCCTCACAGCACAGGCATCCTGTGTGCGTGTGTGTGTGTGTGTGTGTGTGTGAGTATGTATGGACTAAGGGGGAAAATCTCCATGCCAGCTCTCCACACAATAACAGTCAGATTCATCTGGACATCTGGAGGGCTGGAGATACACGCTCTGCTCGTCACCAGCCGTCAGCTCGTTAGACACTCGTTAGCCGAAACCAGGAAACACGTCCCACCCTCTTCCTGTCTCAGAGCAAGATGCCATCTGCACCACCATCCGAAAAGCTGCCGTGTCGTTTACCAGTAGCCGCAATTTTATTTATTTATTTCCCCATAGATGTACGTAAGGGATAGAGCGGCTCTGACAGATGATGGGGGGTGGGGGGTGAGGGGGTGGGGGGTGAGGGGTGGACCCGGCTGTAAACACAGCAGCGTTTGCTTATAACAAACACATGGCCACAACCTCACATGGTTTTCTCCTGACAAGGTGAACATATTTATTAACTCCACAAACCACAGCAAAACCAACACCGCGGCCCCCTACACTCTCCCCCACACACAACAACACACACACGCTCCCCCACACACAATAAAACACATGCTCCCCCACACACAACAACACACACACGCTCCCCCACACGCAACAACACACACACATTCCCCACACGCAACAACACACACACATTCCCCACACACAAGAACGCACACATAATAAAACACACGCACGGCCTTGTGTCTGGGCTGGATTGTTGGAACAGTTAGGTTGGTACAGCATGGTAAGTTCATTAGGGCGTGCATGCACACACACACACACACACACGCACACACACTCACCTTGTATGCGGACCTGTCTCTTGGTACAGTGTGTGCAGGGCAGCAGTGTGAACTCCTCCGCCTGGTGCATGGAGTAGTCGGTGCTGGACACCACCACACGCTCCCCCACGTGCCAGCTGCCCACGTCGTCCTGCAGGTCCAGCACCACCTGGTCCTCCGGCGTCCACCGAGAAGCCCGAGGAGGCGTAACCTGGGCAAGAAAACACACACACACACAAACACACTCCTTTTAGTCGTGTGATCATTTACTCGTCACTGAGGTTAACTGTTGGGGAAGTCTGAAAACGGAAATTCACTTCTAGTCTTCATGTGCAAAAAAGATGAAATCATGAAAAGATTTAAATGTTTCAATATAAAGTTCTGACATTTTCTACTAATCTGCTTTTGGGACCATTAAAAGTTTAATATTATGCAATTTGGGGTTTGTCCCTGGAGTGCTCATACATAATTCTTACATATAAAGTTAATGTGTTTATGCAAGCTTTAATTCAAAAGTGTCATATGATGTCATCACCATCATTCAGACAGTCATATGGGACCTCTTAGATCCTGAGAGCAGCCACACAGCGAGTGGTCAGATTCCTGCAGTTCCATTGGATCCCTGTGTGGTTCATGTGTGATGTCATGAGCTTTCTGGAAGGATCGAGTGTCACAGTGTTCCAGTAAATCTAGTCGTCTTTATGACCTCATCACGTCACTCACTCTGGGGCCGAAGGCTCCAACAGCACAGTGGGCTGTCCGACGGCCGGCATGCTACACGAGGCCGCGAAATTTCAGCGGGAACCAAGCACAAGTGCCTCGAGATCAGCATGAAGTGCGAGAAGGCGTCTGGAATGCGGGCTACCGCCCCCTCGGCACCCACCTGAGAATTCTGCCCCCCTAATTCCTGTGTAAAGAGATCAGAGTCCCTCTACGACACAGAGCTCCAATGAACTTGATCTGCACTTAAAAGCCGAATAGCTTTTAATATCGGTTTCCATACTGATCACCACCTACACAAGGATGCCATGCCGCATATCAGACAATGAGCCAATCTGACGTTCCATGATTATGAACAGGAAGGGAATAGACCTGCTTTGAAGGACAAACTACCGCATGGCTTTGTGGGAGTGTGTGGTGTTGGGAACTACCAGCTACGACTGCATCCATAAGAACAGCTTTAGCGTGACGGAATCTTACTCCATGGCCAACATTCCCAGACCGAAGAGCTATCGTGTTCTGACCGAGCGGCCGGAGTGGCTTTGGAAACGTGTCGTCTGGCCAAGAGATGCCACACGAGGCCGCCCCTGTGAGAGGAAGCGTTCCGAGGCGATGAAAGGTCAGAAGCTGAGCGCCATCACTGGCCGCACACCCTGTGGCTCAGGGCCCGCACGCACAGAGCAACCCACAGGGCCCTCGCCGGTCATCACCGTCGCGCTCTCGTACAGAACCACACTTTTTTTAAAGCGGCTTTTTCTAGAGTTGACTGAGCGATTTGCTTGTGGTTTTAACAGACAGAAAAACAATGAATTTAGTGTGAAAATTCAGAAATACATTTGCATAAAAATGCAGGGAAGGTGGTTTTGGTTAATCTTAGCTCACCTAGGCTCAGAGGAGACACACACACACTTCCCCAGACCCTTAACAAAACACTGCCTGTGTCTACACCACCTGGGTTATTGAGGAGTGTGTCTAGAGGCACTGGGGTTTTGAAAGGATGCCAAACGTGCCTGACAGCCTGTATTTCAGAGCAAACAAGGGGGTGCTGGGGGTTGTTGTCGGGGGTGCTGGGGGTTGGGGAATGTAATTGGTGGGGGACGACGACGACACACACGCACCAGTCCTCCACTCGCTGTAGGCCGTCACGGAGAATCGCACGCCGTCAGCGGTGATGAAGTCCCGGCGCGCCAGGGCCCGGCCGCCCGTGTCGTGGTTCTCGTGCTCTCGCACGGCCTCCGTGCACGAGCCGTTGCCACCGCCGACCACGGACACCAGCGCCCACGCCTGCCTGGGGGGAGGAGGGGAGATGTTTATTCAGGTCATGCCGCCGTTTCCACCACGTGCACTGTGTGTTTTTCTTTCACGCCTTGATGACTAGAACACGTTTAAGACCTTGGTGGTGCACCATATGATCCACCTGAAAAACCCTGCAATAAAACCGACTGCAGCACAATAGCAGCACTGTGCTGAGGTAGGCACTTTTGTTTTTAACCCATCCACAATGGCCGACTGCAAAAAAAACATGGAGCGTTTCTGGAGCCGACCAATCCGAGGAGACTCCATTACCTGCTGCTGACTGATACCCCCAAACCCCGCCCCCTCTCCTCCCCTCAAAACCCGCCCCACCCTCCCCTGAGTAAATAGCCCTGGAATCAAAGCGCAGTACTCTGTGACACACATCAGTCTGCCGTAAGGAAGTGGAAGCTCTGGGCCTTTCGTGGAATTAGTCAAAATTCAAGGCCGATGACGAATTAGCTTCTTCCTTCCTCTGGAAAAAGCTGAGTAGCTCAGAAGAGTCGAAGAGCAAACTGAACTGGGTCAGTGAGGAGGAGCTAAAGGCCTCAAACATCGCCCCCTGGTTGCCACAGTGGGAACGGATCTGGTCCAGGGCGTGACCGCATGCCAGAGACGGCCCTCTCCACGCCATAAAGTTCACGCACACTGTAGGAGCGCTGCCGATCGCCGCCACTCGGACCAAATCAGCGCACAGGAAAGCTGCGTCACTGATTGCATCACAGTCGAGGACGTCTCATTCCCTTTCTTATACTGCCTTGTACGCCTGGACCGATCCTCATATCCTCCAACTGTTCTGCACTTTCTGTAGTTTGCTCAGGCTACAATCCACATGAAAACCAGTGACCTTATCATGTGGCAGTAAAGGATTCTGAAGTCGTGAACACAGGAATCCTCTAAGAAAATGATAAAAAGCTACAGCCGGCCGTGAGGGTTGCGTAACAAAGCCCTGTGTGGAGGGTATGAACGGTCCTTTCGCTGCTTGTTTGAGAAGGAAATCTGAGCTTTCAAACGTTCCCACCAACGGATCTTTGGGATTTGTTAGGTTACATATGGTTCACACATGTTATTTCTTAGGTCTAATTTCCTCCAGTGCTGTCTAATAATAACAAGGCATTGTCTATCGCTCTCTCTCACTCTCTCTCTCTCTCGTCTTCAGCAGGCTGAGAACCCAATCCAGTCACCAAAAACGAACAATGACTCAGTGCTTTTCTGCCACTGCATGAACGAAGAAAAAGAAAAGGCGAAGGAGACGAAGCGTGCAGGAGAAGGCTGGCCCCCCATGTGCTTTACGGGCTAGTAAAACAGCCTCCGCCACCTTCACCGAGCTGCTGGTTTTGGCGCTACTGCTGCGGGGACGTGCTAGACGCCCCCCGGACGGGCTCCACGTCTCCCCGTCCACGTCTCCCCGGACGGGCTCCACGTCCGCGAAGCCTCCACTGGACCGGAGACCTCAGTGAACCTTGGTACATAAACTGAAAATGTACTTTAGCCGACTTACGAGGAAACGGCACCCAGAGTACCGTGTGTGTGTGTGAGACTCTGGATGATCCTCAGTTACCAAGAATCCTTTTTGATTTCTAATTTTTAATTTTTCACAATCTACCAGAAATATTCTTGCAAAACACAAAGGGAGCCCACCAGCCTCCGTGTTCAGCCTTGTTCTGGAAGGGCCCAAACCTGCAGGACTCCTGGCTCTCCCTCAGAGCCATGGGACATTTATCGCCTGTTCAATCCCGGCGGTCGCATTCCTGATCAGAGCCAACGGCAGCCTAGACTGTTGTCTGAGCGGAAGGGGTCACATCTAAACAAAACCATCTATTGGCCAGCGCAGAAAAAAGGCTAGTTGGATAAGGATCCATGGCAACAGCTGTCTTCGACCACGCCCACTGAGACATTAACACAAAGTGGGCCCATGAGAGAGGGGGGGAAGGGGTCCTGTGGTGTGATTATGGGGAGGGGTCCTGTTTAATGGGTGTGGTGGAGGGTCAAAAAGGTCGTCTGCATGCCTGCCACCACACGTGGTCAGGTTCGAACCCGAAAAGGTCAAAGTGAGACCCCTTTGCTAATAGGCCCTGGAGAAAAGACCACCTGTTGTTAGAGAGTGTTAAAGGGCCAGTCATCCGATGGAACGTACACCAGGATCACACGCAGTCCTGCGTGGAGGTTTCCCATGGCACACACACGCTACACCTTTTTGCACACACATATTCGAGTGTGTTCTGTACTCCTAGGTCAGGATGATGATGATGATGATCTGACCCAGAAAGTCTGTATATTCCACCTCAGCAAAGAGCCACGAATGGCTCCTTTAAATGAAGCAGAGCAAATCACATCACGCAAAGTGCGAAGGAGACACGGGGGTTGTGTTAGCGTTGGTCTTAGCAACCGCCACATTACTGGTTCTGGGGCCCCGACAGGGCTGCGGGCGTCTGTGTTCCCAAGGTGTCGCTGGGGGCTGCTGAACATATGGTGCCAAGTGTGTGTGTGGTGTGTGTGGGGGGATCAGAGAGATGTGTGTGGTGTATGTGAGTATGTATGTGTGTGTGGTGTATGTGAGTATGTATGTGTGTGTGGTGTATGTGAGTATGTATGTGTGTGTGGTGTGTGACGTAGGATATCCATTTTCTCCTTCTTGTCCTTAGATAGAGAGAGAATACATATTGGTTTTGGGTATATGTCTGTACACATATGCATTGCTAGCTCGTCAGGTTTCCTGCCCATCACTCTTCATGGCGTGTAACATCCTGGTTTGGCTTCCTGAGTCAGAGGTGACAAACCACAGCTGTCCTCAACACACACGGTCACTCTACTGCCAGCCTGCCGCACCGGATACATGTTGCCACTGACGTTGCCACTGACGTTGCCCCCCCCACTCACAAAAAAAAAAAAAAAGAAGAGTGCATTCCTTCAGATGCGTAATTAAAAACCTGTAGCTTCTGATGAGCGTCTTAACTGTCCATACTCACACTGCTCTTTCTGTCCTGCTGAAGGCACCAAACATACTGAAACTGCTTCTTTCCAGCACAAATTCTGGAAACACTGGCTAACCATGCAGCAAAGGTTTTCCTACAGGAATACGGACGTCGGAAAACACCCGGGTGGGGGGGCCGGGTTCTCGGGGGTGTTTTCCCTTGAACGCACAGGCACGGGGTTGAAAAGGGAGGCGTGAAGATGGAGAGGAATTCAGTGTGACGCAGAGAAACTAACGAAAAACCCTGCAAACCCTGAGGCAGCTATGGTGTACAGCTCAAATTGTTCCACATTGGGAGCCCTGGCACTGTGAATGTGTGTGTGTGTATGTGTTGCCATTGGTATCTTGTGTTCATTTAACTTGTAGCAATTACCGCTTGCAAACCCAGATAGCCGCGACCCAGCATGCATGAGACTCTTCTGTGATTCTTGGAAAACGCGATTCTTTCTGGCTTCTGATCAAATCGGACTTGCGAGGCGTGGTCCGACTTCCCCTGCTACTGTTCCCCGGAGGTCAACAGAACAGCTCACTCAAACATGTCGGAGCACAGAGATTTCTGCATCAACTCCAGGAAAGGTCTCAGTACGTGCTCCTCTCAGTCTCACTCTACTAAAGCCATGGATGCAACAAGTCTAGATCAATTTGTAAAATGGTCTCTAGCCGAGATGAGATTATTACATCCCCATTTGCCCAATTTTAATATGGATATACCCACTCATCTATGCATATATGCATCTATGCATAACAGTTTATGCTGGCTCTGCATGTCTTTGAGATTGTCCCTGAAAAGTGTAGATCAGATGACTGGGTCTGACAAGCTGTCAAATTCTGCACATTCAAAGTAACAATTAGCTCTACTTGTACCAGTATTATAAACCACCACTTCAGCATGTATCTGTATCCGAGATGTGTGTGTGTGTGTGTGTGTGTGTGTGAAGATCAGCAAAATCTCAGGTCTTCAGAAGGTATTCAGGCACCGCACTGCAGACTTACGGATGATTCATCCAACCCCAGACTAATAAATACAAATGGAAATTATATCCATTTAAAATCAAATCAAAACACCTGTACACCTGAACTGGAGACCATTAGCTGTATGCGTTAGCATTAGCATTAGCTGTACACCTGAACTGGAGACCATTAGCTGTACACCTGAACTGGAGACCATTAACTGGAGACCATTAGCTTAGCTGTGCTGTACACCTGAACTGGAGACCATTAGCTGTACACCTGAACTGGAGACCATTAGCTGTGTGCGTACCTGAACTGGAGACCATTAGCTGTGTGCGTTAGCATTAGCATTAGCTGTACACCTGAACTGGAGACCATTAGCTGTACACCTGAACTGGAGACCATTAGCTGTGTGCGTACCTGAACTGGAGACCATTAGCTGTGTGAAATGGAGACCATTAGCTGTATGCGTTAGCATTAGCATTAGCTGTACACCTGAACTGGAGACCATTAGCTGTACACCTGAACTGGAGACCATTAGCTGTACACCTGAACTGGAGACCATTAGCTGTGTGCGTACCTGAACTGGAGACCATTAGCTGTATGCGTTAGCATTAGCATTAGCTGTACACCTGAACTGGAGACCATTAGCTGTACACCTGAACTGGAGACCATTAGCCAACTGGAGACCATTAGCTGTATGCGTTAGCATTAGCATTAGCTGTACACCTGAACTGGAGACCATTAGCTGTACACCTGAACTGGAGACCATTAGCTGTGTGCTGAACTGGAGACCATTAGCTGTATGCGTTAGCATTAGCATTAGCTGTACACCTGAACTGGAGACCATTAGCTGTGTGCGTACCTGAACTGGAGACCATTAGCTGTGTGCGTACCTGAACTGGAGACCATTAGCTGTACACCTGAACTGGAGACCATTAGCTGTACACCTGAACTGGAGACCATTAGCTGTACACCTGAACTGGAGACCATTAGCTGTGTGCGTACCTGAACTGGAGACCATTAGCTGTGTGCGTACCTGAAATGGAGACCATTAGCTGTATGCGTTAGCATTAGCATTAGCTGTACACCTGAACTGGAGACCATTAGCTGTACACCTGAACTGGAGACCATTAGCTGTGTGCGCATTCCTGAAATGGAGACCATTAGCTGTGTGCGTGCCTGAACTGGAGACCATTAGCTGTGTGTGTTAGCATTAGCTGTACACCTGAACTGGAGACCATTAGCTGTACACCTGAACTGGAGACCATTAGCTGTATGAACTGGAGACCATTAGCTGTGTGCGTACCTGAAATGGAGACCATTAGCTGTATGCGTTAGCATTAGCATTAGCTGTACACCTGAACTGGAGACCATTAGCTGTACACCTGAACTGGAGACCATTAGCTGTGTGCGTACCTGAAATGGAGACCATTAGCTGTGTGCGTACCTGAACTGGAGACCATTAGCTGTGTGCGTTAGCATTAGCATTAGCTGTACACCTGAACTGGAGACCATTAGCTGTGTGCGTACCTGAACTGGAGACCATTAACGTATGAGCTGCCCAGGACGTTCTGGATAGTCGTCTTGGTCTCGCCCTGGAGACTCTTGACGGCGGAGTCTCCCACGGCGAGCGCGACGATGCGGCCGGGCGGGAGGGAGCGCAGCAGCTGCCCGAGGCGGAGACTGTCGTCGGGCACCTCGTGCGTGTCGAAGCGCTCGGCGTGCAGCAGGCCACCCGTGTCCTGGTCCACCACGCGCAGGTTGATGCCACGGCTGAAGTTCCTCTGGAAGGCGTAGGAGCCCGCCGGCAGGCCGGACGTGGGCAGGGTGCGCGTCAGCAGGGTCCAGGAGCGCCGGTGCGAGCCGTGGAGCTCTAGCGTGCCTCCCGGGCGCACGCCTATGAACTTCCTTCCGAATCCCGGCACGTTGGCGACACCCGTGTCGTCCGAGCGGCCCACCAGCGTCACGGTGGCCTGGGAGCGGTAGCGGCACTCCGGGCCGCCGATGCGGAGGGCACCGCCGTCCTCAATGAGCACGTACCGCGTCCGCAGGGTGATGTTCTTAGAGCCTTCCTTGTTATCGGCGAAGACCACCAGCCCTGAGGGGCACCGCATAAGGGTTCCGTCAGGATATCCGCTCCATGCCAAACGTCACAGACTTCTAATGACTAAAAAGCTGAATCTCCATGATTTATAATGAACAGAAAAACAGGCTGTCTTTGTTAAATCAAGTAACCATAACAACCAGTCACACAGTACAGGAAGTGCCTAAAAATACAACACTGTGATAAATGGCTGAAATTTGATTTACAATATAAAATGGTTCTAAAATTTCATTTGTAGTGCTTTTGTGCTGGAAGACATTTTGTTCTTTTTCTTTGCACCATTTTTCACCAATAGCTCATCTGTTGGACATCACGGTCCAAACTCCATTTCTCAATGCTGATAAAAATAAGGCATCACCATCCATCTTATTCTCCCATAACTGGTGTGTCCCTACACTGAGACTGACTGTCCCCCTGTCCCCTCCCTGCAAACCCCCCCCCCTCACCCGTCCCAACGCTCGGACTTCACCTCCGGACTGGATGGTGAGAGAGTAGAGGGTGGTGGAGGCGACCAGACGGAGCCTGTCTCCGCGCCGCACCACCGTGGCCTTCAGGGGGTCCAGCCCTGGCTTCCAGTCGCTCAGCGTCTGGTCGTGATCCGGACAGTTCTCTACAACAGAACCACACCTACCGTTACTGGAGCAAGGTCTGTTTCTCTGGCTAATGAAAAGATGCACTAGGAGATCATGACAGGCTGCTGGAGGAGGAGGAGGGTGATTAAAAGCTTCATCACACTGCTTCAGGACTGTGTGGGAACTGGGATTCAGATACTCTCATTGGGATTGGCAGGGATTCAGAAAGAGATTATTGAATGTTTGTCAAAGCAATGAAAAGAGTGAGCCCACTCATGTGCGCGCGCACACACACACACACACACACACACAGCCACTCACCATCTAGGACATCTCCAGATGTAAGGCTGAGGATGAGGATGAGAGTGAGGAAGAATGCTCCGAGGAAGACTCCGGTACAAATATAAGTGTTCTTCCTCTGCTTGTTCTGAGCACGCTCCCGCCTGACCCTAGCCTCAGATGGGTGGAGGGGTGGAGGGCGCGCAGGGGGTGGGGCCAGAGGCTTCAATGGTGGTGGGGGCGGAGCCTTGGTAGGAGTTGGGGATCGAATGGGTGCAACCCTGGCAGGAATATAGCCTGCAGAGCCGTTGGCCGGAGCCACAAACACAGGAAGGTGGCCATTGTTCATCTGCATGGTACGACCGGGTGCCACTTTCTGCAGGACGAAGAAATAAAAGAGATGCAACGTCTCCTTTCAGGAAACTCAAAATGTCATCATGGAAAGCGCAGCTACAGTTGCAAGTGTCCACTTTCGCAAGCACGATCTCTGCGGAAGCACACGCGACTCCGGCGCAATGCAGCTGGGAGCTTGGGCAGCCGTGTGTAGCTCTGCAGTGTGTGGTGGGGGACTCTTGTGGGTTTTCACATTTTCAAGGTATTTACACAAACACATGGCACCAATTTAGAAAAATGTGCACACACTCAAAGTCATAGAGAGAGAGAGAGAGAGAGAGAGAGAGAGAGAGAGAGAGAGAGAGAAGAGGCCACACTCTCAAGCCAAAAAGAATGTACCCTAATGTCCTAAAATTCTGTTCATAAGCACACCAACTCCCAGACTAATGTCTTTCACAGTGAGCATCTGAACCCATCATGCAGTAGGCTGAACTGTCCTGACTTGTTTACCAAAAAGATTTTGAGACTTCTTTTAGGGCTTCAGTCCAGAACAGCAGTTCTTCGGTGAAATAGCGTGGAACCCCAAACTTTCCAATCAGTGGCGCAGTTCTGCCGACAAAATTTCCACTGCTCCCCGGGCACGTAGCAGGGCCGCGGCTAACCCCCCATACGGGCGCACACCCATGGCTCGGAAAGCCCTGTCTGAGGGGCTGTCACTCCGTCTGAAGCTCAGACAGCAGGCGGGGGTAAATGAGTGCCAGGCGACCCAGTCCGGGGAGGGTGGAGCGGGGTGGGGGTCTGCTGCAGCCTGTCTTCACAAATCAACGGGTCTCATTGTCGGCCGAGCTGACGTGGAGGAGCAGCTCTGCCTCAGGGTAGATGGCCCTGTTGGGGCAGATGGCCCTCTCAGGGCAGATGGCCCTCTCGAGCTTTAACGATGCCACGGGAGGGACCAGAGGCCTCCGACTGCATCTGGCTACCAAACCTGGCCTCGGACTTCCGGACTGGATTAAAACTTAGTGTCTGGAGCTGTTGCAGTCAATTTGAAACGTCTGGAAAAATCCAGACAGCATCAGGCTAGAGAGGCTTAATCTGAACACCATTAGAGGTGAGTCATAGATATGCTGAAAGGCTTTGGTGAAGTTCTGACAGATTAATGCTTTTCAGAGCATTTTCAAATCAGTACGTAAATGTGCACTTTAACGGTGACGAAAGTAGTCTGCTTTTCACTCGGTCACTGAATTTCAGCTATTGAGAACTTTTCTGTGTTTAAAGCCGCAATGTCTGGTAGGCTTTACAATTCCTCCAGTAAAAGTAATACAGAAACTGAAGAGCTGGAAGTGTATTTTCCACTCATTACTTGTTATATTATATTATATATAGACGTTTGCTAGCAACTCCTCGCCCTTCCAACAGAGACGTATATGGCTCGTTGTTGGCACACCCAGAGACTTCTGTACCAGTCTGTTCCTTATCGAGATCTGAAATTCAGTTTACAAACCAACGATTACGGAGCAGCCCAGGTGTTATTGTGAATTAAACTGCTAAAGCGATTTATTCTGTCTGTAATTCTGATCCGACTTTCTTCTTCAAGTGTGTTATACGAACACAGACCAATATTTTAATTCCAAAAGTGTAAACGACGACGTCAGATGCCAAAAAATTGTCTATTTGGTGAACACTACATAGACAGCTAAGCCTGTCATATTTCATACATCTCCTCTGCGCTATGGCAGGACATTTCGACAAGGTTGGACAAAATCTACAGAATGCCGACACTGAAATTCACCCGCTGCAAAGTTTGGGATGTCGGGTCTTGTTTTGAGTCACACACAGAAACGGGACTTTTGGCTTCGATAACAAGACAACAGCACGTCGGGTGGATTTGGATTCGACCTCAGTGGGGAAGAGTAAACGACCTACAGGAATGAGACTTCAAAACCGCTCATCTTGCTCCACAAATCACAGAACACCACACGTTTGAAGTAGACAAAGTCGCTTTAAAACAGAAAAACTGACAATTATATAAATACGAATACTATCACGAATACATTATGAATCTCTCCCGAGTCAAGACCACTAGCTACAATAGCCCAATTCAGCGGTCGTTAACCTTTGCGAGCCAAACGCGACGAGTCCATAGTGCTGTGAAAAGTTTAACCGACTTCAATTAAACCGGACATTCTCTGTGAAACTCCACTCTTGTTTTTCCATGACTAAAACGCTCTTTTGATTCAGACATTTTCCTCAGAACCGCCGAGCATCTGCAGAAAGTTTTGCGGAGACTGGTTTTTACCACGGTCATCTCTCCGGGAAGACCTCACTGGCATCTCTCAGACGTTAAACGGCGGTGGTCGCGCTTACCGTTCGTAGGACTACGCTGTTTTCTCGACTGCCATTCGCTACTCCACGCTCGCGAGGCGTCACTCGGTGGGAAAAGGGGACCTTGTTTAATGAGAAAAGTACAAGAGAGGTTGCGTCCTGTGTACTTTTCCAGATCTTCTTCACATGGTTGTTGAATTCTCGGGGCTGAAACGAACGAGCCCCGTCCTAGGAGCGCCTCGGAGAGGAAGTGAAATTAGAGGCGCGGAGCGGGCGCCGGATCACGAGGAGGGGCCTCGCGCCTCACACGTCATACGCACGCTGGCAAGGTACAAGTTTATTCCAAGGCAAGAACGGTGATGCGAAAGCGTTAAAAGCCGGAAAGAAGATTTGTCTAGACTTGAATCCATTTAAGAAAGTATCTTAAGCAGAAAACCTGTTAACACAAGCTTATTTTTCTTCTGTTTTTCAGGGAAAGCGCTTTCACAGGTCTACTGCGGATTGCGTTTAAGTCATTAAGTTATTAAATTGCATTGAGAGCTTTGTGACAATTACAAATGTTCCAGAGCTATGAAAGATTATATCCATCCCGGGAGAAAACAGGTCTCATTTTTTTATACATATTTTTACACGTTCAGGTCCTCATTCAGACCTTGCAGTTCAAAGGTCAGCAGCTCCAGGCTGTTGAAGAGAGCCCTCTGACCTATGGGGTTGTAAACACCAGTAGCGCTAAGCTAATATACAAAGTTAGGGATATTTGACTGGAAAACGTAAAAAAGTTCACATAACAACAACGTCTCATGCTGTTGACAAGTGTGTAAGCAGACTGTTGTCTGCTGAGGCATCCCACTTGAAGGGCCCTTAGGTCATTGGGGTTCTAGGGTACACAGAGCCTCTACATGACTCAGCTGATCCCATAGCTTTTCTAGTCCTCCAGTCCTCCCAGTCCTCCACCAGCCGTTCCCTAACGATGTCACCTCCATGAGCTTGAGCAGTGTCACCCAGAAAGATGAAATCATGCCTGTGTTGTTCATGCAGAGGCACAATGACTGGATAAATTATGTTATTCAAGTAGTGTGGGATTATCACTGTACCATTCACAAAGTGTAGGGCAGTTCTGTGTTGACTAGACACACCTGCCCACACTGTAACACCACCACCCCCAAAGGCTTGTGTGGTGACAACAGTGGTGCAACGTCTCCATTATCGTTGGTGTCCATCATTTCTGCTCAGCGTGAATCGACTTTCATCAGTTAACGGCACTGATGCCCACTGGTCCCTCATCCAGCATAAATGCTCCCTGGATCATGCAAGACAATGACACCTGTGCCGGGTGGTGAGGTCAGGTACCCTTGCAGGTCGTCTAGCACACAGACCACTCTGATGTAAACGGATTCGAATGGTTTGACATGAGACTTGGGTGCCTCTCACCTCCCTTAAATGTGCCTGGAGTTGTGTGGCATTCATCATCTGGATGCGCAGGGCACTGTGCACAATGAAGTCATCAGTGTGGGACGTGGACACAGGACGTCCACTTCTGTGCCTGTCTGTGACTCTTCCAGTCTCCCTGTGTCTCTGATGCAACCTGCTGATGTCACTCTGTGACACTCTAAGCTCAGTGGTCACGTCTATCTGAAAACATCCCGTTTGAAGCCTCACAATGGTTGAGGTACTATTGACCAATTGTTAAGTGTCATCTTTGTCTTCACCCGAAAGCCAAAGATCACAACTTTTTGTGATTAATGTACATCACGTTCAGTCCATTAGAGGCAACACTGTATTTTATGTTTTGCAGCTGTGGCCACTTCAATGCCCTAAGACAAAAAGAAAAATTAATGTCTATTCTTGGCCTTCTTTATTACCATTGTTACAGACTGACCACAGGAGGGCACCATACTATTACTTTTCATATCTTGACATCAGTTCAATTCTGCACAGTATATAGGGTTAGTTGGTCTGGATGGTAATGACAGCTAGCAGTGCTGGTTTAGCCCTGTCAGTAGACTGGAAAGATATTTGTAAGAAGAAACATTTCCAAATGACATGCTTTCTGCAATTAAAAATACTGTACAAAAATGCCATTTTCTCTATTTTTACGTTGTTTTGCAGACCTCTGTGATAAAATGTTCCAGTCAGTAAAATCTACAGCGGTTTATATATAATAGTCTGATGAAACATGCCAGTATGCAGGTACAGCTTTTGTACTGTATCCCAAAATACATGACTTTTCACAATATTCCATCCCTCAGTGTGGTACAGTATTGGTCAAAATCATAGTAGAACGGTATAGTCTTGTATGCGTAGTATGCAGTGTTAGTATGCCAGTTCAAATACAGCCTAGGAACAGCCCAAGACATCTAGCAATGGGAACCAGTCAAAATCCTTTTTGATAGCTATTCATGAACTATTTCAGGGTAATACCAAAAACTGGCTTAAGTGATACACTTCTTACAAATAAACAAACATTACTGAATCTTGCCTGTGAAACGTTCCAGTTTTATCAGCAGAAAATTAAATATCTGTTCAAGAACATCCTGATCCTTTGCTTACACTGTGTGTTTTCGGAGGCCAGGAGGCTCTGTCCCTCCCCCACTGTCTGGTCACGTCAGCCTGGCCCGAGGACCTCAAGAAGAGGTGCTAATTACAAGTTAGTGAGGCCCGAGAAAAAGACCCGCCTCGGGTTAGTCACAGGTCCTTATCCGCAGCAGGAAAAGGAGCATAGGTTCGGTCTCCTGCACTTACATGCCTACAATGAATCAGACAACACAAACCTTTTCTCCTTCCTCGGCATTTAGAACCTCTTATAACGTTTATTATAACTATAGTTAGGAGCATCGGCGCACACATCATGACAGTTTTCTAAAAAAAACAAACAAAAATGTAACATTAGTTCAGGACAAACACTTTCATCATAAATATTCATCCTGACTTTCACTGACTGACTCAATCATATCAAATTATTAGCAATAACCTGCATTGATATCATTTAAGAATACAGCAATTAAAAAAATTACCATACAAACAAATAATATTTACAAAGTGTAATAAGACAACAGTCATTTGTTATAATTGGGAGATATAGGGAGAGGTCTTTTAACTTCATCTATAGATATCTTCAAGCATGTCCACCCACAATTATATGAACAGTCGGGCATCATCTGATGTTATGTTTCCATGGAGACAGGCAAAAAGCGTCACCATGGGCTACTGTCAGTAGTGGTCAGCAATAACCCACACATCACTGATTTAATGGCAATGCCACACCTCCACCCAATCTGGGGTGGGGCCCTGATAATACAGGTACTCAGTGGAGGCTCCTCCCCTTTCAAAATGATCTGAAATTAAAATCCGAGAAGATGAGATGATCCTGTACACTGTAACCCAGTCACAGCAGTGCACATGGTCAGAATAAGACGACAAACCATCTAGAAAGTGCAAAACGCGTGTACAGATTAGTGGCTTCCCACACAGGATCATCACAGGAGCTCGCTAATGATACTGGAACCAGCTTAGTGGAACCAGCTTAGTGGAACCAGCTTAGTGGAACCAGCAGCATGGACCTGAAGTTTTTGGAGTACCCTGGCAGACACGACGGCGGAGGCTCGGAGAAAGCGCTCTGTTCTCACGAGACGCCGGTGTGACATGCCGATTATTCCAAAGAGAACCAGTCTTTAGACAGGACATGGAGACTGTGTGTTGGGACTTGCTGTCCAGGATGAGTTTATTCCCCCCTCAAAGATCTGGAACGGTAAACAAACAAATGAGGAAACACAGAAGAGAAAAGACCACTGATGGGAAGTGATGGGCTGGTGAACACACACACACACACGTGAACAACCGAACGACCTGCCGAAAGACTCCGGGCAGGCGTCCTGACTGCGAGCACACGTGTTTGAATGGCAGACGTCCCCCAGCAGACGTCCCCCAGCAGACGTCCCGCGCTGAAGGCGTTTGTGGGGGAGCACTTGGCATTGGCTCTTGTAATGACTGTGTGCGTGTGCAGCACCCGGGTCAGTCCTGCCGTACACACACACACCCACCCGAACCCCTCTGGGTGGAGCACGTGGAGAAACGTAAAGTCTGAAAGGAGTCATAATCGATGTCGGTGTGTCCCGAGTGGTGAGGGCTTGGTGTGAGCAGCCCAGCCCCCCCCCCCCCCCCCCCCCCACAGGCTCCAGCTCACAGGTTGACAAGCTCATGAGCCACAAACTGCTTGAGGCGCTCCAGGTACTGTCCGTACAGCTCCACGTCGTTGTGCCCGGCGCCCTCCACCCAGAGCGGCTCCACGGGCCTCTGGCAGCGCTCGTACAGCGCCAGGCCGTGGGAGAAGTCGATCACCTCGTCCTCCGTACCGTGGATCAGCAGCACCGGCGACGTCACCTTCGAGATCTTGTCGATACTGCAGGAAAGGAAATGTAACAAAACCCATAAGTGAAATGCGAACACACACGAAGAGTATAGGCGGATCAGGCGTCCACTCGTGTGAAGCGAAAGAACGATGTATGGAAAAAGACGACGAGAGGGAGAGAGAGAGAGAGAGAGAGAGTGATATGAATGAAGAGTCCACTCACTTGGGGAAGGCGTCGAAGCAGTAGGTCTTCTTGGTGTCGGGGAAGGCCACTCTCATGCCCGAGGTGAGGGGAGAGTGGAGGATCACGGCCGCGCTCTCGTACCGCGACGCCAGGTCAACGGAGGGCACCGTGCCGATGCTCTGGCCATACACGATCACGTTCTCCGGTCTGATGCCATATCTGGGATGAAGCACATTTAATCATCAAACATTGCACATGCGTGCACACACACACACACTCCAACCTCATCATGTCTGCATTCATCCCACACACTGGAGTCATGCTTCACTAGATCCATGATACACAGGCTATCAACACGCGCTTGTTAACTACACCTCAGGACACATGAGCAATGCCAGCTGTATGCCACAGAGGTCACTGGCTAGCAGAACAGACGCCATGCGGTTCTGGGGCTCCCGTGTGTCCGTGTCCAGGCACAGGGGTTTTGTAATGACACATTTTTAACAGCGTTATTAACGTGATTCTAACATGGTTATATTTATACTGTTGTTTCGTGTCTATATTTTACACGACGTTTTTAAAAATACAATTACATCCATCAGTTTATGTTTTGTTATTACACTTGATACCATGTGGACTGCAATTTATAGAACAATCAAACTTAAACTGCTATTGTGATATTTGTCATAAAAGATGCATTTAGTCATGTCCACAGAAACCCTTTCAGACCTACAGTAACGCATGAAACAGGGATGTATGAAATCGTAAAAGGCTGTGATTTAGAGTGGTCGACTTGGAAATGCACCTCAAGTACTTGATTTCATTACCGATCTGAAGCACTCACTCCCAATACTCTTTAGCTAATGAGCACTCTCCGAGATCAGGGCAGTTTGGGTCAGCGCCGACCGGCCCGTGGAGGTCCAGGTCTCGCATCCGGCCGCTCCGCGTGAAAATGCAGCGTTCGCGTGTGCCAAATTAGAACAGACGCCATTGCAACGTTTTTTTCCGCGTAATTGTTCTTTCGCAATGTGCAGTGGCGCCATTTTCGAAGGGCCCTGCAATTCGATCCATGACCCATCACGCTGGGAGCGAGGCGGTAAAGCAAAGAGAGGTTGACGGCTTGACCTGGAGGTAAGAGGTCATCGGACCCTTAAAGGACCAGAGTTAGCGGGGAGTCCAGTCCAGGAAGGGAGAAGCATCTAACCGGAGCCAGGAAGCCAGACGCTGAAGTTGTGAATGAATAACGGAGTCTCTCCCACTAGGGGGTGCTGTGGAGGCCACATTCCGCTACTGATTAGAGTGAACGTGATCAGTCAGCTGACTCCACAGAAAAAGAAAGTAGGAATCTGATGAAGAATGCCAGGTGTTCATAGAGACACAGAACACAGCAAAGAGACGCAAGCAACTAATAATAATGATACTTATTATTTACTCAATTAGATGGGCAAATCACGCAGAATGGTAATATATGTGGAATACTGGGCATTGGTTAAAGCAACACCAAATAAGCAAATATTCACTCTAATGGTGTTTTAAGGCTGAAGTGGAGGAGGTACTGCATTTAAAAAAAACTGGTAATGGCGGAGAATCCTGTAGGGAAAAGCGTCGAGAAGGATCTGAATGCTACACGAGTCACATGACACTAGAGAGGTTAAACAGAAGAACAAATCATGTTCTGCACTGACAGTAACGAGATTACACAAAAGGCCTCATTCACGCTGGCCAAGCCCAAACACGCGGCCGTGCGTACCAGGCCAGCTCTACCAGTTCCCGCACACACACACACACACGCACACCTAATCGTCTTTAAATTTTCCTGCCGCCCCGGTGGTAGTAAACTCCCTCCTCACGCCCCGTTTTAAAACACCCAGTTCCGGCAATCTGTCCGCCCACAGTGGGAGCTACTGGGTCCATGTTTTGCTGAAGTGGATTTGTTTATTCAGACATCCTGCGATGACCCCCCCTCACATTACCTGCGATGACCCCCCCTCACATTACCTGCGATGACCCCCCCCCTCACATTACCTGCGATGACCCCCTCTCACATTACCTGCGATGACCCCCTCTCACATTACCTGCGATGACCCCCCTCTCACATTACCTGCGATGACCCCCTCTCACATTACCTGCGATGACCCCCCCTCACATTACCTGCGATGACCCCCTCTCACATTACCTGCCCCCCCTCTCACATTACCTGCGATGACCCCCTCTCACATTACCTGCGATGACCCCCTCTCACATTACCTGCGATGACCCCCTCCTCACATTACCTGCGATGACCCCCTCTCAACTGGGACCCCCCCATTAACTCACATTACCTGCGATGACCCCCTCCGTGTACCCCCTTACATTACTTGCGGATGACCCCCTCCGTGTACCCCTCTCACATTACCTGGGGACGAACCCCTCACATTACCTGCGATGACCCCCTTCACATTACCTGCGATGACCCCCATGAACCCCTCCGTTACCAGGGGCGTCTTGGGGACGAACTCCTCATTACCTACCAGGGACCCCTTGGGGATTACCTGAACCCCTCCCTGTACCAGGGACGTCTTGGGGGCGAACTCCTCCGTGTACCAGGGGCGTCTTGGGGCTCACGAACTCCTCCGTGTACCAGGGACGCCTTGGGGACGTCCTTGGGGACGCCTTGGGGACTCCTCCGTGTACCAGGGGCGTCTTGGGGACGAACTCCTCCGTGTACCAGGGACGTCTTGGGGACGAACTCCTCCGTGTACCAGGGACGTCTTGGGGACGAACTCCTCCGTGTACCAGGGACGTCTTGGGGACGAACTCCTCCGTGTACCAGGGACGTCTTGGGGACGAACTCCTCCGTGTACCAGGGACGTCTTGGGGACGAACTCCTCCGTGTACCAGGGACGTCTTGGGGACGAACTCCTCCGTGTACCAGGGCCGTCTTGGGAACGAACTCCTCCGTGTACCAGGGACGTCTTGGGGACGAACTCCTCCGTGTACCAGGGACTTGCGTCTTGGGGTACCAGGGACGTCTTGGGGGACTCCACCGTGCACCAGGCACGCCTTGGGGACGAACTCCTCCGTGTACCAGGGACGTCTTGGGGACGAACTCCTCCGTGTACCAGGGACGTCTTGGGGACGAACTCCTCCGTGTACCAGGGACGTCTTGGGGACGAACTCCTCCGTGTACCAGGGACGTCTTGGGGACGAACTCCTCCGTGTACCAGGGACGTCTTGGGGACGAACTCCTCCGTGTACCAGGGACGTCTTGGGGACGAACTCCTCCGTGTACCAGGGACGTCTTGGGGACGAACTCCTCCGTGTACCAGGGACGTCTTGGGGACGAACTCCTCCACAATCACGTGTCGGTCTCTCTCAGCACCCGTCTCTGCATCTCTCCGTCTCTCTCTCGGTCTACTTCCGTGTGTTTTGTTCACCCCGATCTCAGTACAGGCAGTACAGTGAGTCAGTTAAACTCTCACAAGAACAGTGATCCTGACGTCTACGATAAAGCTTTCTCTGTGCAATCCGTATGTTACAGTGTTAAGACTGAATAAAACCCAGAATCCTTTTCTGCGCTTGTGACGGGTCAAAGTCAGCGCTGTGTGCTTGCATCTGGAAGTTGTTCTTCACTTCCTGGGCGACAGACGTCGTCAAGGCTGCCCCGACTGGGATCATCAGGAATCAGTTGCCAGGCAACCGGTCAATATTTGACATGCGGTATTGGTTTTCGGCACATCCCCCAACCCATCAAGGGCGAACCACTCAACAGCAGACAGGAACTCAATTCCCCTAAAGCGCCTTAAAAACGACAACAACAACAACAAAAAAAGAACTTCTTATCTTTCCTGGTTGTAAAACACACACCGAGTCCGGTCCTGCTAGCGCTCGTCCCGTCAGGCTATTGTCGGGATAAAATTAAGTCTGGGCCGCATCGAGCGGCTTCCTGTGGGACGTCACTGCCGCCTTCTTCATTGTCTCCTGGTGCATCAGCCCCTCGTTGCGCTTCCTGCCCCCCCCCTCCCCGGTCTCGGGCAGGCCGTCCCGTCCCGACCCCCGGCCTCTCGTCCTGCCATCTGCTCCCTGGGGCTTCACACACCTCTCCTCGCTCACCTGTTGCTTTGAGTCAGTCTTCGTCCGCAGTGCCGTCTTCGTCTTCTTCATCCTCCTCCTCCTCTCTTCGGTACCCTCATCGCGCCCCTCCCCCGCCCCTCCCTCCCTCTCGCCTCCAGTGACGCGCAGTAGATAAGCAGATGGGCCGGTCCCACTCCAGCCCACACTCCCTGCACCACACGCACCGGGCTGTAGGCGCTTCTGCAGTGGTTCTCGTAGGGGTGTGTGAGTGTTTATGCGCTTACTCATCACTGACTCAACTGGCCAGGTAGCAAGGTGTGTCCACCTTTCATGGAAAAGGTGCGTACGCGAGGATGCAAGCAAAGCAAACAGCATTCTGGTAAGCCAAGCTGCAGTCGACAGCGTCAGGCTGGCTCCACATCTTCTCATCAATGGCTCCACATTTTGTCATCAATGGCTCTCACCTTAACTCCCTCCTCCATCTCCTCTTAGCCAACCAAACCACACGATGGCCAGAATGTCACCGTCCGTTAGTTCTGAAATGGGCCCGGTGCTGCTTTTGGACTTCAATTACCTCTAAAAATGGGAACGTTCACACACAAGAACCCAAAGCCTGTAGAATGTAGGTATGTATTTATTACTCAGCTCATTTATGACTTGCATGTCGCTAGCCAGGGGTTCCCGTTACTTAATGCTATGGATTTTACACCGTGCGGAAACCAGGCCAGGCTCGCAAGGTGAAAAAAAGCGCGGTGCTACCTGGAGCCTCGCTGACGTAAGGAAGTAAGGATGAGACAGGAAGCAGTTGCCAGTGGTTGTCTAGGAAGGCAGAGCCAGCACTAGCAGCAACCGGCATGTGGCGAACTGCGATCGCGTCAGTTGATCGCGTCATCGCGATGGCCACGAGTTCATTCGCCTCGACTGACACGGCTGACGGAAACACAACAAACAGACAGACAACGTCCGCTTTGAGGGAACAAGTTTCGCCCCCGCCCGGAACCGCTGACAAGTTGGGCCGCACAAGAACTGTGTGCACAAGAACAAGTGCTGAATAAAAATGGTGTCCGGCCAAAATGGGAGGAAGCCAGAACAGCTTAGCTTGCCAGCGATGAGGCGTTGGAGTGAAGACGGGGGAGCAAGAAACCCATACGGGCCAGAACCTGTTAGGAGAGGAAGAGGAGAGTGCTATGGACTGAAGCCACCCACACACACACACACACACCTTAGGAGGAGGACTGTGTGCAGAAACCTCCAATATTTAGGCACAAAAGAGACAGAAGATCTGTAGAGTACATCTCCAACCCTCCGAGTCCGTTGAGAGTGACTGTGTGGATCCAGCATGGTTTTTCCAAGGCTGTGAATACGGCCAGGCTGATGGGGGATGATCCTGGGCTGGAGGGCGGGAGACGTCTGGACCTGGGCGCCTCTCCGTGGGAGCGGAGAAAGGGCCCGTTGAGGGGAGGTTCTGGGCTGTTCAGAGAAGGGCTGCGTGGCCATCGTTGGTCAAAATGATGACATCATTTGTCAAATGTGTCCAAGAGCCTCAGCTGGACACAATGACGGCACATGCACGGGAGAGGACACACACACACACACACACAGTGCAGACCCCGAGACAAAACACATACGCTGCTGTCGCATAGACTTACTGAAGCATTGACATGCTTTATCACTCACACACACACACACACACAAAGCCTCTTTGTATCTTTGTTGCCACAACAACAACAGTGTGAACCCGAGCTCCATCAGAGGGCCAGTTTGATCAGTTCTCGTGACCCATAAGCAGATATAAGATTTGCAAACACAGCTATTTTGAGCAGAGAGTGTGTATGTGCCTTCTCTCTCTTTCTGGAACACAAACATACATGAGAGGAGTTACAAGGTTGGCATCACTATTAATGTGGACGCTGGATTTATACACAATCTTTACTAGGAACGTTTTCTCAGACAGCATCTTATTTTCCATGTGGTTCCACTTACCTAATGGATGACAAAATCGTACCTAGTTTGTGCTGCACACTTCAAAAAGACATTTACGCCTAAACAAAGCATCAAAAATAGAAACTACAGTAAAGGTCTGGGGGAAGGGGTGAAGGCTGGGGGAGGGGCCTTGTGCACGTCTGTGGGAGATGATGAACGCAGCGCCTGGAGCAGCAGAAACGTGACCTGCTAGCCAACGATCGGGAGGTTGCTCCAGGAGGTTCAGTCAGCCACCGCGGCAGACCGAGAGCAAGAGGGAACTCGATACAAGCTACAAACGTGGCATTAAAGTGAGAGAGGCCAACGGAGCGATGGTCACGCGGAAATCACGGAGTTAGTGGAAGCACACGTAAACAAAGAAGCCGGCTAGAAGCTGACTTCGGCTTTGCTTAAAGGGATACGTTTGCCTTGCAAGCACACGTATCACACGTGTCCGGGTGTTTTCAATCTCTTCGTATTCCACTGGAAACATGAATGAAGGCTTTTCAGTGAGCAACTTCAAGCAGTTATCTTGGCTAAACATATTTGAACTTGTTAAAACGAATTGTATAAACAAACAGATATGACTACAACAGGAACTACCTTCTATAAAATATATGGCCTAAGAGCATGAAAAAACCCAGCAGCCTCTAGTTGAGTAACTTCTAAACGTTCTCGATGGAGGAAGAGAGAGCACAAATAACAGGCTTGGACTTATTCCCGCTGTTAAAAGGATTTTTGTACATTTTTCTTTTTGACTGTTCCGAGCCACACTTTTCAGCATGATTATTAGGCAATGACAATTGCTCAGTGTTAATGGATATATAAACGCGTGCTTAAGCCTATGGTTCGTACCAGAGATTGGAAGCCCCCCCCCCAAACTGGTCTGCGACGGCACGGACTCTGTCCACACCTGGCATTAGCATGCGTGCTGGCATTAGCATGCGGGCTGGGTGATCAGATTACAGGGAGATGCCAAAATACATGGTTGTTTACATCTGACATTTTGAACCTGTGAACGGGTTGCTTTCTGTAGAAGCGTCACGCACATTTACTATGCCACTCTTTCGTATTTGTTCTCAGACACAGGTGTCCCATCAAGCCTTCGTCAGGTTCTAGGTCGGCGGTTCAATGATTTTTAATCACGTGGTCTGCTACAACCACGAGGGAAAATGACAAGAGGCCAAATGAAACAACGGTTGGGCTGTGCGGGATGATGTTCCATTACCATTCACCATTACCATTCACCATTACCTTTACCTTTACCATTACCAATCACCATTACCAATCACCATTATCAGTCACCATTCACCATTACCCCATTCACCATTATCAGTCACCATTGCCTTTACCATTCACCATTATCAGTCACCATTCACCATTACCCCATTCACCATTATCAGTCACCATTGCCTTTACCATTCACCAGTCACCATTACCTTTACCATTCACCAGTCACCATTACCCTTTACCAGTCACCATTACCTTTCAATTAGAACGGTGAGAAATATGGGAAGAGCAGCTGCTTTTCTATGGGTTCTATGGTTCTATGGTCCTCCTAGACGAACGTGTCGGTTTTTTTTCAAACGCCACCCATTTCTTCCCTTTTTGGGCTGCCCCTGATGAACACTTTGAATTTAAACTTAAACTTGAGTGCATCCTTTTCACACTGGGTAAAGAATATAACTGTTCAGAAATATCGATACGGCTATGACTGTACCGATAAGAGTGTATTCACGATATATTGCTTTATCGATATTTTGTGCGATATTCCTAGTTCACACTGCAGATCTCAGATTGGCTCCGAAAATGACTTGAGCGATCATTCTGCAACACGCCTCCGCGATACGCTGTACCCCGTTCACACTTGTACTCAGTGCTGGCCACTTATGATCAACTTATGGTCACATGGGGCATCTGTTAATGGCAGGTGTGGACCGGGCCTGATGGGGGAAATGAAGAAATATTACATATGGATTTCCCTTCAACAGCCTAACAAAGCCGAGGTGAGCAGCCACACCCAGTCTTGATCCAAGGTCTTGTAGTCAGCAGCCGTGAGCATTGACCACCATACCAAAGAGCGATCTGTCCGTCACAGCCGCTCTTTACACACAGAAACGATCAGCTAGGTGGCAGTAGTGGAGAACTAGACCAAACGTAACCAGTGTTGAGGAGCGATGAAAAAACTGGCAACACATTGGCAAAAACAACAAAGTTGGGGCCTCGGCCACGTGTCTAAAACTACACTACCCATCATACCCTGATTTCAGCTCAGCTCCAGGAGAACGAACATGCTCCTAACCCATCGCTCCTGGAGGCGGAGTTTGGAAGGTCCCACCGTTCTGTAACTCGCTCTGCCATTCTAGCACCCCTGCCCCCTGCCCCCCCCCCCTCTGACGACACAAAGGCTCCTCACCTCGTGCGCAGGGCGTGCCAGGCTGCCTCCACGTCGGCGTACAGGTTCTTCTCGGAGGGCTTCCCCGAGCTGGCGCCATAGCCCGAGTAGTCGTAGGAGAAGACGTTGCAGTTGATGCGTGAGCCCAGGCCGATGTAGAAGCTGCTCATCTGGCCGAGGTCCACCGCGTTGCCGTGGGAGAACAGCAGCGTGTAGCGCGCGTTGGGCGAGCAGCGCACGAACATGCAGGCAATGCGGTTGCCCCGCGCCGTCCGCGTCATGAAGCACTCAATGGCGTCCTTCTCCCGCGACGAGTACTGCCAGTCGGCGCGCTCGGACAGGTGCAGCGTCCAGCGCGAGCCGCTCTCATCGCAGATCAGGGTGTAGGTGGGCTCCGGCGGCAGGAAGGCCAGCTTGGAGGCGATCTTACTCGGGCAGGGCGGACAGCAGAACAGACAGCACAGCTCACTCAGGGACAAATGATTCATCCTAAGATCACTGTAAGGGAGGAGGGGGAACAACGATTAGTGCAATCGCCAACAACAGATTATCAATCATCACGAGCTGCATTTCCTGCTCTGCATCTTTCATTTTCTTTCTTTCTGGAGGGCTTTGTGAAACGCTGCCCCTCCCTTCTAAATGACTTTGAGACACAGGTTACGCAAGAACCTTTGAGCAAATAAAGGCTGAGTCCTCCAATAGAGCAAAAGAAACAAAACAAACAAACAAAAAATATTGATGATTATATTCCAGCTGTATTTCAAAAGGTTTCGTTAACTGACCCCTTACAGTACGAAACCATTTCATAGACTCCCGTTCAGTGGTTGGTATTCGGAAGACTCATATAAACAACTTCCAACTCGGCATATCCGACGATGAGGCAACAGTAACGTGTAGTTTAGCTTTTGATCAGCAAATTGAGGATTATAACTTCTGACCAGTTCAATTACTGCCATACAAATATCATAGACCGCACAATCATTTTAATCTAGACCGGCACTCCCGACAGTGTCCAAGTAGCTGACAGTAAGGAACATGCCCTGAGGACTATCCTGGCGTATCAACAAAGTACACACACACACACACACACACACACACACACACTTTACGTGAGTCACAGATGACGAACACATTCATTAGCGTGAGTAAGATCACTTCTATAGCGATAAGCGAGCTCCCAGACCAAACCTATAGTGAGCGATACAACTCTCCACGACGAGAACATTAGCCTCGTAGTCGAAATTCATTCATTCTTTTACATTATGGTTGACATTTTACAGACAGTTATTACGAGCCGTCGTTCATTCACACGTATACAGAAATAGCCTCGTTCATTCCGAGCTCACGAGCGCTCGGTTTCAGTTTTGTCTATAATTGATCACCCACCATCATGCTGGATGTTTTCAACTTCATCCTTTAACCAAAATGTGCCACGAACAAGTCGTAAAGAAATGACACTGTGTATTATTCGTTGGCTTTTTAACTATGTGTTTAGCTATCTTTAATATGCAAATGACCGTAGACACTATGCTGTATTCATTTTCAATATCTAACATTGGGTAAGTGGACCCGGAAATGAAAAAAACCCGTTTACACCTCAAAGAGACAGAAAAAGCTCCAATAGCAAGATAGCGAGATCGGAATTATTGGCTCGTTAGCTTTGCTAGCGAGCGTACAAACGCATGAAGATGCTGAATAACCATGATCACCGACTAACTGCCTATTATTTACTCAACTCACTGACTAAAATACCTTTAGAAAGACGCGCTGCTCCTTGTGTGTGTGAAAATCTCCGCGGACGTTCCGTTGACAACTCGTCCGGTTACCGAGTTAACCGCGAATCTTCGTCCGAGCTGCGGGGATGTTTCCGCCGCAGGAGCCGCTCCACACCGTCCTCCGACTGGCCAAGGGCGACGGACGTTGTCCACATGTGGTCCAAATGACCAGTGATACAGAATTACAAGCCAATAGTGAGGGAAACGTTCACGGCTACGATTGCTGAACTACTCGGCACGGCCGCCAACACCACCAGCGAATCTCACCGCACCGCAACTGGTTTCTTATTTTCTAGAGGAACACCGGATATGCGCGTAACCGCGTTGAAAACTCGTTTTACCGATAAGACTGTAAGAGAAACGCAAACGAATCGAGTGGCGTTTGAGTTTTGCTACTGCAACGGCGACAAATGCGTATTTGCGACTGTAACTTAAGCAACATCTGTTATTTAAACGTTATTATATATTTGTTTTACTCGATGGTTAAAGGTAATATAGATCACCAGCTGCGCTCGTCGTTATTTATGTGTATGGACTAACTTTTTAACAAAGTTATGTTATTTTTTAACATAAAGTTAGCATTTTATGTTAAAAAAATATTATTTTAAACATAAAAATCTTAAGTCATTTGTGTTGTTGTTGGTATTTGCATTTAGTTGAGGCTGTAGTTTGTGATATATATGGTTTATTATATACAATAACGTTTCCTCGGCAGTATACGGCAACCGATGGCTATTCGGTATTTACTTCCGGTATTGTTGCATTACGTCATCGCCATGGCGTGCGCTGCGCCGCCATGCGGCATGTGACGCCGGTTCTGATCGGTTTTCCACGTTCGCCGAGGCTTGTTGCGGAACTGCAGACTGAAATGAGCTCCAGGAAAAGCAGCGCGTCTCGTGCGCGAAGCCAGAAGTACCAGAACACCACCGCTTTTAAAAATGATAAATATGGCGCAAGTCCTCAAGTAAAGGTATGAAGTGGTTATCGAGGTGCAGCTACGGGACTAGCCTGAGTGACGGCCTTATTGTCATGTAGCTCTCCGTTCGTGATCTACAACGTCCATAAACGTTCGTTAATTCCTATAACCAGGGGTGATTATGGAGGGCTCGGCGGATACTTGTTTTGAAAGTCTACTTTTGTGAGAACAGATGTCAGTGATCTCGGGTGTGTTTATGTATGGAGTGTGGATAATCTTGTGCTTTCTGACCCTCTCAGAAAGCAAATGCGAAGGTCCATGATGGTCTATGCCAACGATGCAAGGAGATACTTGAGTGGAAAGTCAAGTATAACAAGTACAAGTTACTCACACAGCCCCGCAAATGGTGATTTCATTTTTTACTTTTACTTCTTAGCTTTACAGTTGTCATGTCTCTAAGTAAATATTGGTCATGTTTTTATCAGTCAACGTAATCAAGCAGCATTCACGTTAGTTGTTTTCGTTGAGACTGTATACATTGTGCTACTGAATGAGAGGCCGTTTCTTACGCGATGCTCTGTCTCCCTCTAGCGTAAAGTGCCTTCAGAAGTCAGTGAGAGATGCGTATTACATCATGTGCAAGCCCTGTGCGTTAAAACTGGAACTTTGTGCCAAATGTGGAAAGAAAGAAGAGATCGTCATTCCGTAAGTATCAGTCAGATACATGGAGTCGGACAACTAGCACTTTACATTTACAAAGGCAGAATCGTGTAGAAAATATGAAGAAATGCATCTTGGTGCATTTAACCAAACGGGTCCGTTTGTGAATCTGATAAGCACCCTTATTTTTCTTCCATCTGTTTCTCGTGGATGCAATTTCACACATTTCTAAACATTGGTGTGGTGGTTCTAAATTGTATATTTTTCTGGCACAAAGTTTGCTGAAGTTTGACAGCTATTAATAAAATATAAATTGATTAGGTAGTTAGCATATCACACTTTCTCTTGCTTTACGGATGTTTTAGGTAGATTTTAGTTACATTTGGTCATGATCTGATTGAGTATATAGATAAGTATATAAGTATATATTTTATATATATATTTTTTTATTATATATTTTTTACATTTAAGTATGTTTAGTTCTTCAGAATGACCCGACATAAGTAGCACACACATTTGAATGCGATTATTATAAATAGGGAGTTGGTCTTCTCTGCCTGCTACATTGTATCTATTCAGAGGACTTAATTAGCACCTGTTCTATCCGGCCGGTTCCTCTCTGCTTTATTTAAGGAATTCTTAATAGCACTTAATAGCACTAACACCTCCATGTTGTGATGGAAAGTTGCTCATCAGAACATTAGTACGTGTACAAGCTGGTGAGTGTAATGTTGTAATGCTAGTGTAACGCTGACAGCATAAACACTGCTGCAAGTTTATTTGGTCCCCTCACATTTACAAACATTGTATATTCCGATAAGTCACAGGTCGTGTGACTGTAGTGTGAAATACATCAGTTAGACCAGCATTTCTAGGGTCCGGAAGTGTTCAGTGAGCATAAAGAGCAACCTAGATGTGCTTGTTTTAGTATCACACAAAGGGCTGTGATCCTTTGGGCTTTGAACACATGACTGTTTAAAAGAACCCCAGAAAAATGGTGACTGGTGAGCTTATTGGCCAAAATAGCTTGTGGATTAGAGGAGTTTCACAAACTGACCAATCCACAGCGGAGTTCCATCTGACCAATCCACAGCCGAGTTCCACCTGACCAATCCACAGCCGAGTTCCAGCTGACCAATCCACATGGTTCCTTTCACATCGTGACTATCGAGGTATAAGTACAGTGTGCAAGCAGCATGAATCCACTGAGCTGTCCTGAATGGCGTCAATGCCACACGTGGTCTGCAGGTGGCGGTGTGGGGAAATGTTTTCTAGACACACATCAAGGCCATGGATACCGGTTTAGGAACATCTAAGCTGTGTCAGAACCTCCTTCAGCCTCCTCAGTGTCTGCTGCATAAAAGCACATAATCCTCATTGGGTTGCAGGAACTAGACCTTTGTTCATTGCTATGAAGCATCTTTGATATGATGAGGGAAGCTGGTGAAGAGGAATATGTTCATGTTTGAGCTGGTGTATTTGAGCATTTGAATGTGCAGCGATGTCTGAATGGAGATGCGTGTCTCGTTAGGGGAGGAGCATGTGATGTCCACTAAACGTTGTCACATTACACAGATCTCTATGGTCACAATTGCATAAGTACACGATCATCAGGGACAACTTAACACCAGTTTCCAGTGTTTTGCACACACAGTGCTGCTTGAAAGTCAGATCTTATGAAATGATCATCCAAATCTCAATTTGTAAAGCAGACCTTCCAAAAAAAAAAGATATGAAAAAAGATAAATATTTTCATTATCTATTCAACAAAAGTATTTTCTGTCTCCAAAAACTGAAAATCTGCCAAGTGTAGAGTATGTGAACTCTTTTCAACCAAACGTCTTCTGTACCCACAAACGAGTGTCTCACATCTGCTTTTTGCGCGTATTGCCCACTCCTCCTTGTAGAACTCTGCCAGCTGACAGAGGGTGGATGGACATCGGACATGTACCGCCCACTTCACATCTTGCCACAGCATTTCTATGGGATTGAGGTCTGGACTTTGGGCCAATCAAAAAGTGCAAATCTTCTTTCTCCTAAGCCATTACTTGGTAATTTTGCTGGAATGCTTTGGGTCATTTCTGTCCCATCTTCAACTCCCTGACTGATGGCAGGAGATTCTGGTCAAGAATTTGTTGATAGGCCTGGGAATTGATGCTTCCCTGGATAATATGGAGTCATCCAGGTCTGGAAGCAGAAAAGCAGACCCAGGTCTTCACGTTTCCACCTCCATGCTTCACTGTTGGGAGGAGGTTCTTCTCTTTATATGCAGTGTTGACTTCTCTCCAAATATGGCACCTGTGATTGTAGCCACATAATTACATTTTGGGCTGATTTGTCCAGAGAATGGACTTCCAGAAAGTCTCTGGTTTGTCCAAGTGCTCTCTGGCAAAGATTAAATGGGCAACTTTGGCCTTTACCTGAAGTATTATTCTGGTGCTTTTTGGTGTAAGTTTTGACGGCCGTCCATTTCTGGGCATTTGCGGTGATGCTCAGCGCCCTCCATTTGTACATGATTTGTCTTATAGTGGATGGATGGAGCTGGAATCTTTTGGAGATGGGGTTGTAGTTTTCCCCAGACTGATGGGCTGTCACCACCTTCTTCCTGATGTCCTTGAAGGTCTTTTTTCCTCTCAGCCTTGTTGATCTGTTCTGCTTTGGCACAGCAGTGGTTTGGTTGGTTTGCTCAATTGAGTACTTGAGCATTCGCATGAGTCTTTTACCTAATTGGTGTTAGCAATGCAGCTGTGCTTCATTTACTTGTACACACGCTCTGATTTCATGTTTACATGTTTCATGTAGTCTGTTGCCAACTCAAACATTTCCCTCAAAACAAGTAAATGGAACTGATTAACATAAACCTGACATTTCATATATATAAACTGGTCGTGATAAAATAAGACAGTCATGGTAAAACAACAGAAAAGTCTAAACTACTCAGTGAGTTCACAAACATTCAAGCAGCACAGTATATAGGTTGCTTTTGACTGCTTGTCATAGATGTTCTCAACAAAAGTGATTCATACATCACTTCGTGTTCAGCATATGCTCCGTATGGCTTCCCTTGAGTTAACCATGGCCATCCATGAGAGGCTATAAGGGTTGTAATGTTTATCTGTTGTAGGCTCGGCGGGGCGGAGGGGGAGGAGCCACAAGAGACCACGGCTCAGCACACGCAAAGCAGCGGGCACAGGGGGCCAGACTCCCATTGGACGGACGAGGATGACGAGGATGACGAGTTCGATGACGATGAGGACGGCGACAGCAGGGAATGCGTTTCAGAAGCTGCGGAAAAATAAGTCATTATGATGAAGAGGGACTGAACTAAGGAACCCAGAATTTGCAGTGTCGTTTCAGAAAGTTCGTCCATTTCAGTATTGCTTCTTGAATCTTTCTGGATAAAATTACAGTTGCTTTTTTAACTGTCAGTCACTGTGAGTGCATACAAATTTGAGAGCTTACAGAGTTGAGGTTTTTAAACTCTCAATGTGCCTTTCCTGTACAGAATCACCTATGACATTTTGTAGAAAATGAACCTGTATAGACTTTAGGGCTCTGTTTCATATGTGTTTGAGTCCGATATGAGAGCGTTGGTGAACACACTGAATATATGGAACTTGCAGTGCATGCAGGTTAATTTGTAGTTAGCAACACTTGTTTCAGTATTTCCTTTAAAAAATACTGCTTGACCTTTGATTACTGTTTTTTTCCAGCTAATTTTATACTATACTATACTTGGCCATTGCTACAACCAGTTATGCTTGTGTTTATGGGAATTTATTGTTATATGTTCATTCCTAAAATGAAGAAACACATGGATTTAGCTCCTGCGTGGGATACACATTTGGTGAATCGACCAATGGACATGAACCTTCTGGGCTTCCGTTCGATATTGACTGCGTCCCTAATGCTTCTTTAAGTTAACCAATGCTCACTAAAGAGAAACGTTTGCTAATTTATTATTGTGTATGTATGCAAATGAGCGTGTCTGGTGATGTAATGTGGAATCCTAGCACGTTGGTGACTCCCATCCAGTCACGTGTAGCTATATAAAATAAAAGGGAATGCTCTTTTTGAGATTCTTGGATCAACTGAATTGTCATTTACCATCACTGCTAATATCACTAATGCACACAGAACGGATCGGTAGATGTTGGCCTTTGAACGTCAGGCCTGAAACACCTTTGGGTCACGGTAGCAGCAACTCACCTGGCAGAGGTTACTGGTACTTTACTGACTAGCCTATATTCCCACAATTCTTCACTTCACTTCCCCCCGTCAGCATCACTAGAAGGATGGGTAGACACAGAGGACTATATCCGCTTGTCATGATCGGCACGATTCACTGCAAAGTGAGTTGTCCGCAGTGCCTGACCACTGAAGTGAGGATATGGCGCTGAACATCTGAAGTCACCGTCACCAAATGGACTCCATGTAGATGAGGGGATTGTCTGATGAGGTTGTCTGGGTTAGAATGACCACCCATCTTCCACCAGCAGCGCATACTTCACAGAGGAAGATGATCCCCCAGGCTGAACCACATTCATACGTAGCCCCATTAATTATCCCCACTCTGATTCAGAACACTCTGAAAACTGTAGTTCCTCAAAGGAGAATAAATGTGACGATGAATCAGAGGTTGCTAAAATTACACAAACCCAAATTAATGCACTAACTCTGGTGGGAACTGAGGTGCACGATAACAAAAACTATTATTGTTCTGCACTGAGCGTTCTTTTTCTGTCTGTAAGCCAGCTTGTGTTTTACATTTGTCTCTGTGTGTGTGTGTGTATTTGTGTTTCTTGGATTTTGGATCGCTCCTTTCTTTGTCTACCTGATCGTTTTGACTTTGGACTGTGCTATGGCTGTTCTGTGGATATACTGTATTCTGTACACTGGTTGTTTTCCTCTATGTTGTGTACTTTGGCCTGTTCCAACTACTATGTGATTGGGGCCCCAAACACACAAGTACAGACCAGTCATGTCATTTAATCTGCAAGCTTCTGAATTGAAAGTCGCTTGAGTTCATATTTGAAAAATGTTTGGACATTTTATTGCCTGTTGCTGAGCCGTTTACAGTGTCCTACTTGGTTGTTCTGACATACTGATTCACTGAGTCTAATCCTCACTGTGAAGAAGGCAGAGGAGAACCATACCAGGTGGAGGTGACATAAAGAAAGAAGAAATCAAGGAGAGAGAGAAAATAAAAGTTTAAAAGCTTTTACACTGCTCTATGCTATATACGGAATCTTTTCAGAACCTATGCAGTTCAGCTAACAAAACGTTCATCATGTTTTCTAATTTTAACATACACAAGGTGTGACATAACATTGTGGAAATCAGATAATTAAGGCCAGAGGAAAAGGATCTTACACTCAACAAAAAATGGTATGGGTAAAACGTAGTTCAATTGTACTTTAAATGTAATCATTAAAGTGTATTGGCCAACATAAGACTAATGAAGAAGATGAAGAATGTATGCCGAACAAACCAAAATAAAATAACCCTCAGAGAGGGTCATATCTACTGCACCATTTAACCAGAATTAACACAACGTCCAGCACTACAGTAACGTGACTCAATCGTGCCCATGGGTGCCCATAGTGCACTATATAAAAGAACAAGGAAGCGCGAGGGACTTGCAAACTTTGTCAGTATGTCGCGCGATAACGACAACACTGCAAGCATAGCGCGCGTGTACAGGGGAACGTTTGTTCATTCCACACGAGACGTAGCTCTGAAAATCTTAAATGATTTTGTACTGGGAGTGGACAGCCGAGGAAAGGTGTGTAATTACTTTTATAAGATTTTATAAACACGGACATTACGTGATTACAATGTCAGATTTTTATGTAGATATAAGCCTCACATACGTTTTAGTTATTTCCCAGTTTGACAACTGTAAATGTATGTTGGAAATGTTATGGAAATGTTATGCAATCATGTCCTTTGATTGTGCGTTTGCGTGAGCAAGTGCACTGTATCGCGATGTCTTACTGCACAAAGGAAATGCAAACAAGGCTTTTAGACATTAAGCAAAGTTCAATCCACTGATTTAAAAATGTATGAGATGAATATTCTTTTAGCCTCGCATGATTAATCGACCATAGAAAAGACAAGACATTTAGAGATTAAACAAAAAGTTCAAGCCACTGATTAAAAACGTTTAAGATGTAGATTCTTTCACCCTAGCGTGAGTAATCGACTACAAAATAGATCAAAAGTGAAACACGTTTACAGTATTTAGGGCTGCCAAAATTTCATAAGTCAGCAATAAGTTGCGCGCACTGTCACATAGCGACCCGAAACTGCTGGATTAGAAACAGGATGAGGTTTGCAGTTAATTCAGGCGACCGCACCTAGCGCGATCCATACACCTGTTTCAGGGAACAGCTACAGCAGGCGGCTACAGTGAGACCTTGAAGTCCGTTGTCACAATGCTCACAGTACCTTTAAATTTCAGTTTGCGTCTCATATGAAATTTGACATTGGAATATATCGATCAATTATAATTATTATTTGGAAATACTGCTTGGAAATGTAAAAGTTCCTGGTGAGCGCGTGAACGGGATAAACTGCGTGTCTCACTCTCACCGCGTGCGAGTAAATAGTCCTTAATATTAAAGCTTTGCAAAATACGTATTATCAATGTGTGAGCGTGTTCGATTAGTCACTGTGGACTCTCCATTTGCTGCTTGTCTACATTAAAACGCTTTGGCTATAAATGGTGTCTGATCTCTCTCCTGTCAATAGATTGCTTTTATACAGGAAGGTCGAAATGTTGACAGTCTGTCACAGGAATGGGGCTTCGAAACCTCTGATGTCGAAAGTCTTGGGCAGCAGTAAGTAACTTTAACGCAACACATCATATTAATAATACATATAGGCCCACCTGAGAAAATTAGAAAACTTGATTTTGTTCACAACACCATTTTGCCTTTTTCAGAATATGTAGATCCAATTTGTCGCCATTGTAGATGTTACCACAATTAGTTTTTTATTATTAAAAATTACTATAAATAATTATTAGTGGTTCTTTTCACAAGCACAAACATAAGTTTTATTTATTTATTTATTGCAAACGTAGTCATCTTAAGACGAATCTTTCTTTTTTCTTTAATTGTAATAGTGCTTGCGCATTCAATGTAATCTGCGTGCGCGCGAAACTTTATAAACTTTCAAGAAATATCCGCGTGAGACGAGAGGCGTAATAATTCTCAGTAATTGCATTGTCGTTTGCATTCTACTCAAACATGTACCCTTGATTAAATGTGCAAGCGTCTCACTCCTTCTGCATTATCGGCAATAAAAGATCTATCAGCGCAATGAGTGTTGCACATTATTTTGCGCAAGAATATAATGCAAATAAATCAAATAAAATAAAGTGCATTCACAACAGCAATAATATGCTATATGTTGCCACTTTTGCATTTCTCTTTTTCGGACCATTCTCTGTAAACCCTAGGGATGGTTATGCGTGAAAATCCCAGTAGATCAGCAGCTTCTGAAATACTCAGACCAGCCCGTCTAGCACCAACAACCATGCCACGTTCAAAGCCACTTAAATCCCCTTTCTTCCCCATTCTGATGTTCGGTTTGACCTGCAGCAGATCGTCTTGGCCATGTCTACATGCCTAAGTGCATTGAGTTGCTGCCATGTGATTGGCTGATTCAACATTTGCGTTAATGAGCAGTTGGACAGGTGTACCTAATAAAGTGGCCAGTGAGTGTATATTGTATTTCATTTATGGGGCAGGAGTTACCAAACCCAAGGCAATGGGAAGTAGGGTGCTACAGCATCCCCTAGCGAATGGTAGAGGACCTGCATGTCCACAATTTACAAATAAAAAAATAATTGGCTGCAGACTAGCACTAGTATTTGAATTCTACCCTGATAGATTGATTATAAATGTGTTGACATCTATATTTTTAAGTGTAAAATGACCAGATGTAAAAGGGGCCTACATGTTTTTGTCCTTTACAAATGACTGCTTACTTCCTATGACTGTAATAGGATACAACTAGTCATTGCGAAGTTGTTATTTGAACCTCAAGGTTTGTATGGTGTTTGGTTAGGCACTTAGACTAGTGTTGCCACTTGACTGGGTTTTACCCAGACTGTCAGGTTTTTGGACTGTATGTCTTTGAGTCTAGTTTTGACTTCCATCTGTCTGTTTTTGTGGGGTAGGTTTAGTAATGTTTTTTTTTTCTGAGTTTAGGGAGGTAAAGTCCAGGTGGAATACACATTAGTTGTCAATTCCAAAGGAACTGAAGTGTCTGGTTTTGGCTTGGTGTGAAGGTAGCAAACTTAGCGTATATATATGGCCTTCACTACAGGATTGAATAATCCTAACTCATGTTGAAAATGTGACAGAATTACATTTTTCTCCAAATATTTTGCCCTTGAATGTCCCCACACGGCATGGTCTGCCCAGAATGAAACACCATGCACTTCCAGGTTGTGCACACATACAAGTTTCTGACTCTTAAACCCTCGAGGGAGTTTCTCACGAACTGCTGCATTGTGGGTTTTCTCACAAACTAGCATGACTTCATATCTAAACAAACATGGTGTCAAATTTGGTTCTTTGCCACTTGTACATACACAAATTCATGCAGCTCAAACAGTGATTTATCTGCCATGCCTACTGGATGTTCCATTCACACTCCAGAACTTTGTTCCGCAATTCTGTTCAGCTTTCATTGGTTGACGTCATTGTTTATTAGACATAACATCAACATTACTTTTCCACCAGAAAACTGGCATCCCATGTTACAGGATACTGAGTTGTAAATATCGAACATAACTGGGGTGTCTCCGTCAGCACTGGGAGTGGATCAGTGGATTCAAATTTGGCGTTAACACCTCAGATTGTGTACAGGGTAATCTGGGAAGTTCATCATTTAAGATGATATCTGGAAATCTTGTCTTTTACAAATTGTATGTCCAGATCCCTAATGAGCAAGCCAAAGTCGGGAAGACAAACTGGCCTCAAAGTCCGCCTGATGATTCAGTAGTGTGGGCCCATCTCCCAGGCTTGTAGGTGCTTGCATGCAGTCGTCTTGGGTAGAAGAAGCATGCAAAAAAGATGGACAATACAGACTGAGTGTGAGGATGTCACACACTGTTTATTGTTCATCGTGTTTAGGCTACAACATGGATGTTGTTTAAAATATGCACACAGCTTCACAGTAATGTTTTTATGTTTAACTGCAGTTAATTAAAAATAATAAAAATATCTTCACTGTTTCTCATCTCCTCCTATAAATTGTGTACAAATTCATTAATGCCTTAATTTGTTCATTTATTCATTTTATTGTCTAAAACCTTCTAAAACATCTAATAAAACATTTTGTGTTTGTTCAGTTTATGCATCACCTCACAGAAGCCTTAATAAAAACCCATATGTTTATACCTTGTTATATTAAGTAATACCAGTATTGTATTTCTATAACTTCTGCAGCTCAGCAGGTCATTGAGATCAGGTGCTAGCAGGGCCAAGGTGATGGGTTGGAAACCCAAGGAAGAGCACATACTGTCATACTGATAAATGTGTAAGTCACCCTGGATAACAGCAATTTCCAAAAGCTATGACTGTAAAACTTGTCCATGATGTATATTTAGAACCTCTGCAAAGTCAGTGGAAAGGCCCCAGGCTGTTCGGTGCCCCATTCTCAGCACTCGTCATCTGAGAAGACCCACTTTCTCATCCGTTTGTCAAAAATGACATCTTCTCAAAGGCTGTTTATAGACTTTTTGGGTTTAAATTTATATTGTCGGTAAATGTTTTCACATCTTTGGTTGTTTGGTCATTTTTTCCATTTGTCTATCACATTAGTGTCCAATAACACAATTCCGACAGGATTGTGTCAACTGACAGGGATTGTGACAGAATTGCACAGAATTGCATGTACCAAGTCCGATCAGTTCCACCCAGTCAGGAATATTGAACTGTAAAGACCCTAAAAAACAATGTGCGAGCTGTTTTCATGAATCTTATTCACATATTTATTTACAATAGTCCAGTCGAGTAACTGTACATATGTGTAGAAAGATATGTAGAAATATTCAACATTGTTGGGAAGTACACAGAGTTTCCAGAGAAACAGGAAGTTTCAGACAGAAGTCCTTCATCAGCTTGACCCATGCTTGCCTTTACGACCCTGACTATGGAATGCCCTTTAACCTCGCTCTCCTCAGCGTTTGTGTCCGCCATTTTCCTCCACGCATTACATTTTCAGGTTTCAGGTGCGTTATGTAACCTAAAAGGCATTTATATAAATTGTACAAACAGAAATCTTAAAATCTTCATTTTCACTTTATACGGACTTTATATCTGTATATCCAAGATCAGCAAATTGTTATGTCTTGTGTGCTTTTGGAGTGCCTATTTTGTACACATGAATAACAAAATAAGTAGTCTGTTCTGGTGTTAAACCTGGAAACCATAGTGTACCTCAGATATGAAGTCCTTATTGACATCCTTATTGACCTTACAAGAAAACTTGTTTCTCCCGAGGGTCCCTGCAACCAAACCCTATAGAAGCTGGACCACCACCACAACCTCAACTTTCCGTCACAAAGATTTCCGCACCTGGTATTCCAAAGCCATGTCCCTCATACCTGCAATAGTAACTGGGATAGCGAGCTGCGCCTCACATAGCCAAACACGTGAGTTTAGGGAGCACTCAAGCAGCTAGAGGTTCAGATAAAGCAGGACAGGCTTGTGAAGGCCTAATGGAAAACCCCAGTGCTGGAGCAAAAAATAAGGATCCCACTGGAACAGACTTTGAACCAAATGTCACACCCCACTACATTTTTCCATCCTGTCAGGCTTCAAAAACAGAAGTCCATAACATTCTATAATTATGTTCATAACCAGTCAGGCCAGCAGTCTGTTCCTCACATGCTTTCGTAGCTGGATGAGGAGAATCCAAAATGACCTACCAAAATGAATCACCCATGGGCGTGTCTGATGGGTTTTCACCCATGGGCGTGTCTGATGGGTTTTCATCCATGGGCGTGTCTGATGGGTTTTCACCCATGGGAGTGTCTGATGGGTTTTCACCCATGGGCGTGTCTGATGGGTTTTCATCCATGGGCGTGTCTGATGGGTTTTCACCCATGGGAGTGTCTGATGGGTTTTCACCCATGGGAGTGTCTGATGGGTTTTCACCCATGGGCGTGTCTGATGGGTTTTCACCCATGGGAGTGTCTGATGGGTTTTCACCCATGGGCGTGTCTGATGGGTTTTCACCCATAGGCGTGTCTGATGGGTTTTCATCCATGGGCGTGTCTGATGGGTTTTCACCCATGGGCGTGTCTGATGGCAATGTGTGTGTTCTGCCATAGTGAGTTCTTCATGCCAGGGATGGTGGACACGCACATCCATGCTTCCCAGTACACCTACGCGGGCACGGCGCTGGACCTGCCCCTGTTGCAGTGGCTCCACACATACACCTACCCCGTGGAGTCACGCTACCAGGACCTCAACTTCGCCAGGGATGTCTACACCAAAGTGGTGGTGTGTTCCAGCAGCACAAACACTAATATATCCATTATATCCTCCCCATTAAGATATGATATGAAATTCTCATATGTGTGTGGTTATGCTTGTTCTAAGAATGGCAATAGGGAGCAGTCCCGGTTTCCTATGAAAACAAAATGTGCCATACCTACAGAATTCAGGTATGGGTCAGGCATGGGTCAGGCATGGGTCAGGCATGGGTCAGGCCTGGGTCAGGTATGGGTCAGGCATGGGTCAGGCCTGGGTCAGGCATGGGTCAGGTATGGGTCAAGTATGGGTCAGGTATGGGTCAAGTATGGGTCAGGCATGGGTCAGGCATGGGTCAGGCGTGGGTCAGGCATGGGTCAGGCATGGGTCAGGTATGGGTCAGGCATGGGTCAGGCATGGGTCAGGCATGGGTCAGGCATGGGTCAGGCATGGGTCAGGCATGGGTCAAGTATGGGTCAGGCGTGGGTCAGGCATGGGTCAGGCATGGGTCAGGCATGGGTCAAGTATGGGTCAGGCATGGGTCAGGCATGGGTCAGGTCTTGAGACTGGATTGTTTGTTTATATTATAATTTTTTGTACATTGTCTGTGTTGGACAGAAAAGAACTCTACGCAATGGGACCACGACTGCATGTTACTTTGCTACTATACACACAGATGCCTCATTATTGCTTGGACAAATTGCAGGTAAATCCATCTCTCAAATACACCCCCCCCACCCCTCCACACACACACACACGTGCGCACACACAGAGTGACCTTTGGTGTTTGTCTTTCAGTTTGAGTTTCTGTGTTACACCAGTAATGTGTATTGAGCACCTCACCTAATGTGAATCTCACACACCAGTACATGGCTCTCTCATGCTCTATGACTCATTGTAGAAGTTCTTCCTGGGTTTCACAATGGGTTTCGCCCATAATGTAGATATGAATACTAGTTTAAAGACAAATGTAAAGTGTGAAGTAACAATAAACTTATGAACTATGTATTCAGTGTTCATGTATGAAGAAAAATGTAGGAAAATATTAAACTTGCATGTGTATGTAAATACTAAAGTTATCCAAGAAAATGTCTTCTGATCCCTTGTGCTAGATGATCTCGGGCAGAGGGCTCTTGTGGGGAAGGTGTGTATGGACTGTAACCTGATGAACCCGCACTATAAGGAGCAACTGTCAGAGAGCGAGACCCTTCGGTGAGTCTTACTGCTGAGTCGCAGGACTCATCTCACGCGTTGTGCTGGTTGGCTCGTTCTGGCTCTGATCTGAATGTTTCTTAGTGTTCACGTGTGACACGTGTGACACGTGTGACAGCGTGCAAACATATATGAACACTGGTAATCATGTAATGGCACGATAATCATGCATAAGTGATATCATTAGCTATAACGCGGTCAACCAGCTGACGATCTCGCGTTAGCATGTCCGATGATCAGGCCCATTTAGCTCTGTTGGTATAATCCTATCTTTCTTTTTTTTTACAGTTTCATCCATGAACTTCTCCAAAAAGAGGTAAAGTCCCTGCCCCTTCTTATAAACAAATAGAGAATAAATAAGAACAATATATCCTGTTGACCATGGCTTCTTAAGCTTCGCATGCAGTTAGAGCATCTACATTTGAGCTTTTCTACATTTCATAATGTTGCCTAAATGATTAACCTTTATTGCTGGACATGGAACTCTGGTGTGACAGTATCTTCATGTGAAGCCGGTGTGTGTGTGTGTGTGTGTGTGTGTGTGTGTGTGTGTGTGTGTGTGTCGTGACCCCTCGCTTTGCTGTGACCTGTACATCCTCACTGCTCCGGGCTCTGGGAGAGATCGCCAGGAAGAATGACCTTCACATTCAGGTAATCGACCTCTGAATTCTCTCTCTCTGTCACAACACACACACACACACACAAAAGTCATTCAGAAACAGACACTTTCCATGTGAACAATACGTTTTCATTGCTGCCATGTGCACATAGCCTGACAACCCACACAGGTCCAGACATGACAAATGACAACATGAACCGGATGATCCCATAAATGTTTCCATAAACCTCTATGTGTATTACAGACATGCCTCATGTCCTGAGTAGTACCTCACATTAAATCATACCACTACCGTTACATATTCACAAATGTTCACGTTAGCAGTTATTGGATATGTGACTATATGAAAGGTGTGTCCTAAACTCCCCCTATAACTGCCTTGTTGACTGAAACCCCTTTGCCCTCAGGAGGGCAGAGTATGATGACATGTGTGATGAAATATATGCTGATGTGATAACAACCTTATCTGCGAGGGTGATTTCCTGATCACGCGGTAAAGGCTATGTTTACTATTCAATGCTAACAGTCCGAGCCGGAGCGCCCTGTACATTCACTACGCACATGCGTAGAGCCCCGCAAATGAACAAAGGCCCCCATGTCTCCCCCTCGTCTCCCCCTCGTCTCCCCCTCGTCTCCCTCATCAGGGAGACCTGTAACATTTCTTCTTCAGCTTGGTGATAAATAAGGTGCACTGTGCACCTGCTCTCCACAACCCTAAAGGCCTCGCAGGGATATAATAGCTGAAATCTGAAGCTGAAAGATGAACACACACTGATGTTTTTATGCTGTCTAGTACTCGTTAAAACTTCCCCAAACACGCAAGTGCACTCTAATAGTTGCTTACTATTACATCCCACCTTAAAAATGACCTAGTTACTTCATTACTTAGTGTTTATATTGGCATGAATTTGGAACAGGAAATGAAACTGTAGCACTCTGGCAGTAAACTCTATGAGGAGCAGTGACAAATGATGTGATGCGAGATTCCACCTATAAAACAAGGCAATAATTATCATAATTATTATTATTATTATTATTAACTCTCAAGCTTTAGCCTAGTTCAGTTATATCTGCATTTAAGATGGAAAGTAATTGATACTAAAGATTGAATTGAATGGAACTGAATTTTTACAGGAAATGTACTGTATATTAACAGTACTGTATAAAATATAATTAATGACAGCACTGTATAAACTAAAATTAATAAAAGTACTGTCTTCTTCTTCTTCTTCTTTCGGCAATTCCCGTTTAGGGGTCACCACAGCGGATCAAACTCCTCCATCTAGCCCTGTCCTGAGTGTCTTCCACTGACACACCCGCCACTCTCATATCCTCTACCACTGCATCCATAAACCTCCTCTTGGGTCTACCTCTCCTCCTCTTGCCAGGAAGTTCCATCCTCAAGACCCTCCTGCCAATATACGTCTCCTCTCTCCTCTGTACATGTCCAAACCATCTCAATCTCGCTTCTCTAACCTTATCTCCAAAACAAGCTACATGTGCTGATCCTCTAATAAACTCATTTCTGATCCTATCCTTCCTCGTCACTCCAAGTGAGAATCTCAACATCTTCATCTCAGACACCTCCATCTCCCTCACCTGTCTCTTTGTCAGTGCTACTGTCTCTAGTCCATACAACATAGCAGGTCTCACTACTGTCCTATAGATCTTACCTTTCATTATAGCCGACACCCTTCTATCACAGATCACCCCTGATACTTTGTGCCCTCCACACCACCCTGCCTGCACTCTCTTCTTTACCTCTCTTTCACTTCCTCCATTACTCTGTACCTTCGACCCTAAGTAGGTAAATTCGTCGACCTTCACCAAATCAACTCCTTGTAACTGGACCTGTCCACCGTCTGCCCTCTCATTCACACACATGTACTCTGTTTTACTCCTGCTCACTTTCATTCCCCTGCTTTCCAAAGCATACCTCCCTCTCTCCAAGCTCGCCTCCACCTGCTCCCTACTCTCACTACAGATCACAATGTCATCAGCAAACATCATAGACTCCTGCCTAACCTCGTCCGTCAGTCTGTCCATGACAATTGCGAACAGGAAGGGACTCAGGGCTGATCCCTGGTGTAGTCCTACCCCCACTTTAAACCCGGCTGTCATTCCTACCGCACATCTCACTGCTGTCACACTGTTCTCGTACATATCCTGCACCACCCTCACATACCTTTCCGCTACTCCTGACTTCCTCAAATAATACCACAGCTCCTCTCTCTGTACTCTATCATAAGCTTTCTCTAAGTCAACAAACACACAATAACTCCTTCTGTCCTTCCCTATACTTCTCCATTAGCACTCTCAAAGCAAACATAGCATCTGTGGTGCACTTAGCTGGCATGAAACCATACTGCTGCTCACAGATCTCTACTTCTCCTCTAAGCCTAGCTTCCACTACTCTTTCCCAGATTTTCAGGCTGTGACTGATCAACTTAATTCCCCTGTAATTACTACAGCTCTGAACATCGCCCTTATTCTTAAAGATCGGCACCATTATGCTTCGTCTCCACTCCTCAGGCATCTTCTGGCCTTCCAAGATTCTGTTAAATAACCCAGTCAAAAACTCCACTGCTGTCTCTCCCAAACATCTACATGCCTCCACTGGAATATCATCCGGTCCAACTGCCTTACCACACTTCATTCTCCGAATCGCAGCCCTTACTTCCTCCTTGCTCACCTGGGGCACTTCCTGATTCACAACCTCTACCTCTTCTAACCTTCTTTCCCTTTCATTCTCTTGATTCATCAATTCCTCAAAATACTCCTTCCACCTTCCCTCCTCACTACACAACACATTTCCATCTTTATCCTTTATCATCCTAACCTGCTGCACATCCTGCCCATCACGGTTTCTCTGTCTGGCCAATCTGTACAGATCCTTTTCCCCTTCCTTAGTGTCCAACTTCTCATACAGCTTGCTATATGCCTTCTCTTTAGCTTCTGCCACTGCTCTCTTTGCCATACGACACATCTCCTTGTACTTCTGTCTACTTTCTTCATCCCGCTGAAAATCCCAATTCCCAATTCAAACTTTCCTGAACTTCCTCATTCCACCACCACAACTCCTTGTCTATCTTCCTCTGTCCTGAGGTCACACCAAGTACCTTCCTAGCCACATCCCTCACTGCATTTGAAGTCTCATCCCAGGTAACCAGAACACCACCATTACCCAGTACCAGTCTCACCTCATCCCTGAATTTTACACCACAGTCCTCATCCTTTAACTTCCACCACCTGATCTTAGGTGCCACTCTCACTCTCTTCCTCTTCTTCACCTTCAAAACCATCCTACACATCACTATCCTATGCTGTTTAGCTACACTCTCCCCTGGTACCACCTTGCAATCACTAACCTCTTTCAGGTTTGTCTCCTACAGAGGATATAGTCGACCTGTGTGCATCTTCCCCCACTCTTATATGTCACCCTGTGCTCTTCCTTTTTCTTAAAATAGGTGTTAACTACAGCCATGTCTATCCTTTTAGCAAAGTCTACCACCATTTGTCCTTCCGTATTCCTTTCTTTAACACCATATCTACCCAACACCTCCTCATCACCACTGTTCCCTTCACCAACATGTCCATTTAAATCTACTCCGATAACCACTCTCTCTTCTTTAGGAACCTGCAAAACTACTTCATCTAACTCCCTCCAGAATTCTTCTTTCTCCTCCACATCACAACCTACCTGAGGAGCATAAGCACTGATGACATTCATCATCACTCCAACAATCTCTAACTTTACACAGATCACCCTGTCACTTACTCTCTTTACCTCCACTACATTCTTACTAAACTCATCCTTCAGGATTACTCCTACTCCATTTCTCTTCCTGTCTACTCCATGATAGAAGAGTTTGAAGCCACCACCAATGCTCCTGGCCTTGCTCCCCTTCCACTTGGTCTCCTGAACACACAGTATATCTAACTTCCTCCTCTCCATCGCATCAGCTAGCTCTCTCCCTTTACCTGTCATAGAGCCCACATTCAACGTACCAACTTTCCACCTTTAAGAACCCTTAAACTTCTGATGGTGCGATTTATTTAAAGCTTACATGTAAAGGTTACATATTTATCATTTAAGATTGTACGACCCAAATGATGTGTGTGGTATTCTTTCTGTATTTTTTTCAGACATTCTGGAAAGACTGCTCAGACTAAAGTTGACTGCCATACTGGAGATCTGAAGTTAATTATGTTAAAACTGTTCATTTATATGTTTTTTATATGTGCGTAGGGGCCCAGCACAGTCTGAACTGGCCCTGCTCACAGTTCAAATGTAATAACTTATAAAAAAAAAAGGTGTGCTCTGTTTGAACTACACATATCAGAGTCTCCGGCAGAATTGCGCTGTTACAGAAAATGAGCACTGGGGGGTTGATGTGAGCTGGAGGCCGATTTAGTGTCTTTCATGGAACCATGAAATATGTTACGGTGAAGTGAGGGGAGGTCCCTGATTATCTTTGTACCTTATTTATGTGCATTTTTATTTATATAATAATTTCCAAAGATATATTAATAAAAGAACAAAGGTAAAAATGAGAATTTAATTCCAAATGCATAGTTTTTTGTTTACAGAGAAAATTAATTTGCTATAGGCTAAGTGGTCCAGTGTAAAGGTTTTGTATTTGAAGAACAGGCCTCATTCAGTGCTTATGGCACAGGACTCTGGAGAAATACACCAAACTGGCCAAATGAATCGACTACAATTGTTTTTTACCTTGCCCCTCTGTTGCCATGCTGACCTTCTACACTCATCAGCACTTGAGGATTGGCTGATCACAGAACCAGTGCACCGTGGACGTGATCAGAGCAGCCAGCTGTTTGCGGCTGTTCGGCTGTTCCAGCAAAGCTGCTGTACCTTTTAGATGTGTCACTGCCAAAAGTAGCCTAGCAACAGTAGTCCTGTGCTGGAAGACTGACAGAGCCAGTGTTCTGTTTTGGCTTCGCAGTAGTGTGTCAGTCATTCACGTCACCCCAGTTTGTCTTACAATGGGTAGGATGACTGTAGACTGTTGTCCTGGTCCAGGACTCTGAAGGGTTTACTGCTTCTGGAGTTGTCGTGGTTGGCTGAGAACCTTAGACAAAATGTTGCTAATTTAGCATACTGACGTATTGAATTACGGACTCAAATTCACTCTTTAACAGGAATCATGTTTACATTTCTTCAAATATTTCTACCACAGCCTAACATATTCAAAATAAAAGTCTCTGTGTTGTAATTTGTTTAGCTGTTTTTTCCAGAGCCACATCAGTGAGAATGAGGAGGAGGTGGAGGTGGTGAAGAAGCTCTTTCCAGACTGTGAGTCCTACACAGACGTTTACCTCAAACATGGTCTGCTCACAGATAAGGTGAGATGTGGCTGAACATTGGATTTCTTTCACCTGTTAACTCTGTTCAAACTGGAAGCATTTTACTACTACATTTTACAAGCTGAATCCAAAAACAGGCACTAACAGAAACAGGGTGTTTGTGAATAGAGGGTGTTCTTCAAGCACAGACTCTTCACCAAACAAGGCAAAGAACATCCACAAAAATGAAAAAACATCAAGAGTAACAACCATAACTAAGGAAAACACAAGGATTAAATACACAGGCTAATGAAAGGCTAGGCACGACAGGTGACTGCATTAAGGGGTCGGAAACATAAGAGCCATGGTGGAAATGAGAACAAAATGAAATGAAGAGCATATGTAATGACTCCAGTTTTCTTTTAAGTGAACCGGCTATCAAGTCTTAAGGGTTGATACAACTGTCACTAATTTGCAGAGCATTGGAACGAGTTCCATGTTCACTGGTAATATGTCCCAGATAATGTATGTAAATAGAGAAACAGACAGGCCCCAACATGGATTCCTGAGGAACCTCAGGGGTGATGTCAGCAAAAGAGGAGAAATTATTATCCAGGTTAAGCAACAACGTTCTGAAATAGGAACTGAACCAGTTTAGAATTGTACACTTGATACCAGTGCATTGCCCCAGGAGATTAATGATAACATTATCAACAGTGTCAAAAGCTGCACACTGATTTAATACTGTAAGCCAGGACACAACACAGTTTGTATTCCTAGTAACATCTCATTGATCACCATAAAAAATGCAGAGTAGTAGTGTGCAATAGTACTGTGCAATAGCCTTAAACCAGATTGTAAAACCTTTTCAAAATGTTTGAAAAAATATATATTTTCAAAGGGCCTGAAGCTTAAAGATGCATCTTTAAAACAGGGCACTGTGCCAAAAGTGAAAGCAGAAATAATAATGTCTAAGTGGAGAAGTGAAGACATAGCAATCTTCATTTGAGAGATTATCTGAAGATTCAGATGAGAGATTATCTCAAACTTCATTTGAGAGATTATCTGAAGATTCAGATGAGAGATTATCTCAAACTTCATTTGCGAGATTATCTCAAGATTCATGTGAGAAATAGTATCAAGCTTCATATGCGAGATTATGTCAAAATTCATGAGTGATTATCTCAAGATTCATTTGAGAGATTATCTCAAGCGTTAGGTGGAGAAAGAGGTGTGAGCACCCATGGTGCTACACAGTGCTTTTTGATTTTGGATGGTATCCAAGAAACACCTCTATTCACACCTCTAATTTGGCATGGTTTTTAAAATTTCAAAATGATAGTTGCATCTTTTTTTTTCATTTGAGCTGAGCCTCCCTACATTCCTGCCTAAGAGCCCTGGTAGAGTCATTCAGCCAAGGCAGGGATTTACACCTACATTGTCTGACTTTCAGAGGGACTGTCAAAGAATAGTTGAACAAGAAGAACAGAACTGGTCAATTAACTCCTCAGTATCTAACTGAGGATTAGCAGCAGGGTGTGTTAGACAAGTGTGTGCAGTCTCAAATGGATTCACTATAAAGGGATGTTCAAACCTGTTGTTTTATTATTGCGATCATTGGCCCACTGTACGGAAAGCGTCCTCGCTTTGCTGTGCTCTCAGGGAAACACCCTAAGGGATGTCTTCAGCCTCCCCGAGTTGCCCATTAACATACCGCACAAGTCCTATGGAGTCCATCAGTGAAAGACCTCATGAAGCACTGTTTACAAATATTGCAAAATTCCAAGTATGGTTTGGGTGGCACAAAGCAAGAGTTTTATGAATGAACTCTAATCCACCCAGCCTCTAATCCACCCAGCCTCTAATCCACCGAGCCTCACCACTATCCTTCACAGTAAAAGGAGCGCAGAACTTATATAAGTTTCTCAAATCCATGGCAACTCCCCTTCCTTGTTGAGTAGTCTGAGGTGGGAGTAATGGAGCGTGAAGTCCACTCCAGGTTTTCTTATTGCTGCTCCTCACTCAGAGTCCCTCCACTCCAACTCCACTCCAGGTCTTCATCAGGTCTCTCAGTGAACTCGGTGAACCTGCATGGCTGTGCACCCTGCCCTGTTCCCACCGTGTACCACTCAGATTGCGTTGACTTCCACTTATCTGATTGTGGAGATTGTTTGAGTGGAACACATCAGTGCATTTTAATTGTTACTAAATGAAAGGTCAGCTTTTAACGGTATAGAATCACATTTAAATATTTAAATTCACTGTTTCACTACCGCCTGTGATTGGGTGATGAAGTCCACATTTTTAGATCATCTGTAAGTTGTTTTCCTCATTGCAGTAAGCATTCTCACGGTATCACCCCCAAATCAAACAGGTACACAGGGGTTGTCCAAATACCTTGAGAAAATACCAAACTGGTTTGGTAAAAACATACACAAAATATATGAGCATTACTATTTCTCCCTTTCACATAACTAATGGCCATTCTAACTTTTGTGACATTAGAGATGATCTGGGAGTCTCCACACTGCCCCCTAGTGTTCCAAAGGAGATTTACACTGACCTTTTCATAGTATATCAAGTTGTTACAAAAATGCAAAAAATGTAATATTGCACCTAAAACTTTTAAATTATCAAATTTGAGATTCTCTTAAGCAGACCTTTCTTTTGAAATCAAAACTAATGCTTATACTGACATTTATATATTATTTGGGTTTGTGAACCTTACAGAAATGCTTTAAAATGAATAGAACTGTGATGATGATGAAGGAGATGATGATGGAGATGATGATGATGATGATGATGATGATGATGATTATTGATAGACGGTGATGGCTCATGGTTGCTACCTGACCGATGAGGAGCTGATGGTTTTTCATAAAAATGGTGCCTCCATATCCCACTGCCCCAGCAGCAACATCTCGTATGTACGGCTTGTCTTGGTCTCACCCATCTCAGCTTGGCTCGGAGCTAGTGAGGAGGATAACTCCTCAACAAGAGAGAGCATGCTACAACTGTGATGAGTTTACACAGTTAAACACATTTACTGTATGATCAATGAATGTGTACTTTTTAAATGCTTCTCGTGTGGATCACAATGGATACAATCACTTAATGACCACTCTCTCTCTTAATGACTCTCTCTCTCTCTCTCACCCTCTCTCTCTCTGTCTCTCCCTCTCTCTCTGTCTCTTTACATCCCTGTCTCTCTCCATCCCTGTCTCTCTCTCTCTCCCTCTCTCTTTAGTCTAATCAGTGGCATGCTGAATGTTCGGAACGTTCTAAACCACAAGGTGAAGTTAGGCTTGGGCACAGGTGAGCCCTGAAAATTCATTCAACATACCTCACACCCAATCCACAAGACCACGATGATTTGGAAACCCTCTTACCCCGTGTCTCTAAATGACCCACAGGTCATGAGTGGAAGTTGTTGTTTTTTCCATGTGACGGTGATTCTCGCGTGTTCCCTTAGCGATGTTTGCTCTCTGGTGCAGATGTAGCAGGGGGATACTCTCCCTCCATGCTGGACGCAGTCCGCCGCGCCCTGGACACCTCCAAAGCCCTGACCATGCGGGACACTCAGCTGCAGCCGCTCACCTTCGAGGAGGCCTTCCGGCTGGCCACACTTGGGGGTAGTGAGGGTACGGCCCCCCCAGAACCCCTCTGAGGGGAATCGACCTCCAACTATGAGCTCCCGCTGTTTTCTGTGTCACTACAAAAAACGTAAAATTCCCTAATTAGGACTTTTAGTAGGAGTTTTATGACTGAATGCCATGGAATCATTTGTAATCAGACATTAAATGAGAGTGAGTGACAATCACATTCCCAGTCATGTTTCACAAAGGCAGAGCCCTTCTGCTGGGACAGCGTTTTGTAAACGTAGCTTTGCGAGCCTAACCGGTGGGCTTCATTGATTCCCTGACACTTGCAGCACTCTCATTGGATGACCAGACAGGAAATTTCGAGGTGGGGAAGGACTTTGACGCTCTGAGAGTGAACGTGGGTGTTCCTGGAGGGCCAGTCGATGTGTTTCCTGGAGATGGCCCCAAGGTCCGACCTGTACCTGACGGTTCCTCACATAAACAACACTTTGACCAGTTTCTGCATATCAGACGACACTGGCCCGTTAATGTCCGTAATTCACAGACATCACAGACAACAGGGTGTGGGGCAGTATAGATTTTGGACCATGTTCACATTTGCTTATGGCCTATGTAATCTGTTTGCTTATTTTGTTCTCCTAGATAAAAGCACAAGGCAGATATTCATTTAGACTGAGATAATCTGTGTTAATCTGTCATGAGACTAAGTTACTCATAATTTGTAATATGAAAAATGAAGTCTTTCACAGAGTCCATATTATAGTTTTACAGTTTCAGAGTTTTTTAAGGGGTCAGGACACACTGACACACATCTAACACACTTTAGATATACAGTTAGAGTAGGCAAGATGTGGCTCCTTAATGTTGCATCAAATCTTGCACATTAGTTAAGAAAACATAGTTATTCCAGTGTGAAAAAGTAAAGGTATTGTTCTATTTTTGTGCCTCTCAGGTCATTTTGGAGAAATTCCTGAATCTGGGTGAGATACCATGGCTTTCTCTTGTTTCTCTTTCTCCATAATATATGGATTATTTCTCATACACAATTCAACACATTTATGGCTTAATATGATTTTGGAAAATGATTTTGACTTGTTTGAGGCGACATATTGCGTATATGTTCTTAAACTGAGAAACATACATCTACGGAGGACGTAGGACCAGGGGGCTCCTGGGGTGTCCAATACCACCTTCTTCTGGCTGATGTCACCGAGTTAGTAGAGAAGCTCTGCAACACAGGGGAGGGTGAGGTTTGGCTTTGGGGCTGTGTTGGCCTGAAGGGCCTGGATGATTGGAGCTGTGTTGGCCTGAAGGGCCTGGATGATTGGGGCTGTGTTGGCCTGAAGGGCCTGGATGATTGGGGCTGTGTTGGCCTGAAGGGCCTGGATGATTGGGGCTGTGTTGGCCTGAAGGGCCTGGATGATTGGGGCTGTGTTGGCCTGAAGGGCCTGGATGATTGGGGCTGTGTTGACCTGAAGGGCCTGGATGATTGGGGCTGTGTTGGGCTGAAGGGCCTGGATGATTGGAGCTGTGTTGGGCTGAAGGGCCTGGATGATTGGAGCTGTGTTGGGCTGAAGGGCCTGGATGATTGGGGCTGTGTTGACCTGAAGGGCCTGGATGATTGGGGCTGTGTTGGCCTGAAGGGCCTGGATGATTGGAGCTGTGTTGGGCTGAAGGGCCTGGATGATTGGGGCTGTGTTGGCCTGAAGGGCCTGGATGATTGGAGCTGTGTTGGGCTGAAGGGCCTGGATGATTGGGGCTGTGTTGGGCTGAAGGGCCTGGATGATTGGGGCTGTGTTGGCCTGAAGGGCCTGGATGATTGGGGCTGTGTTGACCTGAAGGGCCTGGATGATTGGGGCTGTGTTGGCCTGAAGGGCCTGGATGATTGGGGCTGTGTTGGCCTGAAGGGCCTGGATGATTGGGGCTGTGTTGGCCTGAAGGGCCTGGATGATTGGGGCTGTGTTGGCCTGAAGGGCCTGGATGATTGGGGCTGTGTTGGCCTGAAGGGCCTGGATGATTGGGGCTGTGTTGACCTGAAGGGCCTGGATGATTGGGGCTGTGTTGGGCTGAAGGGCCTGGATGATTGGGGCTGTGTTGGGCTGAAGGGCCTGGATGATTGGGGCTGTGTTGGGCTGAAGGGCCTGCATGATTGGGGCTGTGTTGGGCTGAAGGGCCTGGATGATTGGGGCTGTGTTGGGCTGAAGGGCCTGGATGATTGGGGCTGTGTTGGCCTGAAGGGCCTGGATGATTGGGGCTATGTTGGCCTGAAGGGCCTGGATGATTGGGGCTGTGTTGGCCTGAAGGGCCTGGATGATTGGGGCTATGTTGGACAGAATCACACCATTACATGCAAACTGCAGGGACGTCAGGTTTTGCAGGTTGTATGGAGCACAGTAATATGATGTGGCATTAGATACAGACAGTGCAAAAAGAGGGTAGAGACCTTCATGTGGTTATCCAAGATCTGACTGATGCATTTTTGTTCAGTACTGCATCATCTCTTATGGAATGCATTTAGATTTTTCCAGGCACCAGATCGGATTACTAAGCCGGTATAATTGCCAGCTATACTATTTCACCAGTAGCATTTATGGTGGGAAACCAGGGACAATGGCTTTGTTGGGAAAGTTTAGAGTAGCAGAGAATCACTTGGCAATGGATGTGAGTCACATGTTTTGGAGTAATGTCCTTCTATATTGGATGTCCTTCCATCCCTGACAATGGGGAGGTGAAGATCATGTAAATTACGTGTTGTGCTGTTGACACTGAAGTGTATTTTATTGGCATATTAAGATTGTTTGTCACAGGGTTGGTATACATGGAAACAAAATCAGGTACTTAGCTATTTATTCAATAATAAGAGCTTCTAGGTTAATTCTCTGGCCAGCAGTGACATGAATAGAACAAATAGGTTTGTGAGCATATATATTATTATAATATATATATTATTAGTAATATGAATATTATGAATATTGGGGTTGAAGCACAAGATTGGACATTGGTAGCAGAAAACAAAAACAAACTACAGGTCCAAGAATGCATTGCTTTAACTACACTGAAAGGCTATAGGTTGGAGGTAGCTGTGCAGGAATTATCTGAAGGAGCTGAAAGGGTTAGTCAGTGTCTGTGGATGAGGAGAGCATGCGCTGGTTGGGGGAAATGTATTATAAAAATCACATGGCTGATGTGTTTGGTGTCTTGTGTATGGAAGCCTGTGCAGGTGAGTGGATTGTTACATCATGTCATTATTATGTCATGTTATGTCATTATTATGTCATGTTATGTCATGTTATGTCATGTCGATGTTATGTCATGTAATTGGTATGTCTAGAAAGGTAGATCCATATGGAACTTGTAGTACTGAGTACCCATTTACGGTTCAGGTGTGTTGGGTATGGCCTTAGTTGCTGGGGGAGGCCAGCATGGATTTTACAGGTCAGGTACTGATTGGCTGTTCCAGGGTAGCACATTGGTTAAATATAGGTCATTAATTTGCTGGTAGTATAGTGTGTAAAACCCATAAGGAACTGGTGGGCCCCATGTGAATCTAATGATTTGGCAGAGAATCCTCTGACATCTTGTGTATTATTACAATTGACATGTATAACGCGTCATAAGATCTATATATTTACATATAATGTGAATTATTCATTCATTCATTATCCGTACCGCTTAATCCCGCTAGTCGGGGTCACGGGGGGGCTGGAGCCAATCCCAGCATCTCCGGGCGAAGGCAGGGTACACCATGGGCAGTTCGCCAGTCCACCACATGGCCAACACGCACACACACACTCACACCTACGGGCAATCTAGAGTGACCAATCAACCTAAGATGCATGTCTTTGGACTGTGGGAGGAAACCGGAGTACCCGGAGAAAACCCACGCAGGCACAGGGAGAACATGCAAACTCCTAATGTGAATTATTTTACAGTAAATAATTACCTTGTGCCTGTGTCCATGTGTCATTCACGCAGGTGATGATCGGAACACTGTTGAGGTGTACGTGGCCGGAAGAAGAGTGGTACCGTTCCCAGGGACGGAGTAAAGTTTCCAGGACATTGTGTGAACTTGACCATACCTGTCAGTACCAGATAGTGTTGGTGCTGCACAGGAGATAGCATTTTGTACTCTCACGTTTTCAGTCTGTTATACATTTTGTTACATTGTTCAAGAAATAAAATCCCCAAAATGTCAGGAGAATATAAAATTACAGTGTAGCACACAAGAAAAGAGATATTTCAGACCGACCTTATTCATCAACTGTGCAAAGTGCTTCAGCACTGTAATATGCTGCAATATTTAGTAGATAGACAGACAGGCAGACAGACAGACAGACAGACAGGCAGACAGACAGACAGACAGATAGATAGATAGATAGATAGATAGATAGATAGATAGATAGATAGATAGATAGATTTTAACTTTCCACATACTCTCTGTTTCTTCTTTAAGTCCCTGATATTTTTCTCATATTCATATAAATATCACTGTGCTGTGCTGTAGTTTCACTGAAGTGTATAAAATGTTATTAAGAAATTAAAGAAACCTTTAAGCATTTAGTTCTATTTGCTGGCTTATTGAAACGCAAGCAGAAGTCTGTGTGCACATAATGGATAGCTGTTAGTTGCAACAGCCTTAAAGTAGAAGTCAGGTTTCTTTCATGATGTAGATGTAGATCCAGTATAGCCTCCTACTTCACATCAAGGGCACTAGATAGACCTTACTAATAAGTCACCTATGTGCCAAATGTAACTTGCAAACATGCCACAATAAAAAAACAACCGAATAGCCTCAATAGCTTAAATAGATAAGCCTGCATGTTCTACACACACACACGCGCACATGTACACACACAGACACGTGCACACCCACACAGACACACACACACAAACTGTAAACGTGGTCTTTCAAAGCCGTCTGCTCCACGTGCTACACAAAAGGTGTTTCTTCGCACTGTGAGTGTAGCACACTGCCACGTGCACACGGCTCACCAAAATACTGAGAAGCTTCAGAAATGGCCGCGGAGATTTGAGGCTTTTGTTGTAAACAGATCGTCTGCTGAGCCTCTGCTTTACAGCCAGAGTGCAGTGCGGTTTAAGTCACGGAATCACACATAGGGGGCGACAGAGTCTTATTAGTGGTTCTCTAAATCTGCACTGCTGAGTAATTCTAAACCAGTCACAAACACTGAAAACGCCCTAGCTGCTAGTTTGCATAAAAAGGAGCTTGTGTTGAAAGGGTGGGCTATTATTGGCACAAACTTTGAAAAAAAAAAGGCACGCATTTCATGCATTTGGGATTTTCAGTGTTTTGGTTAAAGACAGTTAAAATCTGTTCACACAGACAGTATTCTGAACTAGTAACACATTTGTCCTTTCCTTTTGGCTTTCTCTCAAACACAGAAACACGCACATACACACACACACACACACACACACACCTCTAGGCCCTATAATTACCAAATGACTCTAGCAAGTCACACTACGTTACAGCCGACCCCACAAGGCAACAGAGGCCAGTGTGTATGGCTTCTGCGTGAACGACGCCCGTTTCAGTCTTGCAGAGTGCTAGACTGATTTCCTGAGCTCAGCGGTGGCATTCAAGAATTCCATCAGACTGTAATCCGAGAGCGCTTTTCTCTCACTCACTGTATCTTTCTCCTTCTTTATCTCTTTCTAAGTTTCTTTCTTGCTACATCTTTAGTTCCCTCTGTTTTTCAATCTCTCCCTCGACTTCTGTCCACCACGTGCCTCAGAAAAAGGACCCTAGCGAGTTTTATTCTTATGCTCACGTAACTGTGAAAAGCAGCCTGACCGAAAATGTTACAATCTGATCATGATAACTAATACTATGTCCAGATTCCTGCAGTGTGGCGAACCTTAATTTACACCCGTTTTAAAGTTTCAGATGAGGCTTGGCAGGTTTGAACAGACGCAGAATGAAAACGACGGCCCTCGTAAACCCACCATCGGACGTTATGGCAGGACAGCTAGCAGGCCACGTTCCAGATCGCGAGCGTTGTTCACTTCCCTCCTCACTGCTCCACTTCCGCTCTGCACGCGAACGAGAAGCACCCTTAACGTTTTACAACCAGGGAGTCACATTTAAACCTTGGAGACCAGAAATGTTTGATTATTTGATTGAGTATTTTGTCTAATATGTCACATTGTTTATTATGGGTATCAAATTAGAGAAAGGTCTTGCGTGTGTAACACCGAGTACCTGAACCAGAACCTGCTAAGTCTGTTTTTGTTATTCATCAGGGACGGGGTGGCTAAAAATGAGGAACATGAGTACTGAAAGGTAGCCTGATTGCTCATATCTTAAACATGTGCTTTTGCCTGACTGTACCTGCACGCGCACGCTCGTGTGTGTGTGTGTGCAAGGGTTAGGGTTAGGGTTAGAGCCTGCAGGCAGTGCTGCGCTGGTGCGGTGTGTGTGTCAAACACGCAAAGGATTTCAGGTGTCGCACAGAGCACTTTAAACTGCTGGCATCCCGCTGCTGAGCCTTGAAGAACAAAGGACCAACAGTCTCGAGCTCGAAACACATACACACGTAAGCATGCTGGCAGGATACGTCCCTAATATCGAACCTATAGACATGGATATGCAGGACACATAGATATACAGTGTACCAATAGGATAGCGTACATGGATATACAGTGTACCAATAGGATAGCGTACATGGATATACAGTGTACCAATAGGATAGCGTACATGGATATACAGTGTACCAATAGGATAGCGTACATGGATATACAGTGTACCAATAGGATAGCGTACATGGATATACAGTGTAAGAGGAGAGTCAGTGAAAGTGTGGAAGAGAAAACATGGGGTTTCCTTATAGACACTACAGAGGCTACAAACACACACACACAAACAACAGCTACAACAACTACACATGGGCTGACAGCATGTAGAGAAGAAGTGGGGTGATGGGCAGAGATGTGACAAGAGTGTGTGTGTGTGTGTGTGTGTGTGAATACACAAACTGCACTGCCTGTGGTGTCAATGCAGTCAAACACTGTACAAGCAATAGCAACATCAGTGTATGCAGTGACTTATCCATTTATACATTTCAATGTGGCGAAACTCAAGGCACTTCCTCCTGGAAGCAGCTACCATCAGAAATCCTGACTCAGATTCATCACGTAGGTAATGGGGAAACAGCGTCAGCAATGCTGTACTTGCCGTACTTGTTTGAATGCTGTACTCATTTGAATTGTTTGAATGGTGTCATGACGTCGGCATACCGCTCAATGGGGTCATTGACAATTGTCATTAATGTAGCTTTCAACTAGAGAAATTTGGAGTAATTACCATCTGTGAAGTACAGTTCCTGCCCAGGGGGTGGGTGATTTCACCATATGAATGGTGTCTGTGGGCGCGGCAAAGTGATACCTGCTAGGTATGTATGTGTAGAAGTGTGAAAGAGTTGCTCAACAGGCATTAGGGTGGAAACAAACAGGTAGTGAAGCTGACATGAGGCGTGAACTCCTGGTCAGTACTGTAAACAGAGCCAACCCGCGTCACACAGGTGTTCTCTTACCACAGAGACTAAACAGCGCCAATCAGATTCTGGTCCAATTAAGTCTCAATTCAATGTTCCAGGCGTTAATGAAGAAGTCATGTACAATAAATAACCCGTCTGACTGAGTCCTAAATGGTGATGTAGAGGTGGGTAATTTGGGAAAACTATAACATCAAAATGCTTGGACATCTTCACAGTGCATATTTATCATTTCTAAAGTTTGCTATCGAACTGGAACAAGAGATACAAGAGCAAAAAGAAGCGATGCGTTGGAACAAGTTGAAAGTAGTGCAGAGGCAGAGAGGGATATAAATGAAAGAAAGAGGAAAAATAAACAACAGCAGACTATTTAATTAGTCTACGTTTCTGTTTTAATGAAACGTTCGTCTGGTCAGTGATATACTAGTACTGACAAAACCTGGGATGTTCTCAAATAGCATGTGATGTCATTTAATGTCATATTCATAGTGATGTCATGTTCTGTTGTCCACCCCAGTTACATGTATGCTGTACAGAAAAGAGCACTGTAACTCTATGGAAGATACATCAAGCTTAACAATAAGTCACAAAGTTAAGAACAGCTGTCCGTTCAGTGGGAAAGTGAGTAGCTTTGTCATACACTTCTCCACACTTCAAAGTAACTCTGTCAAACACCTCACCACACTTCTGAGTAACTCAGTTTGTCAAACACCTCACCACACTAGTTTCACAACTAGAAATTTGTTTGTCTCATGTTCTCATGAACAAATTTTTTTTTTCCTAAGGGAGCCCCAGTGCACTTAGGACACCAGGACACTACAGCGAAGTCTGTACATGGCAGCCAACACAAACACACCATGCTGAAACTAGTTCAACCAAATTTCTTTTAAAACTGAATTCACTCCCCGCCCCCTGCCTCTCTCTCTCTCTCTCTCTCTCACAAACATTCACTCCACCTTCCCTACAACAATTTAACATGCTTATTTACAGCAATGCAGAGAGTCTCAGCATACACTACCTCAGGTTACATTTGAGGAGTCACACTCTAAAGACATCAAGACGTTTCCCATGTCTGCAGGTACTACAGTACTTTCCTAAAAAATGGCTGACCTATAGATACGTAAGAACAGACGAACGCTCTGTGACTATTCTGAGGATAACATATATGTACCATTGGACAAATGCTTAAGAAACACTACAAACACTTAAGACCACAAAAGTTCGGGGTGAAAATGATCAAAACCAAATAAATCGTTTTGTTATAAATAGCCAGTCTTAAGTATGATATAACATTTCCCGTAATTTCTCATAATGCCTTTTTTGTTGTTACCGAAAGTTAAAACACAACTTCTTATGTTTGTTCTATTTGTCTTCAGTCCATAGGTAGACCTTATTTTTTTTTATCTTTACAACTCCGCCCCGCCCCCGGATGTTGTGTGCCCAATAGCGTTCCGCCTCCGCATCATGACGTCACAAGCCACTCCTCTGACTAAAGAAGGAAACAAACAGTGAAAGAAGAGAGCTCGCGAAAGGGCGAGAGGGAATTAATTTATCGCTCTCGCCGACACAAAGACCCCGAAAACGGAACGGCGTTCATTAAGTTTCGAAAAATATCCACATCATTTCACAATTATCGACCACTTTTAAAAGTTCAGAATTAACCGAGGTAAGTGTCGTCGACAAACCAAAGGTTTTGATCTTGTTTTAAAAATCTCGAATGACTGTGGGTGGAAACGAGATTAACGACGTCTGCCGACGTGTATTGTGCTTAACCAGCTCAGCGACATTAGGACGAAGTACACTGACTGGAGAGCTAACGTGTGGTTCAAGCGCCCTGGCTAGCGAATTTGATTTATTTTATTGACGGATGGGTCCTGGTAAACAAAGTCTTCCAACTTGTCAGCACCACCATCACAAGATCACGAACCGAAGTACGTGACTCGCCCGGACGAAGCGGCTAGCTGGCGTTAGCTTAGCGGACACCCTTTACCCTTAATCGGTTTATTTTCATCGGAGACGCAGCCGAGAGTATAAATAATTCCCCCAAAATGTTTTTTATTATAAAAATACCTAGCTAGTTAACCCAATCTTTGGTGCGGACACGGACGGTTGTGTTCTAGTCAGGTAATAGTCGTGTTAGCTCGCCGTCGTTACCGTTTATTGACTGTTTCCCATTGTTCATCTAGTTAGCTGTCCTGGCTAGCAAGTTTGGTTTTTATAAAGAGAGAGAGAGGAAACACCAGAACGATCTTATAGCTGCTAGCGTCTTTGTTTGAAACAGTATCCCCACAACGAAACGTTCATCCTGGGTTTGGGTCCGAACTAGCCTTTTGTTCCGAGATAACATTAGCTGGCGAATTCAGAAGAGGCGTCGGGTTGTTTGTCTGAAGTGAAGAGGAAGTGTCGATATAGCCGCCCGCCATGGCTCAGACAAAGAAAGAGGAGAAGAAGGATAAGCCCTACCATGGATCAGACAAAGGAGAAGAAGAGACAAACTCGCTGTCTATCTATCCTCCTCTTGTGTCGAGGGGATTAACAACCCTGCTAATAATAGCGATATTATAAAAATACGCCGTGGCTCCGTCCCCCACCGGCTCGTTACAAGTGAGCCTGCGGGTCCCTACGCGTTGTTTTTACTTCCAGAAGTGGGTCTTATCGAACTGGCCAGGCGGAACTGGGTGGCCGTTTAGCTGCAGCAGCTGTTTCTGCTACCAATATGTTGTAACTTGTGTCAGGCCAGACTGGCAGGCGTCGTTTCTGTCCTTCGGCGTAACCGATGATTTCTTCGACTATATTTGGTGCTGTCGGCACGCAGTGTTTGGGCCAAGATGATTTCAGTCAAGTCGCGGTGGTTGTGCATCGATCGAGAGGCGTTATCGATCATTCCGACGTGTAATCGACCGCCATAAAACACCGAATGGTTAACACCGTGTGTTCTCGTAAGTTTTTAACGTATATTTTGTGAGCGTGGCGTGTCCGAGGAGTGCCGATGTGCTCCTCGTGTAAAACATTGGTTTGAAGTGTAGGGGTCCTTCACGTTTCCTCGGCCGAACATCAAAAGGCACGTTTGGTCCGCGGTGTCGGGAACCCGGCCCACCTCCAGGCCTCGTTACACCAGCTATGAACGTGCAGTGCCTCTCGGTGGTTTGTCTCTCATAGACAACATTCATGTGTTATAATTGTCAGAGGTGTCAAGATGACATAATGACAAGACAACGACTGACTCGTTCATATGTAGATCTCAGCTGACCTGTTAAACTTGATTTAATTCGGTCAGGCATTTGACATACAGTTCACTTTGAAATTAGGCGCACGGGGACTGACTGTCCCTTTTTTGTATGCCGGAAGTAAAACGAATGTGTGCTAATTACAAACATGTTTATAGCAAACAGTGTGGTCACTTTTGTCATTTGCAGATGTGAACACTCAAGGTAACATTAGACAAGGGTTTTAAGAAAAAGAAAACGGTTGCCTTGAGTAAGTCTTAAATTATTTAGTTCGAGCTAAGAATGTAGACTTGCACCATGTTTGATCAATTGAAATTCTTTAAGGCAGTTGTGTTTTCCAGACGGCCTTTGTTAGCTTGTTAGCTTTACACTACAATCCCACACGTTTTTCACGCCAGGCTTCACATTTTGCATCCAACTTTAGCCCTAACTTTCTCCAACTTCTTCTTGGCTTTATCCTATTGGTACGTTCTAGCAGCAGCAATGGCCCAGGAAACCAATCAGAGCCCAGTTCCCATCCTGTGCACCACAGGCTGTGGTTTCTACGGCAACCCCAGGACAAATGGAATGTGTTCTGTATGCTATAAGGAGCACCTGAGCAGACAGCAGAGCAGCGACCGTAGTCCTGTGAGCCCCCTAGGTAAGCTACACGGCAACCACAACCAGGCCACCTTGGCTCGGGGGGGGCGGGGCTAGATCAGTTCAGTAGTTGTGTTTTTGACGTGCATCTAATCGTGTGATTGGCTGTGTTTTACATGGCAGCGTCTAAACGCTTATAGAGACTGTAAAAAGCTTTCAGCTGCCTTGTTCTAGCCACATCCTTTTTAACACCTCTGTGCTGTGACTTGAGTTGCGTGCTGAGGTGCTGGCAGAGTGTGTAGGCTCCCCTGTGGGCCCTGCCCCGCGTCGTGCTGTTCCTTTGTGTCTCCTTCCTCTCAAGTCTCCTATTCATGCGTAATTGCGAGTGATGAGGAATCCCACTCTGACGGTTATGAGGGAGGCGCAGTCCGGCTGCTCGTGGCTGTGTGACTGCGCGATGCCGCGACATGAACAGAAGTTGATTTTTGTTTTCTCTGGGCTGCAGGTGGACCCTCGGTGGAGGCCTCGGCGATGCAAAGACTAGACGCCAGCCTAAACAAAGTAGAGCCGTCGCCTGCAACCAGCGCGGAGTCGATGAGAGAGTGAGTGAGTGTGTGTGTTTGTGCGCACGCTCGTATGGGGGTTGGGGTCTGAATATATGCACAGATGTATATATACAGTTGTGCTTTTGTGTTTCTTGGCTTTGCGTGTCGGCGGGTAATATAAGATTTGTTATGGTCAAGTGCGTCAAATGTTTGGCAACAGCTGTGTGTGCGTGAGCACGCGCTCGCTCGCAATGACCGTCTTTGTGTGCCACTTCCACAGAAGCATACCCGCGGCCTCGCTGCCCGTAACACAGCAGATGACTGAGATGAGCATATCCCGAGAGGAGGAGAGCCCCTCTCCCTCACCAGACGCCGTGGAACCAGGTACTCGCGCTTTTGTCCAGTGGCTCGCCAACACACCTTGGCGACACGGTGCATCCTTAACCGTTTTAGCTGTTAAAGGTAGGCACGGTTTAGCTGATGCTAGCTTTGGTGCATGGTTCCTCAGACAACAGCGCTTTGGGGAAACCAATTTACAGTTCAATCAGTTCCATTTAATCAGATTTGTCACCTGGGACTGGTATGTAGGTACGGTTGTGGGTCGATCAAGGGTATTAGCTGTTTACACCTCCAGACAGGCATGAAAGAAACCATATGGAACCACAACTGATTAATTCCAACTTGTACTGCAGTTACATATAGAACCAGCAGTTTATTAGTGGGGTTATTCACATACTTGTGCACAAACACAGGCCAACAATGGAAAGGTTAGACTGAGCATGTCAGCTTGCTGTCAGACGCTCATGCGGCGCTGATCTGTAGCTGCCGTGGAGATGGCTCTGAAAGGAAGCTTTTATCTTCCCCTTTACTGTGTGTGTGCATGTGAGAGAAGTTTGAGGTGGCGTGAGGTTTTGGGCACAGCCCTGTGAAATTGCAACCACACTGCTAGTCGGTCTTCAGCCCAAGATCCAGATGCCTCAAACTGCTCCCAGATCTCAATAAACCTGAAACACACATACATGCATACACACGGGAAATCTCTCACCCGTGTCTGTGCAGTGTGCCTGCGTTCTCGTGTAATTTAATTACTGGGCTTTGCTGTTCTTGCAGTCGTGACCCAGCCCACTTCGTCCCCGTCGCCGGTGCCTGTAGCGCAGGCCAGCGAGGAGGGCAAGAGTCCAGACGCCTCTAAGCCCAAGAAGAACCGCTGTTTCACCTGCCGCAAGAGAGTGGGCCTGACGGGTGAGTGCTCCGGCCGAGGGGGAGGGAGGGGGGAGGGGAGGGGCGGAGTCATGGAGTGCGTGCTTTTAACACCCTGTTCACGTTTGTCCAGGTTTTGACTGCAGGTGCGGCAACCTTTTCTGCGGAATCCACCGGTACTCGGACAAACACAACTGCACATATGACTACAAGGCCGAGGCCGCCGCCAAGATCCGGAAGGAGAACCCCATGGTGGTGGCGGACAAGATCCAGAGAATATAAGAGCTGCCGTCGTCAGACCCGGGAGGGGGCGGAGCTTTTTTTTTGGAGGAGGGCGGAGTTTGAGAGGAAAGGCGGAGTTTGGGACAGAGATGGGGGGAATTGATGCGGTGCGCTGCTGAAAATCTGAAACGAGTGAAAGAGTGCGGCCATGTGGATGAACGGACTCGTGGTTTTCTACATGACCTTGAGAAAGAGCCAGAAAACAACCCACAGCTGTCCTGGATGGGGAGGATGCATGAGTGACTGTTCGTTCTGTCTGTTGTGCCTGGGTTTTGTTTTTTTTATTTCTTTTTTAAACATGTATTTGAGTTTGGTTTGGTTAGGCTCTCACCTGCTGTGTGTGTGTGTGTGTGGACGTAGGCGTGCGTGTGCTGTTTGTTTCCCGGATACATTGTAAGAAGTGGTCCCACGTTCCCCTTCATCACGCGTTTCGTGCGGGGCTTGGCGGCTGCTTTGTGCCAAACCGCCGCCGTTGCGCTGTGGACACGTGGACGGACCGCCACGTTCGGACCGTGCGACCTGCACGTTTGTCTGGGTTTCGTTTGGAGGGGTATCAACAACGACCCAGACCGCTCCGTGTCCGTTCTGGTCGGGTCTGGATGTTTGTTTTTGTTTTTTTTTTATTTTTTTTTATAAACTTCAGTACTTTTTCTTCTGTACGTGTTCGAATTTCACGTCCGCTATTAAAAAATGAGCATAAGGTCACAGCGATCAGGTTTCAGTTCAAGGCTGCTGGTCAGTGGTGGGGCGTGGTGCTGTTTGATTGTTTTTCTCCTTAATGTGAACATGCTACTGTGACGTTCTACACTGATGGAAGTGCTAGAGGGTGTGTTAGGTGTTGGCGTTCCCCATCGTGGGCTTCTGGTGCAGCACGTGTGGCCTACTCTCTTCTCACGCGCTATGTTCTTCTCACGCGCTCTGTGAACGTTCGAGCCGAACCTCCGCTCTTTGCCGTGGTCAAGCGGCCTGGTGGTCATCGTCGTAACCGAGAGATGCTGTGGAGAGAGTTTTGTTTTATAATTTGAGTGCATTTATTTAGGCATATTAGAGTGTGTGTGTTTGTGCGAGAGAGAGAGTGTGTGAGAGAGAGAAAACGAGGAACGCTAACCTTCCTGAGAGTGTGTTGGTCATGGCGTAACATTTGAATCCCAGCAGTAGAATCAGCATTTTGTTCAGACTGAGTGTGAGTGATTAGCTTGTTTCACCAACACCATAATCAAACCCGTTACGTTGTGCTTGTGTGAGTGGTTCTTCTGTCTTTTCTGTGTTGGGTCTGGAAGCGAGAACTGTATGTTTGAGTTTTAATTTCAGCTATTAGTTATATGCAAATTTGTACAAAAAACCTTACCATGTTCATATTTATGTATTGCATTTAATCCTTTTACCTGGCATTAAAGCAAATAGTATTGTAAATAAAAATGAACAGAAAAAAAGTGCCTCTCCTGCATCTTTGACCCCTCATGATGCTTGCCTAGTGCCCAAAAGCAAACACTGACCTTTGTCCCAGTTGATATATTGATGTTGGCATGATGAAACTGTCCATACTAAGACTCCTTTCCCTTCTTGGGTATTCTGTGGTTAGGTATTCATTGATAAGTCTGACTTTGGAAGAGTCGTTAAATCTGTGAGTTAATCAACTGTTAAATCAGCAACAGAATTGTTAACTCCAGTTAGGTTGTTGCTGTCTTAACCAGGCCTATATGGTTATTATTTCAAACTAGTTGAAATCGTGTTCTCACCCTCTGTGGAGAATGAGCGGGTTATGTGTAAGCAGACTCTTGTCCGGATGTCTTAGTCACTTAGTCCTGATGTTTCTACTTTTGCTTTTGGAACTAAGCCTGTGATTTTGGAAGGACACTACGAGAGCTCTGGACAATCGGCATACTGCAGACCAGCGATGAGGATCCTTTCGGCCGTGGCCAACGTTTGTTCAGGCACCCCCCCCCCCCTTTAGTGACCGTCTACTCCCTGTCGTGGTAACACACGGACACACCTGCTCGGGGTCTCGGGTGCTCCCGGGCGTCATGGCAGCTGGCCCTGACGCCTTTTGCTGCTGTTGTCAGGAAGAGCAGTGAGGAAGGAACACGTCTAACAATCCTCGCCTGACCTAGGAACAGCTGGAGAGGTGTGTGAGTGAGCGTGTGTGTGTGAGAGAGAAATTCCTCTCCCTGAGGAAGGACAAGTGTTGGTTTCACATGCCTGGTCTTAGGATCCTTTTCCTCTTCTAGTCTTTATAAATGTCCATGGTCTCTGCTTATCTGAAGGATTTATTCTTAGGAGGTCTTCAATATTGTTGGGGACTTGGTAGAGTCTTTGGTTGTTAAGTGTTATGGCTTTAGGGAACTGGTGTGGTGAAACTGACCTCAGATCAGTGGAAAAGGTGACGGGCAGCTTTCGGTGTCAGCCTGATGTTAGATTCCTGTTCCCATTGCTGCTTTCTGCACCAGCCCCTCTCACTGTCTTTCTCCCTCACCCGGGACATGTTCAGAGGGGGCAGGGACAAGCAGGCACGTCTGAATGGCCCTCGGTGTGAAGGCAACCTGGGGTACGCTGGGGTGGGGGTTAGTGCAGGGCCAGCCCAGAGATAAGATTCAAATGTGTATGGCTCAGGGACGAAGGACGAGGTCTGGAGTCAGATCCCTTCTGTTTCTCCTGCTTATAGGCTTAAGATTTCCAGATAAACTGATCTAAGAGGTTCCGAATGTACGTCCAGGGCAACTTTTGCTGCATTCTACAGCAGTAGTGAGGATTCAAGGTCAGTTTTGCGACTGAAATCCCAGCAATCACTCATCTTTAATCAGCAGTATTGAAACTGAAGTGTACAGAAATACAAGCTTCAGGGCAGTGCTCACAAAGCGTCCTAATTTAGCACCACTGATCTGTGATCTTTGTCTCGTGACCGCAAACGCCATAAGCAGGCCGGAATATGATGCCACCTCCTCTGAGATTCCGGGCCAGAGAAATATCGAACATCTCGGAAGTGCTGGCCCAGAAGCGCCCCCTCACCTGATTCCCTGATCCTGATCCAGCTGGGATAAACTGCCCCTGTGGGCGGTTAGACGAGTGGAGGGAGGGGGCTTCCTGTTCTCTTAAACTAACTGTTGGTGGTTTACTTCACTACAAACGCCTGGTCATAGACTAAATTACAGTGTCGGCTGTGACTTTATAAAAAGCTTTTGCTCCAGTAGGACTTGAGTTTTAACAATTAAATACAGTTTGTCCAGATATGAACTTAAACCATTGCTAACGTATAAGGATTTTTAGTGGAGGATTTCCCCATGAAAGTTAACATTCAAATTTATATATATATATATATATATATATATAAGTATATATAGATTTACAAATGTCTGGGTCCAGATCTGTAAGGAGCACATCAGAAGCTAGGACAATGTCTTTGTGGATTAAGGAAGAAACCTTGGGAGGACCAAGACCCCAGAGAAGACATCCTCACCAGGGTGGTTCAGCTAGCGACTGGTCCATGCCTTATACTATATACTGAGTATACACCAAGTCCATGACTAACTCAGCTGGAACAATGATGGGAAAACTGCCTTGTTTTAAGTCAGAGAGCCTCATAAACTAACAAATAAATGTGAAACAAGTAAACAGTGGAAAGAGCAGGGTTGCTGTGGGAACCAAATAATATAATGTTTTTATTTTTTTGGTTCTCTCTGTCCAAACATTTTGGCTGCCTTACGTCACTTTGCCGAGTGTGTCAGGATCTGATGGCCTTGTTTGACCTTTGGGATTACGCGAGGAGACGGAGGACAAGAGGTCAAGGGGGTAAGTAGAGTTGCGGGTTTGATTCTAACAACGCAACCTTTATACACAGCAAGAGTGGCAGAAAACTGGGCAAGGACAATATGTATACTGCTACATGCATACACACCCTAACATAAAACCGGATCAAACTCAGAACGAGCCAGGCTATGTGTGTCTTCACTATGTGTGTATCTTCACAGGTTTGGACTGCATGGTTTCATCTGGGTTGCTGTCAGAGTTCACTGGGGACACATTGCAGAAAGGGGTGGTATTACAGAGGGTTTGGGAACTCCATCGACTCACAGCGCACGCACTCACTTAAACTGCTGACCTTCTAAGGGAGTACAGATTAAGGAGTTCTTAACCCCCAGGACATCATGTACGATGGCACTATGAATGTGTGTGTGTGTGTGTGTGATGTGGGATGAGGGCTGGTGGGTGGGGTGATTGTAGGTTTTTGTTCATTTAGTGTGAAAGTGTGTATATGTGTGTGTATATGTGTGTGTATGTTCTGTGTACCTTTGTGTGGATTGCTAAGGAGTCTTCTGGGCATGCTGATCTAGCTCACTTGTCAGTTCTGTGACTCAGTGTGAGGAAGCAGTGAAGGGGGTGGAATGGAGTTTCACTGTGATGTCACTGGCACTGAGAATGCAGTGTTCTAACCCCGCCCCCTTCACATGCTTTAGTCACCTCTGTGCTGGAGGCCCCACCCTCTCGCAGGCACTCTTCCCATGCGCGTCTGTCTTTTTGTGCTTCATCTGCCTCTCTCCCTCCCTGTCTCTATCTCCCTTCGTCTCTCACCCCCACCTCTCTCTCCCTCTCTCTCTCATACAGTCAGCCCTCAGGTGTCCTGGAGGCAAGGTTTGAAGTTTAGCTGCAGAACTGTTGGTCAGACAGTTACTCTCCGCCTGCAACCGTGCACGTATTTGCATCTCTTTTATGTATTTGTCTAATATAGAGAGACTGAGCTGCCTGTTACCTCAAGAACAACAGACAACCATGCCGATCGCACAGAAACACACCTAGTTGGGGACTGTTGGAAGACAAAAGAACTAAGGACCAGCTACGTTTGAATGAATAAGAATGCAGAATTTAATCAGTATGAAATGAATGTAGCAAACTATTGTGAAATAAGAAAGTTTCCATTAACAGTCATCAGGAAGCACTGGAACTATTCAGAGAGTCCTAGAATGTCAGTCTCATACTCTCTCATAATCTTAATCATTCACACACACTTTTTTATAATAGGCACAGAAATGTGCTTAAGCAGTATAACAAGATACAATGGTCTTTGTTCACATGGGCATAGGACAGGTTCTACAAATGGTCAGAATATCCCTTCATGACCCATGTGTTTAACCATTCTACACTGCCACCTGCTGGTGACTGTGAACACTACATGGCAGTTATGTCCCTGATACAAGGTTGGAAAGGGCTTGTTAGTGGAGAGCAGCATCCCAGTTCCAGGGTTCTCCTACACAGGCGAATATTTCCTCTGCTTTACAGCACACTCGTCTGCTAATGATGAATAATGATGAAGGCCTTCGGGAGTCGTCAGACGAAGTGTTGGAAAGCTTAAACTGCATTGTACTGTATAATGGTTAACTGTTCCAGCATGAAACTTCACAAAGCATCATTTCTCAGTTCAGTAGGTAAGTAGGAGTGCATCTGGGCTCAAGAAAGTCCTAGAGAGCTTGAACATATAGCAGTCCCGGTTGCCACAGCCGTAGCTAGCGAGCCCCCAGCTCCATCTTTAGTGCCCTCACAGCGGGGCAAATGGGTGACATCTCGGCAGCATAGCCATAGGGCTGAGCACCGTTCAGGTCAGGTTCATGTGTCGATACACCGGCTGAGAGTCGGTATTCATAGCTGTGACATGTAGCTACCCCTCTAGAGACACCAGCAGCCATAGTCAAATGTATCCCGGGGGCTAGTTCAGGGATCACTAAAAACTGCACAATTTACCACTGCACTATTGAGAGCATCCTCACCAACTGCATCTCGGTATAGCAGCTGCACTGCGGCGGACCGAAAGTCACTCCAGAGGGTTATGAAAACCCAGCGCATCACTGCCTCCTCACTCCCCACCATTGAGACTGCACATCACAAAAGATGCATGCGGAAGGCTCGCAACATTGCCATGGACACCACTCACCCCAGCCACAGACTGTTTGTGGCTGTCTCTGGGAGAAGATACAGGGCCCTCTGTTCCCAGACCAGCAGCTTCTTTCCGACGGCTGTCACCTTACTGAACTCTGCAGCACATCTGTCATGCCCCCCCCCTCGGCTACCCCTTACACGCCTCCCCTCAGTGACTGTGCTTACCCCCCTCTTACCTTACCTTACCTTACCTTACCTTACCTTATGTCTCTAACCTTAGTTATGCCATTTGTGTATTTAGTGACCATATATAATTTCTGTTCATTGCTGTCTGCTGAGTTAGTGCTCATTTAAGACCTCAACAAACGGGTGAGTCTTCAGTCTACGTTTGAAGACGGCAAGAGACTCTGCAGTCCCAGGTATTTTAAAAACTCCTATGAAACTTCAGATTGACTAGATTTCTTCTCCACAGAAAGTATAAAAATAATTTTATCTACAAAGCTTTCTCCGGCGTTTGCCGAGAACCACCAATGAAGTCTGAGTGAAAGTGCTGCTGACACTGAGCCCCTACCCCAGGCCACCGTCCCTCCTTTCTCCTGCTCTCTGTAACAGACACAAGATCATTATCCTCTTTTCAGGCCTGTGGGCGCATTATATCTCTCTCCCCCCTCTTCAAAAAAGGAGTCATAATTGGGCTGAATTATTCAGGGGGTGAAATTGAGCAGCTCTAGTGTTTCAAGGGCTTATTGTTCTTGGATAAGGTCTCTCAATGGCCACAAAAAAGTGAACTCGACATGCTCATTACTGTTCATTGGCTGTCCACAGATTGGCATGCCCCCCCACACACACATACATGCATACAAAAGCATCATCTGCCTTAAACACACATACACGCACGCATGCACATGCACGCATGCACACACACACACACACACACACACACACACACACAGGACTACTGAAGAGCGTTGTGCCAATGGAGCAGCTCATTACCTCAGAGAATGAAGGTAAACTGCAAATTTATTTTCTTGATTTCCATGAATTTCTTTTTTCATTATTTTTCAATTTTATTTCTTTGTGTTTCTATTGTGTTTTTATCTGCAATGAAAGTCTAATCAGTTTGAGGAATCACAGTGAATATTGTTGTCTGGGCTCTTATGTGAGTATAAGTAGTTTATGTTTTATTGAAGTATTCATGTGAAAAGCTTTTTAGTCCAGTGTAACAAACAGTTATTTCATGCTTTTAATTTGATCATGATGTATATGTATGATAAAGCAGCATGAATTATATACATAAATAATCACTAGTCAATTATAACTACTGCAGTTTAGTAGATGATGACTGTGTAGTTTGTGTATACATGAGCGTTTATGTGTGTGTATGTATATATGTGAAAATGTGCCAGTGTGTATATATGTAACATTCAATGACTAATCTGGCCATGGGGATTATACATATATCTGCTCATTTGCAGTTATGCCCCTCAGTATATGAATCCTTTGTGTGTGTTTGTTATGAAGCATGATCAAAACAGAGACTTCCAACTCTCTTTGCCCTTTGACCTTTTGACTGGTCAAAGGTTACCCCCAGTTACAACAGCAGGTGTGTTTAGAGGATTTGCTATAGCTCACGTTGTGCCTTCTGACAATCGCACACTTGTAATGACCTCCGCAGAACACCCAGGTCAGGTTACAGTGTATGTCAGAATACAGTAGTATGTCAGGGCTGCAACAAGTAAAAAATAAATCTTGTCATACAACTTGATAATAAACTCGAACATATAAGCATAAAGTCGCATCATTTTGCTGAGCGTCTGGCCACTAAAATGTCACTTTTATTTTGCTGTCATAGTCAGCCTTGAAGTGGATGATGGTAGGTTATGGAGTTACATATTCAAGGCTCTTTTTAATTTACTCATGTTCCAGAAAATTACTATATCTTTATCCATGATACATTTTTAGTGATTTAAAATAAATGTTTTATTTTTGAAATTACATGAGAATGTGAAGAGGACCTCAGCGTTTGCTATGTAGAGATGGACGTCGACCTTGAGGGCGGGAGGCAGCCGGAGGAAGTGAACAGAGAGGGCAAGACGAGAAGAGAGAGAAAGGGCAGAGCCGAGAGAAAAGGAGCTCCATCTGCAGGGAGGTCTCGGAGGAGATCGCAGGAGGGAGAAGCCCACAGAGCAGGGCGGGAGCGGAGGGAACGACAGAAGGACGGCAGGGGGAAAGGAGGACAGGGACAGACAGACGAGATCAAGAAAGACAAGAAGAACAGCAAGAATGAGAGGACCAAAAGACAGCGTCAACGGGAAGATCCAGAGAGAGACGACGCAGATAAAGAGGGCGGGAAGAAGATCAAGAAGAAGCCTATCAACACAGAGGGGGAGCAAGAGGAGGTCAGGAAGACACGAGACAAACAGAGCACCGAAGAGAAAGAGCATAAAGGAAAGAAACACAACAAGCCAATGATGTAAATATGAATATAAAACAGTGTCACTGCTCCGTACTTATCACTGTACGAGGTCAATGAGTTACCACATGAATGTAACAAATGTAACCGATGTAACATATTAGGTCAACATGTGTGTGAAAATGCCCTGACAGACAAACACATTTGCAATATACAGTATATGTAGATTTCGTAGTGGTTGCGGTCACATAATTTGATAATTTGCTGCTTTCCTAGGTCTGAGTCTGAGCTGTGTTCAGCGGAAGAGGAAGAGGAGTTGAAGGACGTTGTGCTGGGATCTCTGAATCCGGAGGACCTGGAGAAGCTGAAAGAGGCTGTAGATGAACGAAAGAAGCTAATCAGTACACTGAGAGGGAAACCCTGGTGCATGAGCAAGAAACTCGTCACGCTCAGGTAACACTACACACACACACACACCATTTTTCTAACCTACACACAAGACAAGAAACTCCTCATGTCTATCTTAACACACATTTTTGTAATTAACATGTTGGTGTGTGCACTTTGGTCCCCATAAAGTTGATGTCAGTTAAGTGTCCCCATAAAGATATGAAAACAAGTCAGAAATAGGGGCTGCGGGGACATAAAGGCACAAACAGATAGAAGCAACTGGAAGTATTATTGAATCAATTACATGATTTTAGAGAACATAAAATACTTTAAAATTGGTTTTATAAATGGAGTGAATGCCAAACATCTTTTGGACCATGACCTGGAACATCATTTGGACCATGACCTGGACCATGACCTAGACCATCATTTAGACCATGACCTGGACCATGACCTAGACCATCATTTGGACCATGACCTGGACCATGACCTGGACCATCATTTAGACCATGACCTGGACCATGACCTGGACCATCATTTAGACCATGACCTGGACCATGACCTAGACCCATGACCTGACCATGACCTGACATCATTTGGACCATGACCTGGACCATCATTTAGATGATTTGGACCATGACCTGGACCATCATTTAGACCATGACCTGGACCATGACCTAGACCATCATTTGGAACATGACCTGGACCATGACCTTGACCATCATTTGTACCATGACCTTGACCATGACCTGGACCATGACCTAGACCATCATTTAGACCATGACCTGGACCATGACCTGGACCATCATTTGGACCATGACCTGGACCATGACCTGGACCATGACCTGGACCATGACCTGGACCATGACCATCATTTAGACCATGACCACCATGACCTGATCATTTGGACCATGACCTGGACCATGACCTAGACCATCATTTGACCATGACCTGGACCATCATTTAGACCATGACCTGGACCATGACATCATTTGACCTGGACCATGACCATGACCATGACCTGGACCATGACCTAGACCATCATTTAGACCATGACCTGGACCATGACCTAGACCATCATTTGGACCATGACCTGGACCATGACCTGGAACATCATTTGGACCATGACCTGGACCATGACCTAGACCATCATTTAGACCATGACCTGGACCATGACCTAGACCATCATTTGGACCATGACCTGGACCATGACCTAGACCATCATTTGGACCATGACCTGGACCATGACCTGGGACCATGACCTGGACCATAATTTGGACCATGATGTGGACCATCATTTGGACCATGACCTGGACCATGATCTGGAACATGATTTAGACCATGACCTGGACCATGACCTGGAACATCATTTAGACCATGACCTGGACCATGACCTAGACCATCATTTGGACCATGACCTGGACCATGACCTGGACCATGACCTGGACCATCATTTGGACCATGACCTGGACCATGACCTGGACCATGACCTGGACCATCATTTGGACCATGACCTGGACCATGACCTGGACCATAATTTGGACCATGACCACCATGACCATTTAGACCACCATGACCTAGACCATCATTTAGACCATGACCTGGACCATGACCATCATTTGGACCATGACCTGGACCATGACCATGATTTGGACCATGACCTGGACCATGACCATGGACCATGACCTACCTGACCATGACCTGGACCATGACCTGGACCATCCATGACCTGGACCATGACCTGGACCATCATTTGGACCATGACCTGGACCATGACCTGGACCATGACCTGGACCATGATCTGGACCATGATTTGGACCATGACCTGGACCATGACCTGGACCATAATTTGGACCATGACCTGGACCATGATCTGGACCATATGTGGACCATGATCTGGACCATAATTTGGACCATGACCTGGACCATGACCTGGACCATATTTAGACCAACCCCGCAGGCCCGCAAGATCATTTTACATGTATCTATATTTATTGTTATTAATGGCCCGGCGACAACAGCCGACTTGCCCAATGATACGTTCATGATGCTGGGAACATTTGCGCATCATTCAAGTCAAACGTCTGTTACTGTCTGCAACACTATTGTAACGTCAAAGCCCCTTCACAAGGACGAAAAGAAAAGTTGATTCTGAAAACAGCCTTTGAAAACCGATGGGAGGCGGAGTAATATTGTGGCGTCCTGTTCATAGTGCTGCAGCTGGTAATTAGGGGCGGAGCATTCATGTTGCTCAGAATGCTCCCGGGTTCCAACTTAGTCACCGTTATGGTGATTGCTGGCTGGGTTTAAGGAGTCGGTGTGTTTTCACTGTAAAGCTGTTTTCTCTCTCTTCTGATACTGTTGTTCTGTTTAAAGCATCTGGTATCGTCATGGGTTCAATAAATGATTAAAATGAACATCTTACTTTCCTTTGGCTTCTTCACTTCACCATGTGTTTGTTTACATTTCCGGTAAACCCGTGTGTCTTATTTGTGGAGCTAATGTACCTGTAATTAAGGAATTTAATCTAAGACGGCACTTCAAGAAAAGCACCAGGACAAGCTTAAAAAACTGAATGTCTGATCAGAAGCTACAGAGAGTAGAAGAGTTAAAGAAGAAGTTCGGCCCCAGACCTAAAGTCTGCTTCGAGTTTTGGCCCCCGGTGCAATTGAGTTTGACACCCCTGATCTAGACCATGATTTGGACCATGACCTGGACCATGATTTGGACCATGACCTGGACCTGGTCCATGTCCTTGTCCCTGGTAGGCTTCGGTGATTCCTTCCCTCCATGTCTCAGGGAGTCGCAGGAGTTTGTGGAGAAGTACGAGGGTGCTTTGGGCAAAGGCAGAGGGAGGAAGCTGTACGCCTACAAGGTCACGTTGGGGAAGGTGAGCAGCATGTGACCCAAAGAACAAGACTATCACATCCTCAGTGTCAGTGGGAAACTTGGCCATATTGACATCTGTTGATTTGCTTGTTGGTTTGTTCAAAGGCTGCAAGCTTCAAATGTTCTGAGTGTTTCACAGCATGGATAACAGTTTAGTGTTGTACTTTATAAAGCTACGTGAGATATCAATGTTTATTTACCTATGTAAGGATGTAGTTGTTTTATAACTTGATGACATACCTATTCTAAATGTGGCATGTTGTATACTGCTACTGTGTCCATCAGAAATGGAAGAAGTTTCAGAGAGACTTTGAGAACTTTAAGACAGCCTGCATTCCATGGGAGATGAAGATAAAGGAAATCGAAAGTGCGTTCGTTTTCATTTAAGGTTCTGAACAATTCTTCTAAAGTTCTTCTAGAGGGAGAACGTGATTGTTTCAGTTTTTCAACATTTCAGTCCTGTCTGACCATATTTTTTCTTTATTTTTCCACCTGTTCAAAAAAATATTTATCAGGTCATTTTGGTTCATCCGTGGCCTCCTACTTCATATTCCTGAGATGGATGTATGGAATCAACATGATCCTCTTTGGTTTGACCTTTGGCCTTGTCATGGTTCCTGAGGTGAGAGACATCTCGACCGACCAATTTTTATATAAAATTATTCTCTCAGATACAATATATTTTATCACTGCACTTTATTTCTGAGTACAAAGAAATCTCAGAAGACATTTTACAATAAAAAAACATTTCCTCTTGATTTGATTATATGCATTTCTCATTACTTGTTTATTTTAGACATTTTTCTTCGTCTTTCTCATTGATTTTGTTGGATATGTTTGCCAGACTTGTCAGAACACACAAATGTAAAACAGATTCTGAAAACATAGAAAGAATGTTTTCGATAGTATGAAAACCCCCCAACTGCTGATTAGCTGTCAGAACAATGGGACATAACCATCTGTTAAGGCTCTGAGAAGTTAAACACAGACAGATTCATCGCCTGCTGTTTGTATACTAGGAGACGTGCGTTAGGTTGGAGTCTTCCTGGTCGTTAACTATCATGTTGGGGCATCTAGACGTATTTAGGTAGCTGGCGGAAGCTGTGAGGGCAGTAGTTGTCTCTCTGCAGGCGCTGATGGGACGTCCATACGGCAGTATTCCCAGGAAGACTGTCCCCAGAGAAGAAGAGGCCAGTGCCATGAACTTTGCTGTATTATGGGACTTTGGGGTAAGCGGACTAACACTTTGGGGTAAGGGGGCTAACACTTTGGGGTAAGGGGGCTAACACTTTGGGGGAAAGGGGCTAACACTTTGGGGTAAGGGGACAAAGACTTTGGGGTAAGGGGACTAACACTTTGGGGTAAAGGGGCTAACACTTTGGGGTAAAAGACTTTGGGGGTAAGGGGACTAACACTTTGGGGTAAGGGGACTAACACTTTGGGGTAAGGGGACTAACACTTTGGGGTAAGGGGACTAACACTTTGGGGTAAGGGGACTAACACTTTGGGGTAAGGGGACTAACACTTTGGGGTAAGCAGACTAACACTTTGGGGTAAGGGGACTAACACTTTGGGGTAAGGGGACTAACACTTTGGGATAAGGGGACTAACACTTTGGGGTAAGGGGACTAACACTTTGGGATAAGGGGGGCTAACACTTTGGGGTAAGGGGACTAACACTTTGGGGACAAACACTTTGGGGGTAAGGGACTAACACTTTGGGATAAGGGGGCTAACACTTTGGGGTAAGGGGACTAACACTTTGGGGTAAGGGGACTAACACTTTGGGGTAAGGGGACAAAGACTTTGGGGTAAGGGGACTAACACTTTGGGGTAAGGGGACTAACACTTTGGGGTAAAGGGGCTAACACTTTGGGGTAAGGGGACAAAGACTTTGGGGTAAGGGGACTAACACTTTGTTTAATAGGTACAGTCAGTAGATTTGGTGACGGCTGTATTCTTTATTTGTAAATAACAAAAATAATTTTGCATCTCTTGATGTTGATAATCAGATTTAACATCTTGCAGTGTGTTGTTCTTTCTCTTCACCAGTTTAAGAGATGTTGTTACATGTACAGCGTGCTGCTGTGTGTGTGGTGACGTATACCTTCATGAGCACCATTTTAACACCATTTTCTATCACCTTTGCATATTTTCCGGCCTTGCAGGGTTATGCAAAATATTCAGTCCTTTTCTATGGTTACTACAACAACCAGCGAACCATTGGCTGGCTCCAGTACCGCATGCCCCTCTCCTACTTCCTGGTTGGGGTTGGCATGGTGACGTACAGCTACATGGTGGTCATTCGAACGTGAGTGTGTTGCAGCTCCACTTCCTGTGGGAGCCTCGGCTTTTGTCTGGTCATCCTCACTGAATACTGTAGGTGTCATATGTACAGAGCTCCTGGTAGTGCAGGTGGTGCAGATGGGGTCCCATGTGCTGTCCCTTGAAGCCCCTACTCCTTGATATTTATCAGTACATACAGTACACTGATACATCTGTAAGTTGCTACACTGCCTCACAAGTGCTGTAATTGTGAACATATCTTGTGATAAAGAATTAGGCAATTTCCTTTGGAGAAGGTGGAGAATAGAGTGGAGGTCGCCAGCCTCCACCATAATATGAAACACCATGTTTCTGCAGCATGGCACGTAATGCCAGTGAAGATGGAGGAGGGGATGACGTCAGCTTTAATTTCAGCTGGAAAATCTTCACCAGTTGGGATTACCTCATCGGGAACGTGGAGACAGCCGACAACAAGTTTGCCTCCATCACAACCAGCTTCAAGGTGTGTGTGTGTGTTTATTTGTGCTAAGCTGTTAGGTATATAGTGTGCAGCATACATCTTAGGTTATGGCTGTGAGCGAATAGTATGTGCCTTATAATTCATTATAATGCATTATAATTCATTCAGTCTATGAGAGTGAGGTAGGTGTATGAGGTAATGTGTGTCCTTAACCCTCATCTTCTTCACTAGGAGGCCATTGTTGAGGAGCAGGAGAGCAGAAAGGATGATAACATCCACCTGACACGATTCCTCCGTGTTTTAGCCAACTTCCTGGTTATGTGCTGTTTGGCAGGAAGTGGGTATCTGATCTACTTCGTGGTGCGGCGGTCGCAGAAGTTTGCCTTAGAGGGGCTGGACAACTATGGCTGGTGGGAGAGAAATGAAGCAAGTGTCCTCTGTGTGTGCGTGTGCGTGTGTGTGTGTGTGTGTGTGTGTGTGTGTGTGTGTGTGTGTGTGTGTGTGTGTGTGTGTGTGTGTGTGTGTGTGTGTGTGTGTGTGTGTGTGTGTGTGTGTGTGTGTGTGTGTGTGTGCGCGTGTGTGTGCGCGTGTGTGGTGTGCGCGTGTGTGTGTGTGTGTGTGCCAACAGCTGTCATTATGAAAGCAGATGAAGTCCAACCGTGTGTCCTCCAGGTGAACATGGTGATGTCCCTGTTGGGGATGTTCTGCCCAATGCTTTTCGATGTGATCAGCGCGCTGGAGAATTACCATCCCCGCATTGCGCTGCGCTGGCAGCTGGGACGCATCTTCGCCCTGTTCCTGGGCAACCTCTACACCTTCATCATAGCCCTCATGGACCAGATCAACCTTAAGGTGGATACATTAATGTAGGATGAGCGTCCTCTGTCTGCAAACACCCCCAACAGGCTCCAACAGCACCAGTGTATCGCTCCCAGTTTCTAGATACACGGCCCAGTTTGCTCTAGGGAATGCCTTTGCAGCCTTTACAAGTAATTCCATAAATTGCAATGGTGTTTACAGTTTTTGACGGGTATGTGAGAATGGTGTTTAATGTTATTTTGCTCACTTGTTGGTTTGCCTTTCGAGAGGGCCGAAGAGGAAATCGTGAAGCTCAATATGACACTATGGCAGGCCAGCCTCTACAACGGGTCCGTACCGGAGAACTCCACGGCTCCTCCCGTCACAGTGCACCCTGCCGATGTGCCCAGGGGGCCCTGCTGGGAGACCATGGTGGGACAGGTAGTCACACCAGGCCCATCAACCTCTGGTCCCTGTTCAGCTCAGAAGGGACCAAACTATACAAATGCAGATCTAATTATGGGATGTATGATAAGTTCAGAACAACATAGCTCATATGGGGAACTCGATGCCCCATTGGCTCTTGGGATGCAATAAAACACAACCTGAGAATAAACTGTTCAGTGATCACATTCAGTTGATTTCCAATATATACTTTATGTCCACTTTAAAGTGCAGTTACTGGAAAAAAAGTGATAAAACACACACACACACACACACACACAGAAACAGCGAGAAACAATTACTCCGGTTCTGGTTCATTTGTCATTATCAATAAACACTTTTTATCGCTTCATAAACTAGTAAAAAACCTGATTAAAAATCCTTTGTTTAAAAGTAATCCACCACCACACCAACAGCCCCCATGCCCCCCACTACATCCACCACCACATTCCCCATCACACCCACTCCCCCTCTCCCTCTCCACCAGGAGTTTGTGCGCCTGATCATATCTGACACCATGACGACCTACATCACGCTGTTGATCGGGGACTTCCTGCGGGCCGTGCTGGTGCGCTTCCTCAACTACTGCTGGTGCTGGGACCTGGAGTACAGCTTTGTGAGTGGCCCCGCCCAGTGCCTTGCCACGCCCACATGTGCCACGCCCATATATGTCACGCCCACATGTGCCACGCCCATACGTCTAGCCCACTGTTGCCTATAGCCACAAGCGCCCACATAACAGCCAGCAAAGCAGCTCATCGCTCGGTTGCTCGTCACTCGCAAGGGCATCTTATATTTAAGATTAGGATTAAGATTAAGGTAATCTTATTTAATTTGGTTGTGCATCTTAAATTTCCCCGTAAACAGTGTGAGCGCTCAGGTACTCGGCGTGCAGCTTCTTCTGGATCTGTACTGGAGCTTTTTTAAACGTTTGTGGATATGGTGGAAAAAGTGTGACTTCAGTATTTTCTTCCTTCTATATTAGCCTTCGTATTCAGAGTTCGATGTGAGTGGCAGTGTGCTCGGCCTCATATTCAACCAGGGAATGATCTGGTAGGGTGGACGTCCATTCCAGAAATCCAGAACTTCATTTTGTAAAAGCCTTTCCAGTTGATTTAATCTGTTAATGCATTGTTGATTGTAACATTACCTCTGCTTTTCTAAATAGTCCCTGCCTTTAATGTCCTGTGTGTCATTACGAGGAGTGTATGTGTGTGTTCCAGGATGGGAGCGTTCTACGCACCCTGCCTGCCCGCACTGAATGTCCTCCGTCTGCACGTGTCCATGTATCTGCAATGCTGGGCCGTCATGTGCTGTGACGTCCCTCAGGAACGGGTCTTCAAGGCCTCCGGCTCCAACAACTTCTACATGGCCATGCTGCTGGTCATCCTCTTCCTCTCCACCCTCCCGGCCATCTACACCATTGTGTCCATCCCTCCATCCTTCGACTGTGGGCCTTTCAGGTACCTGGAACCAGGGGCTGCAGATCCGGTTTCCCCATAAATATAAATATAAAAATATACATAGATATATTAGAATGTGTATGTATATATTAGAATTACAGTGGTAGATGATAGATCTTGGTCAAGAACAGGTTCGTTATCTCCTAGTTTTATGTTACTCTTGTTTTGAAGTAAAAAAAAATCAATTCTCCTGGCAGAACCTTTCAAATGAGACAAGAAATGCAAGTCTTCGTGTGAACCACTAGAGGGCGACAGATGGCACAAACAAAGTTATCTCTCTGCCTCCCAAACAACGTTTTTATTCATGCCAATCTAGGGACAGCTTCCCTGACTTTACATTACACTTTTATAGGCTAAGTAACCATAACTAGACAAAACCAGCCAACATGTGAAATCAGGCTAAGTGGAGAATGATTCGATAATTTAACCGATGACCACATAGTGACAGCTCTTCCAACCATGTGCTTTGCTGTAGTGGGAAAAGTCGCATGTTCGACGTGGTCCAGGAGACCCTGGAGACAGATTTTCCAGCCTGGTTTGGAAAGGTGTTCAGCTACGCCTCCAACCCAGGACTGGTCCTTCCCTTTCTGCTGCTCATGGTGTGGGTATCAGAGTGGACATCTCCTCAACCATAAGCTCCCATTGTAATCACAAACAGAAGAAATGTTCATGTCTTCTGTCGTTTCAGTCTCGCGATTTATTACCTGAACTCCACATCAAAAACATACAAGCAGGTCAACCTGGAACTGAAAAAGAAGCTCCAGACTGTAAGTGTAAAGGTCTGAGATGTCCTTGTGTGTGTGAGTGGTGAGGGATTGTGTTGTACGTGTGAGCCATACGTGGCTTTATCTGTATTATCCAATAGGGAGCAGCAGTATCTTAATGTGGCTTTCAGCACTGCACTTAAATAACTCTTTACATCAGGGCCAAGGAGCCACAGCACTGCATACACTTCAGTCACTTGATAAGTAGTTGACCCAGAGCACGACACTGTAACACGACACTGCAGTGCTGGTGTGTAAGAACGCAGTTGCGCAGGCCCGTTCACTATGGTCCCCATCCCTGACAGGCCTGAGGGAGTGCTGCCGTGTGTTGATAACGCTCGTCTGAATGCCGCCTGTGCCCGTCTTCTCACCTCCACAGCAGAGTGAGGAGAATAAGAAGAAGAAGAAGCTGGCAGCAGAGCAGGCCAAGAACATGGCTGCCACCCGGGCTCCCACTCCCCAGAGCAGCAGCAGCACGTCGGGGAGAGGTGAGAGCGCGGGAAGCAGGAAGCAGTTGGGCGGAGTCTGCACTGGGGCAGGAAGCAGTTGTGCAGTGTCTGCACTGGGGCAGGAAGCAGTTGGGCAGTGTCTGCACTGGGGCAGGAAGCAGGTGGGCGGAGTCTGCACTGGGGCAGGAAGCAGTTGGGTGGAGTCTGCACTGGGGCAGGAAGCAGTTGGGCGGAGTCTGCACTGGGGCAGGAAGCAGTTGGGTGGAGTCTGCACTGGGGCAGGAAGCAGCTGGGCAAACTAACCATTAGCTTCATGCTCTCTCTCTATGTTTGTCTCTGTCTCTCTCTATGTTTGTCTCTCTCTTTCTCTCTCTGTTTGTCTCTCTCTCTATCTGTTTGTCTCTCTCTCTCTGTTTGTCTCTCTCTCTCTCTGTCTCTCTCTCTCTCTGTCTCTCTCTGTTTGTCTCTCTCTCTCTTTTTCTCTCTCTCTCTCTGTGTCTCTCTCTCTCTCTCTGTCTCTCTCTCTCTGTCTCTCTCTGTTTGTCTCTCTCTCTCTGTTTGTCTCTCTCTCTCTCTGTCTCTCTCTCTCTCTGTCTCTCTCTCTCTCTGTGCCCCTCCTTCTTTCCAGAGAGAGGCAGCGATGAAAACAACGACCAGCCTTGTGACCATCTCTCTCCTGGAGTTCAGGGTCGCCGTGGCGCCCAAGGTTCCGCGCCTTCAAATTCTCACGCTCCTTCCATCAAACCCCCAGCTCCCCGAGCCCATCCCACTTCCTGCCAGCTGCCTGGACAGCCCCGGCAACCAGCACCTAGGGAACAGAGCGCACCCTCTCAGGGGAGCTGAGCAGATACCGGTATTGACATGGTAGTCGCAACTGCACAGGTATGAGTGGATCGGACCCAACAGTGCCTGGTCCTTACGGGCTATTTCCTGGACATGGACTAAACCTAAATCTAGGGTTAAAGGACAAAGCACGTGGCGATGGCAGACACTCACAGAGCCACTTTGCATTAACTTGTCTCATACTACAAGTTTGGAATGTATGCTGTGCCTTGGCTTGTGATGGGCAGACCAAGCTCTCGGTGAAAGAGAAGTGACCTCTCTAGTTACATGTGTGCTGGGATGATGAACACGTCTTCCATTAACAGTGTAAGGGAGATCAGATGTCTGCTAGTTAAGCATTGTTGCAGTGGAGCAATGATTTATGCATGTATTAACTGTGGACATTGAACTAATAGGCAACACTTGGTTTTTGAATTCTGCCACTTTTCCAAAACTCATGTGTTGCATCATGCATCAAAATATTACTTTGTTTAAAAATGAATTTATATGAAAATGTAGTTTGTCCCCTCTGTTTCAACAGCTTAAGTTTTTTTAGATGCTCACTTTCAGTAATGTGTAGCAGTAGTAGTTTCAGTAGTGTTAAGTAGTAGTAGTTTCAGTAGTGTCTTTGCATTAGTAGTTTCACAGAGGGTGGTTCTGGTATGGTGCGCTGATACCCAACTGCCTATAGCTTTCAGTGCTGCCTGTTCACCACTCTCCCAACTCTCAGGCCTAAGTGATCAGTAAATGAAACCATCAGTGACAGACAGGTCACGGATTACTTCTACAACACACCTCATTGTCTTCACATCATTAGCTGAAATTCCCTTAGCAACCTCAGCCGGTGTAAACCTGACTTCTTAAGCACATTAAGGTTCTGATCCGTTCTACAGTCTCTACAAATACTCTGCATTTTTTTTTTTGCAGTTTTGCATTTTTCAGTCATCCACTAATTGGAGCGGTGTATTCTTGGCCCATATTGATGTGTAAGAAGAAACCACACCGTCACAAGCTACAAGCAGAAATGACTGTAGTGCAGTATTACAGTACAGCGTCTCAACCAACCAGCATTTTTAATTCAGTTGGTCAGTAATTTTTCATGTCACTGTTCTGACAGTACATGAGACACTATAGAGCATCTTTTTGAAGTCCTCAGCTGTCTTACATGTAACCAGTAGCCTCATTTGGTGAGCTGTGTCATCCCGTTACCATCATGTCACCTCGATATAAGAACAACCTCTGAGCTGCAGTCGGTTGTCATAACCATGTCATGTCATGCACAAAGTGTCATGATACCTCCTAATGTGGCCAAACATCTGTCGACATAGTTGTGCCAGCTTGACGGCAACGTCGACAAACGTTTTGGTTGGAATATGTATTTATAAATGTTTATGTATGTTTCAATCGGTTGTCACGGAGAGCTGATGTAGGTGTCAGGAAGCCTAAACAATGCCAGTGAAGTGTAAGATTGTTGTAAAGCTGCCAGACACGAGAAGAACTAAGAATCTTGTGCATTAAGGGTCTAAGGATCCTGATGCGGTTTCCGCAGTGTTGGGGGAGTGGCCGTAGCCTCAAGTGGTGTGCTGTGTCCAGACCCTGGCCCACATTCTCAAATCTATTCTCTGCTCCGTGGGTGTATGGTGCCCCGGAGACACATCCTTTTTCCCACTGCCAGAGATTTTCCAGAAAAGATATGTGAAGTTAACTAATCATTCCTGGGACTTTACTTTTCGGTATGGCACTATCTACGGTGCAGTGTCCCTGATTATAACAGGGTCTCCATGTACTAGAAGGACCCAGAACTCTAATTAAACCCACAGACACTTGTCGAGAGCTCTGCATTAATTTCATGCACATGATATTTATTCATTGGGGACTTGGTGCATACATTTCATTAACATTGCAGGTGCTCATGCAAAATGCATAGACACATATCATTAACTATTAATGTAAGACATTTGAGATTTTTGTTGATTTGTCCATTTAGGTGAGACAGCCGTTCGTCCTGTTTCAGGTAGCACAGGAATACATGCAGTTAAAAGCACAATTATGTCAATTAAGCAGCTGATTTCCTAACGAAACATTAAAATATGAAATTAAGTAGAAGACATGCATGCAGAAAGTAGATGTCGCCGTCACATATATTTCTTTACCTAAATACATTATACATTTATTCTGAACAAAGGGCACTGTATATAAATTGCCATTCTAATCGGGCTTGAACCATGACCATTAAGCAGACATTCAAGCTTCTAACATGTAGCTCACCGATGTTATCGCACGGTACTGCAGTACTGTTCAGATTAATTCAGGCAATTAATGCTGGCGAGTCCCACTCCATGGTAGAATGGCTTCCTGAAGTGTTCCGGAAAGATCTTGAGCTGGAACTGATTGGCGTTGCCGTGGAGAACTTGGGGGTGAGTGCCAGAAATGGATGGATGCACGAGACCAGTGCAGTGTAACTGGTCTCACTGGCCAATCATGAGAATACAAATGAGGATGTTTTCACTGCATGGAGGATACGAGGATCAGTTCCTGACTAAGACTTAACCAGAGACTTTAAACTACAGCTTGAGTCAGATCATTGTGGAGCATTGTGGAGTGAAAACTACTGTGAAATGACCAGGTCATGTAGTTTCATAGACAGGGCAAAGCACATTTTTATATGTAGCTCCTTAACAGCAACTCAAAGCGTTTTACAAAAATGTATAAAAAACCATGAAGGAAAAATAGTACAACAAAACAATAACATCTATTACATCCTGAGATCGATCATCTCTAAATGACTTTTTGGGAAATGACAGAGTTCAAATATGAATTAATAAAATGAATAGTGAAAAATGAATAACATCCATCCATTATCCTTACCGCTTAATCCCACGAGACGGGGCCACGGGGGGCAGGGGATTTGGAGCCAATCATTGGGTGAAGGCAGTGTACACCATGGGCAGGTCACCAGTCCACCACATTGCCAACACACATGTAGACACTCACACCTACGGGCAATTCAGAGTGACCAATCAACCTAACACACATGTCTTTGGACTGTGGGAGCAAACCGGAGTACCAGGAGAAAACCCACGCAGGCACAGGGAGAACATGCAAACTCCACACAGAGCAGCCCAGACCGAGAATCAAACCCAGACCGCCTTGCTGTGAAGCGACAGTGCTGACCACCACACCACCATGCCACCCAAAAATGAATAACATAATGGCAAAATAAAAAAAAAACGCTTAAATGAAAAAGCGTCATGCCTAGCTCCGCCCCCTCCTGGCACTCCTGTTGTTTAGCTCCGCCCAGCCTTTCCCCTAGCACTGCTTTATTTGTTTCCCCATGTGCTGGTGTTCCTTCCAATCTGTGTCTCCGCCCCCTTTGATTATTGTTCTCACCTGTTTCTAGTTGTTGCCCTTGTTAGTCCTTGTTAGTCCATTTAAACCCTGTTCTTTGTCTTGTTTGGTGCTGTTTACTGAATGAATGAATGTCTTGGTTTATTGGAATGTTTCAGGTTGGTGGTATATGTATCTCTGTCATTACTGAGTTGTAATTCTATCTTTGTGTGTATCTGAATTCTGTATATTCCCGGCCTGTTTATTAGTTTACACTTCCTATTTGTTTCTAGTTTCTTCCTGTTTTTCCGCTGTTTGTTGTTCTGGATATCCGCGTTGGCTATATGAACCTGGACCCCGACTCTGATTATGGACCTGCCCTTAATAAACCCGCTCTGCACAGCGGATGTGTCCGACTCATCGCTCACTAACCCCACTGGCGTTACAAAGAGGAGTTATAGTTACAAGATAAATATATATAAAATAAAAGTAAAATGTAAAGTATGAAGACAAAAGATAAAAAATGCTGAATGTCTGAAAAATTAAAAGAAGGTGCATTGAAGTGCTAGACAAAGTAATGAGAAAAGTTTACAATCTGACTTTAAAAATTGCCATTTATGTGCATATCTGACATAACCAGGAAGATTGTTTCATCACCCTGTTTTGACTGGTTCCTAGTGATCTGAGAAGTCTGTTGGTCTTACTGGGAATTGAGAGCCGGTGTAAGGATATGAGGTCTGAAGTAACGTGGCCAGTTTTTTTTCTGTAAGCATTCAAGCAGCTGCATTTTGAATAAGCTGTAAATGTTTAATGGTGGTCTGGGAAGGCCAGTGCAAAGCAGGGCAGAAGTCCAGTCTGGTGAAGACAGTGACATGAATTCGTTTCTCTAGGTTCTGCATAGATATGACGTTCATTTTTAACCTTTGATGTATTCTTTATATGGAATAGGACGACGTTGTTACTGATTTGATGTGACTGCTGATATGGGTCCTTGTGTCATGGCAAAGAACAGACACACGAGTCGTCAGTGAAGGAACGGAATAGCACATGGGCGATGAGCTTTCACAGGAACCAACCATGATTCTGAGCAGAGGGCGGATTTAATGGCTCCACATTGTGGGTGGGTGTCCAATTCCTGCTGAATTATTCAGAGGGCCAGGTTATGTCCACACAAGTATACATGTGTTCAACTAATTAAAGAAATGTTTAAAAATCAGACAATACAGTTTTAGGTCAAAATTAAGTCAAAGGAAGTAGTAGATTGCTAATTACCATGATTACCATAATTACTTAATTGCACATAGTACTACACGTTTTGGTGTTTAAAAGTAAACTTCAACCTGTATTTAGGTCACGTTGTTTGGGATACCTGTTTTCCATCTCATATCTACCTTTCAAAAATATATGCATATTCGAATCAAACACGATCTTAGTGTAAGATAGCTATAGATAGCTGTGAGGTAGCTTAGTGTAAAATAGCTGTGAGGTAGCTGTGAGATAGCTTAGTGTAAGATAGCTATAGTCTTTACTACAGCTAGGTACGGTGTGTCAGACAACCCACCAAAAGCCTGCTACCCTTTATCATATTTCGCCTTTTCAGTTTGTCATATCTCCATTTTTCTCCATTCATAAACTTTATGGGAAGTTTTACATCATTCCTGCAACTATAATGTCAAAAAGATAATGACCATATCTATCAGATCTTTCTTGGCAATGGGCCAAATCATTTTTTAAGCTCTTTTCATTTTCATTTTCAAGCTGTGTTTACAAACCATGCAAATGTTAACCAATTATATATTTCCTATTTCCTCTTAGCAATACTTTAATAATACTAGTTCTGTAATAACAGTTTTCTAATTATTCCAGTCATCCGCTGTTTTAACTTCACCTGAAAAAAATGCAGATATGCCTGGTGTCAACTTAGAGAAACAGGTTTGAAGACCACATGCTGATATGTTACATCTGAATGTAGACTAGCTGTCCTTTGATGTGCTGGCTTCTGGATGTCTGTAGAGTCTGTACCAGGCCGGTCTGCGCCAGGCCGGTCTGTACCAGGTTGGTCTGTACCAGGCCGGTCTGCGCCAGGCCGGTCTGTACCAGGTTGGTCTGTACCAGGCCGGTCTGCGCCAGGCCGGTCTGCGCCAGGTCGGTCTGCACCAGGCCGGTCTGTACCAGGTTGGTCTGTACCAGGCCAGTCTGCGCCAGGCCGGTCTGTACCAGGCCGGTCTGTACCAGGTTGGTCTGTACCAGGCCGGTCTGTACCAGGTCATTTTACCCAGTTGTTCGCCTGTCCTCTGCTTAAGACGCCTGCCACCATCATGCTTGCGATGCCAATCTCCGAGAGCAATATCATTTGCCGTAGCTCAGGAGACATTTGATGCTCAGGCTGTGGAGAGCCGCACCTGTCACGCGAGGAGAGTTGCCTGCTGCTCAGGTGCGTCCCAGGTGCGTCCCAGGTGCCTTCACTAGCACACTCCTGCAGTTCGTGGCCATCGGCTGACCAGAGACCACTCACATATTGCCACAATGCCACGTAGGAAAAACGACATCACTATAACCATGGATGATGGTGAGTGAATTGTTCATGATCAGTTTTTTTATGTTCATACTTTTTTTTTGTCAATTCTTATCTTAACTCAAAGTGAAGTTTGTTTTCAAAGAAAACTATATTTGTTATTCTTTCTTTCTTTCTTTCTTTCTTTGTGTAGGATAACTATTTTATTATGCTATTTATATGTATATTTTTTGTGTGCGTGTGTTTTTTAGTTGGGCTGGAGATGGATTCTACATTTGATAGTGAAGATGGTAAGGCTGGATTTTCAGGATTTCAATGTTGCTTTCAGGATTATAAGTGTTCTCTCTCCACTTGTGTGTGTTGACAAGTGAGTGTATGTAAGTGTGTGTGGGCTTTAATATTCATGGTCAGGTTAATTGTCTCAGGTACCTTCTGTTAGATGATATTGTACTAAATGTCATTATTTCCCAATTAATCATATGTGTGATATACTGATTTAAGGAACAAACCGAGCGATTTACAGGTTTTGTTTCTGATTGTCCGTGTGTTTGTTTATATCTGCTAGGTACCTTTATAGACTTAATACTCTCCAGTGCAATACATAAAGATATGAACGTGTACAAGTAATTTCCAGAGATACTTTATATGAAAGGGTGAAAAACAGTACCCATCATTTGTATTTTCTTATATCAATGTATATACTCATCCATTTGAGAGTAGTAATTTCATATGCTCTGTGTTGTATGCAGTGTGTAAGGTACAGTATTGAGTATGCAGTATGTAGTGTGTAATGTGCAGCATTCAGCATGCTGTATTTAGTGTGTAAAGTGTAGTGTGTAAGGTGCAGTATTCAAAGTTCAAAGTCAAAGTTCCTTTTATTTATCTCCCAAGGGAGAAATTTTTCTTAGACAGAGGGCATACTGCAGTACAACACAAGACATAACTGGACAACACCATGTGAACAAATGACTAAATTCAGTACTAAATTGTTCAGTATTCACATGCATTAACATGTCTCCTTGGGAACTCTCCAGAGGAAACCAACAAGAGATCGAGAGGTAGGCCAAGGGCGAAACCCGTCGCTCGCAGGAAGAAAGCCAAACCAGCAGACAGCGAGGAAGAGGAGGAGGAGGAGGAGGAGGAGGAAGAGAAGGCTCCTCGCAAGCGGAGACCCAAAAAGCGGAAAGAGGGGAGCGGCGAGGAGAGCGAGGACGAGCGTCGGCCACGCGGGCGGGTGAAGAAGGCAACAGGCAGGAAGAAGGCAGCAGCCAAAGGCAACGACACGGATGCTGACAGCGAGGAGGAAAAAGGGAAGAAGAGAGGAAAAGGAGTGAGCAAAAAGGAGAAAGAGGAAGAGAACAGCAAGGAGAAAAAGGCTGCTGGCAAAGGAGCAGGCAAAGGAGACAAAGAGAAGGGTACTGACAAAAAGAAGAAACACAACAGGTACGGGCTTCTATAGAACTAGGGTACAGGCTTCTATAGAACTAGGGTACAGGCTTCTATAGAACTAGTGTACGGGCTTCTATAGAACTAGGGTACGGGGTTCAATCGAACTAGGGTACGGGCTTCTATAGAACTAGGGTACAGGCTTCTATAGAACTAGGGTACAGGCTTCTATAGAACTAGGGTACAAGCTTCTATAGAACTAGGGTACAGGCTTCTATAGAACTAGGCTACGGGCTTCTGTAGAACTAGGGTATGTGCTTCTGTAGAACTAGGGTACAGGCTTCTATAGAACTAGGGTACGTGCTTCTGTAGAACTAGGGTACGTGCTTCTATAGAACTAGGGTACAGGCTTCTATAGAACTAGGGTACAAGCTTCTATAGAACTAGGGTACAGGCTTCTATAGAACTAGGCTACGGGCTTCTGTAGAACTAGGGTATGTGCTTCTGTAGAACTAGGGTACAGGCTTCTATAGAACTAGGGTACGTGCTTCTGTAGAACTAGGGTACGTGCTTCTGTAGAACTAGGCTATGGGCTTCTGTAGAACTAGGGTACAGGCTTCTATACTACTAGGGTACGGGCTTCTATAGAACTAGGGTACGGGCTTCTGTAGAACTAGGGTACAGGCTTCTATACAACTAGGGTACGGGCTTCTATAGAACTAGGGTACGGGCTTCTATAGAACTAGGGTACAGGCTTCTATAGAACTAGGGTACAGGCTTCTATAGAACTAGGGTACGGGCTTCTATAGAACTAGGCTACGGGCTTCTATAGAACTAGGGTACGGGTTAAGTGCTGTCTCCTAGGGTACACAGGTTAAGGTTAAGTGCGAAGGCAAAGATATTGAATGGCTGAATGGACATGTGGTGACAGGTTTGCTTTCCCCCATCTGGCAGCTCGGACTCAGACAGCGATTCAGATGCTGAGTCCCTGTCAGAAGGTGAAATGGCTCGGCTGAAAGAGGAGGTGGACGAAAAGAAGAAACTGATCGCCACACTTCGGAACAAACCATGGCGGATGAAGAGAAGACTGAACTGCTTGAAGTAAAATGGCCTCTCTTCTTCTGCTGATTGGCTTCCTGCTGTATGACATCACCTAGCTAGTGTGGACTTGGCCCTGATTTTGGTTTGATAAGTTGGAGTGAAGCTCCAGAGAGGCTGTACCCCCCTCATGTTTGCTGCTGTGAGTGATGACAGGGTGACATTTTCATGAACCAAAGTAGTCTTCGAGACATTACCATGATCTGCACATTTAGGTCCTGCTATATTTTAAACAGTAAAAACCTGATTAAAATGTTCCAAATGAAAGGATAATTGCATCATTATGCAATGATGATCACTATGTCAATTTTGTGACCTTTTAAAAAATTATTATTAGCATATTATTCTACGGGGACTGGTATAGAATGGCTGTGTCCTACATACACGTCGCACTTTATTACAGACATTTTCTAGGAACAACTTAGGTATAGAGTACACTCACTCTGCTAAGAGACACCAACATACAAATTCTAGCAAATTCACAACCTAGACACCACTAAGTCACTTACACTTACCTTACACTTACTTTACACTTACCTTACACTTACTTTACACTTACCTTACACTTACCTAAGGGACTCAAGGAGTGCAGGAGATAGACACAATCGCGGAGAGAGATCAGTTTTATTTACACTACACGGAGGAGTCCTCTCGGGAGAAGTGAGGGACAGACAACAGACACACTAGACCTATACTTATGAGCTACATGGAACATCGTTAACTAAACAGTGGGCTAAATAAATACTAGCGGTAGACTAACTAAGCAAAATGAGACAGAACTTCAATCACACCTAACAAAACAACATAAAAGAAACTCAAAGTATGTGGGGAAAACACAGACAGAGCACGAGCTAAATATGGAACTATAAAGCACGAAACAAAACCCTAAAAGGACAGAACAAACCAGTCAGAGCGGGGATAACAAAAGGTAAACACTTACGAACACACACTAGGAATAACACACTGGAGTGACCGAGGCACGAATGCCAAAAACTGGACGTGCAGAATCGTCGGGGGAAAAATAACTTTGCTTATTTGATGTCATGAGTTTTAAAATATAAAAACATGTTGCATTGCAAATTTTGTACCTGCCGTCTTACATTTACATTTACATTTACATTTACGGCATTTAGCAGACGCCCTTATCCAGAGCGACTTACAAAAAGTGCTTCATTGTTTTACTCAGAACAAAATCTCTAGCTAGTTAGTTTAGGCTAAAATCAGGAAGAAACTTTAAGCAAAGATATTATTAGATACAGTCAGTATGGACGCCTAGATATACTCAAATATATACTGAGAAAACCCTACTTAACAGATAAAAGCAAGAAAAGTCATTACAGTCCCAAATATTTAATACATGCTAGTGTAGTAAAATTTAATTTAAGTGCTCTTGAAACAGATGTGTCTTCAGTCTTCGCTTAAAAACAGCAAGAGACTCTGCCATTCGGACACTCAGTGGAAGTTTGTTCCACCACTGAGGTGCCAGAACTGAAAAAAGTCTGGATGCATGTCTTGAATTCTGAATTGTTGTTGTCATTCACTTTAATTTGTTAAAGACATTAGCCTCTTAAAAAATGTCACACCAAACAGGCATAGGCTGACTGAATGCATTTTACTGTTTTTTACATAATTACATACATACATAAATACGGTTGCTCTGTCAGTCAGATGATTTTATACTCTTCACCCAATGCAAAGGGCTTTGTGAGTCTGTCCACCTGCCAGATTGTAGTAGAAACTGAAACGTGGCTTGGCTGACTACACTCTTGATTCCCTTACGCTGTAGCCCTGAAGTGAACTCTTACCTCAGACTATCCCTCACAGTCTCGGGCCAGAGTTTGGACAAGAGCCCTGAAGTCGTAGTAGAAACAAACACTGTCCAGGAACATGCTGATAGCTGCAATGGGAGACTGAGCTTCAGGGGCTTGTATTTGCTGCCCTAAAGACCTGGGTTCTAGGAACTGAAATGTATTCCCCGATTGAGAGGATGGCATCCTGGCAAAGGCTGATCTTGACCTCCTGTGTACCTTCAAGGGATTCCTTATGATCAGCTAGTAGGATAACAGGTCACCTCAGTGATTAGAGGAATACTGGGTTCTGATATTGGCTGGGTTCCTGGCAGAGGTTCATCATTATTGGATGACAATGTGGACTGACACATGGCTAGACCTATTGACTGGATGCCAATGGATGGGTTTCTGTTGATTTGCTTGTGACCTTACTGGACGATTGGCAGGTAGTATTACCTGCCACCATACCTCCATCATGGCTTAGGACAGAGTTTGTAGAATTTGTGCATGTGGTTTACTTAATATGAATATGTTAACAACCTATTATGACTGCATGACAAATGCTGCTTAATGCCCTTAAAATAATCAATAAATCAGAATTTTTGACCTTGACTCTGAGGAACTTTTCACGGTAGGTTCTGTGAATAGGCAGGATATTTTATGTTGTAAAAGCAGGATTTCTTTCTTTCTTTGTGACTGGGTGGCCAGGGAGGCCCAGGATTTTGTGGAGAAGTTTGAAGGGGCGCTGGGTAAAGGGAAAGGCAGGAAGCTCTACGCCTTCAAAGTCATGATGACTAAGGTACAGCGTGTTGTTACCATGACGTTACCCACAGTCCTTAGGGTCTAATGGTGCACCACTGACATGATGTTCATGTTTTGTCTAACTCCACTTTTATGTTTTGTTTGTTTTTTTTTCTCTGTCTTTTTGATTATTTGATCTCAGAAACTGATTAAGTTCAATCGGGACTTTGATAACTTCAAGACTGCGTGCATTCCTTGGGAGAGGAAAATCAAAGAAGTGGAAAGTAGGTTGAATGTGAACTTCTTCCTGCAGCAATGTTAATGTTGATGTGAAGCACACCTTGCTGACCCTGGCCTGCACTCTCCTTCGCCTCTCAGGTCACTTTGGCTCTTCCGTGGCCTCCTACTTCATCTTCCTCAGGTGGATGTATGGCCTCAACATGGTTCTCTTTGGTTTCATGTTTGGACTTGTAGTCATTCCTGAGGTAAATGTAGTTTATGATGCCTTGCTCATGGTGTATAATTAAATGTGGCTATTGACTGCTCCTTAGATTTAGTCCAATCTAGAATCTAAAATCCAGTCACATAACCTTGATTTTCCAATCATTAACTTTCATCAAAGGTTTCTAAATTGAGGGTCACTAAGTTGGAGTGTGTGGCATTTGATCTGTCCACATGGCATAGTACCATGGACAAAACAAATCACAGGTTTATGTCATTTTATGTAGTTATTATAAATAGTGCAATAAAAGAAATGTCGGTCAGTGAATCATCTCTGAGTGCTCAATCATTTGGGACAGTAATGATTGAATTTACTGACTCAAGTCTTTTATAAAGTTGCATCTGTCTCTCTTTTCCTGGAGGTCCTGATGGGTTTACCGTATGGCTCCATTCCTAGGAAAACAGTCCCAAGAGATGAGCAGGACACAGCTATGGACTTCTCTGTCCTCTTTGAATTTGGTGTGAGTAATATTTTATTTATTTAATATTCTGTTGTTATTATCACATTTAGCTCCACCCCCACCTGTCATTCTTATTTTCATGTTCCGTATAGCTCCTCCTCTGTCTGTCTGTCATTTCCTTGTTTTGGTATTCCATGTGCTTTTGTTTTCATTTCAGCTATCACACCATTGTCATTTGTAACTGTACCCTTCATCATTGTTTCCAGCTGTGTCTTGTTTAGTTCCTTGTTTAGACTTGTATTTAATCCCAGTTTCGGTATTCCTTGTTGTTGGTCATTGTTTGTAAGTAACCTGGTTTCTCTGCTTGTGTGTCCTGTACTTTTCAGATTTATTTTGCTTCCTTGTTGTATTGTTTAATTCTTGGTTCGTTGTCTGGTTTATTTATCATGTCTCTTCGTGTTGGTTTCTGTTCCGTGTCGCATTGCATGCCTGTTGAGACCCCGGACTGTTTTTATGACTCTTCCTATGGATTTGCACTTAATAAATCTCGCTCCTCTCAGCACTTGTGTCTGCCTACTAATCGCTCAATGCCTCTGACATCACAGTTGTTGTTACACTCAGTTCTTTTGAAAAATTAAAGTGGAAGTAAATCATCTAATATTAATTTATTTCTTGTTTTTTCCCCATAAGGGTTACTGCAAGTATTCCGTTCTTTTTTATGGTTTCTATAACAACTTGAACACGATTGGACTGCTGAAGTTCCGCCTACCACTGTCATATTTTCTAGTTGGCATTGGAATTTTTGGTTACAGCCTCATGGTTGTGATCCGGACGTGAGTCTCTCATTCTAATGCAGTACTGACTTCCCTGTGTCTTAAGGGTGAATGAATAAAGACATTTTAACTGAAATACAATTATTTGTATATCTTTATAGATATCTACCTACTTATTTGTGTAGCAGTAGAAGGATACAGTAGAAGGATACGAATGTCACAGGAGTAACTGTTTGTGAACAGGATGGCAAGGAATGCCAACGAGGGAGGCGATGGCTCAGAGGAAAGTGACTTCATCTTCTGCTGGAAACTGTTCACCAGTTGGGATTACCTCATCGGAAACCCTGAGACAGCTGACAACAAGTTTGCTTCCATCACGACTAGCTTCAAGGTCGGTCCCTCAAGGCTTCGTAACTCTAAACCATTTTACTTAAGCAACTATTTAAACTCAAACAGTGACCTGTGGCAGCGTCTCATGTGAAATAATGAACCTGCTCTAACATACTAGATTTGTTTCATTAAGGGTTTGATAATTAGACATTGCCTCAAGCAGATAAGAATAGGAAAACACTACCGCGGCCAATTAGTCACCAATTACACATGGTTTGGGCAGCCCTGGATTAATAGGAAAGCACTTTTAGTGATATTAATACTATTATTAGCGAGTAGTGCCGAAAAAGCCTGTGTTTGCAGTTCAAAGTGTTTACCTTAACACTGTTCAAACCTTGATGACGCCACAACGATCTGTACTGCGCATATAAGGGGATGCTTCTCTCGGAGTGGGTGGGATGACATTACTCTGTCCAGATCACTGTCCCCTGTCATTAACTGTGACAGTAGCCAATTGTGGACCTCTGTATGGTTGTGCTTGCTTATGAGGTCAGTTAGCAGCTAATTAGCAGTGTGGGATAAAGCTAGCTAGCTGATTGGAGTGAATTAGCTGGTGAATTCTCACAACTAAACATGGGAGAAAATGGTGTTGGAAAAAAAAATTATGATTGTTATGAAATTATTATGAAGGTCTTCATAAGTGTCAGGGATGCGGTTGGCAACCAAGACCACCAGAGGGCGCCAACAACGCATACCACCCAGCAACGCCAGAGGGCACTCTCACCAGAGTATTGACACACCTGTATCAGATTACTCCTGAGTACTAGTGTTACTTAAGGTCCATGAACATTGGGATCTGTGCGAAGTATTGCTCCATGTTTCTGTGTGACATTACCAAGCGTTTTCTCTGTTTACTAGTTACCTCCGTGTACCGAACCTTTTGCCTGTCTCCGATTTGGATTATTTGGATCTTGTCTCTTTTGTACCTTTGCCTTATTAGTCTCTCGTCCTCCTGTGTACCGACCTCTGCCTGTCCCACGACCTCTCTGAAATTCTACCCTGCTCTGGCCGGGCCTCTGCCCGTACCAGTGTCTGAATATTGTAATATAGACCTGCCTATTATTATTAAACATACGTATTTATTCAGCCTGCGAATGGATCCGTCACTTCCAACCACGGCCCAGCCCTTACAGAATACTTCGCCTACCATGGATCCAGCAGGTATTTCGGCGATTCAGGCTGCGATAGCAAACCAAGGAAGATGGCTAAGCAACCATGAACAGCTTCTCAATCAGCTCGCAAACTCCCTGGACAACATTTCCCTTAGCCTGCAAAACCTGACCCTCGCTAGCACACCGTCAGTTTCAGCCCCTCCCACTCCTGCGCCTTCGTCCTCCGTCCCGGATCCCGGAGCGAGTCGGCGCACTACGGCTCGAGTAGCTCTCCCCGAGAAATATGACGGTTCCTTAGGTCACTGTCAAGGGTTCCTGCTCCAAGTCTCCCTGTACTTCCGAATGCAGCCCACCGCCTATCCGACCGACTCGGAGAAGATCGCGTTTATCACGTTGCTCCTCATCGGTAAGGCATTACAATGGGCCACCGCTGTGGCGAGCCAGGAGACTTCCGACAGATCGTATCAAGACTATATACAGCGTTTTAAAGAAGTGTTCGATCACCCAGCATCTGGCTTGGACGCAGGAGAGCAACTTCTACGTCTCCGTCAGGGGAGATCCTCTGCCGTGGAACACGCCCTAAAATTCCGTACCCTCGCAGCCGCCAGCGGGTGGGATGACCAAGCCCTCCTCACAGTCTATCGGCAGAGCCTCACCGACACTCTCAGAGCTGAGCTGGCCTGTAAGGGTGATGGTCTCCCCCTAGGAGAGTACATTCATCTGTCCATAAGATTGGACAATCTTTTAAGTTCACGTAGACCCACTATCTCCCACGTCCCAGTCACTAGTCACAACCCACTGCCCCCTCCTGAACCCATGGAAGTGGGTCGTACCCGTCTATCCACGGCAGAGAGACAACGCTGCATACGGGATCGACTATGCTTGTATTGTGGAGAGGCCGGTCACTTCAAGACGGAATGCCCAGCCTTGTATGGGACCAGGAACGCCTCTACGGTTAGTGCAGCAATACCGTTAGATGTGCCCATAAAGAAAATGACGGTACCCGTGAAGATATTGTGGGGTGATTGTACGTCTGTGATTTCAGCCCTGATAGATTCCGGAGCAGCTGGCAACTTCATTGATGAACACTATGTTGTGGAACATTCTATTCCTCTGATCAGCTGTCAACAGGGGCTGAGAGTGAAGGGGATAGATGGGGAACCTATCGGCACTGGAGCAGTAACCCAGCGTACGCGTCCTCTTACTGTGAGGGTAGGGGTACTGGAGCCGGGCATGCTATGGACAATGCATTAGTTTGACAATACACACCACGAGCATAGAAAGCCCCGCGATCTCAGAAACCACAGCACTCCCGAATGAATTTCAAGAATTCTCAGATGTTTTTAGTAAAACGAAAGCAGCCCTCCTGCCTCCTCACCGCCCATCAGACTGTACAATAGAGCTACTGCCCGGGACTACTCCCCCAGTGAGGCGGGCATACCCACTATCACTTCCAGAAACTCGAGCAATGGAGGAATATGTAACGGAGGCTCTAAAACAGGGTTACATTCGGCCTTCAGTATCCCCCGCGGCCGCAGGCTTCTTTTTCGTTGAGAAGAAGGACGGGGGACTACGTCCGTGTATTGATTATAGAGGACTGAACGCTCTGACGGTTAAACACTCCTATCCCTTGCCTTTGGTGCCTGCCGCCATCGAACAACTGCGCCAAGCACGCATCTTCACAAAATTAGATTTGCGAAGTGCGTACAATCTGGTACGTATTCGGGAGGGGGACGAGTGGAAGACCGCATTCATCACAACGACTGGCCATTATGAGTATCTGGTAATGCCCTACGGCCTGGCTAACGCACCGGCAGTTTTTCAGTCTTTTATGAATGACGTGTTTCGTCGGCTGCTGGACAGATGCGTTATCGTATACATTGACGATATCTTGATTTATTCACGAACCAGGGAGGAGCATGTACAGCATGTGAAAGAAGTTCTCCGACTACTGCGGGAGAACCACCTCTACGTGAAATTAGAAAAGTGTGTGTTTTTCGATACAGAAGTGCAGTTCCTGGGTTACAGGGTGGGTCAGCAAGGTGTGGCTATGGACTCCGACAAGGTCCGGGCGGTACGAGACTGGCCACGTCCTCGCTCAGTAAAGGACTTACAAAAATTCCTGGGTTTTGCAAACTTTTATAGACGTTTCATTCGGGGCTATAGTATAGTAGCCGCACCACTCACCTCATTGTTGAGGGGTTCACCTAAGTCTCTGTTGTGGTCTCCCCAAGCCCAGGACGCGTTTGAAGGATTAAAAAGACGATTCTGCTCAGCGCCCATCCTCGCACACCCTGATCCGGAACTACCATTTACAGTGGAGGTTGACGCCTCGGACACCGGCCTGGGCGCAGTGCTCTCGCAAAGACAAGGTACACCGCCTAAACTCCACCCCTGTGCCTTTTACTCCCGCAAACTCACCGCCGCAGAGAGAAATTATGACGTGGGCAACAAGGAGCTTCTGGCAGTAAAAGCCGCGCTAGAGGAGTGGAGACACTGGTTGGAGGGGGCGGCACATCCATTTCTGATTCTGACAGATCATCGAAATCTGGAATACATTAAGTCAGCCAAGCGACTAAACGCACGGCAGGCCCGGTGGGCACTCTTTTTTACACGTTTCAATTTCTCATTGACATTCAGGCCTGGATCTAAGAATGCAAAGGCGGATGCCCTTTCACGTATGCATGAAGGTCCTAATTCGCAGGAACCCCCCAAGGCTATCCTCCCGGCTTCCATGGTTGTGGGTCCCATCCTCTGGGATTTAGATGAGCGGATACGAGCGGCTCACAGGGAGGAGCCAACCCCTACGGACTGCCCCCCTAACTCACTCTATGTCCCTACCAGTTTGCGTGCGGAATTATTACAGTGGGTGCATACCTCTCCAGTCTCTGGCCACCCAGGGGAGAGACGCACGTTAGAATTAGTGCTCCGGAAGTACTGGTGGGCTGGATTAGCAGCAGACGTGAAAACCTACGTAGAGGGTTGCACAGTGTGTGCGCAGAGTAAGACGCCTCGTAATCGACCCATGGGTCTGCTAGAACCCCTCACGATACCTAAGCGACCGTGGTCTCATTTAGCCATTGATTTTATTACAGATCTGCCACAATCACATGGACACACGTGCATTTTTGTAATAATAGACCGATTTTCGAAAGCGTGCAGGCTCATCCCTTTAACGGCTCTCCCTACTGCGATGGAGACCGCCGAGTCCATTTTCTCGAATGTATTCAGGTTATATGGCATACCGGAAGACATTGTCTCCGATCGAGGTCCCCAATTCACCTCCCGTGTGTGGCGGACTTTTTGTGAGAAGTTGGGAATACAGATCAGTTTAACCTCAGGATATCATCCTCAGAGCAATGGCCAGGTGGAACGATTGAATCAAGAGATCGGGAGAATGCTTCGTTCGTACTGTAGCGGACAACAACAGGAGTGGAGTCGCTACCTGCCCTGGGCAGAGATGGCCCAGAACTCTCTCACCCACTCCTCCACTGGAATGACCCCTTTTGAATGCATTCTAGGTTTTCAACCTCCCATGTTTCCCTGGTCGGGGGAACCCTCCGATCTTCCGGCGGTGGATGACTGGCTGCGGCGCAGCAAGCTGACGTGGGAGACAGCCCACGTCCGTATAGGGCGAGCTGTGCGAGCACAAAAGCTACATGCCGACCGACACCGGCGTGCTGCTCCCGAGTACTCCCCAGGCCAGCTGGTGTGGCTCTCCACCCGTGATCTCCGTCTTCGGACCCCCTGCCGGAAGCTGAACCCCCGTTACGTGGGCCCATTCCCAGTGATAAAGAAGATCAACCCGGTATCGTACAGGTTACAGCTCCCACCTCACTACCGTATCGCACCTACGTTTCATGTCTCTCTGCTTAAGCCCGCACAGCCCACAGACCAGTCTGGTGATGCACCACTGCCGCCGCCGCCTCCGATTGACGTGGACGGGTCGCCGGCCTACTTGGTCGATTCGCTGTTGGATTCCCGGAGGCGAGGCGGTCGTCTTCAGTACCTGGTGGAGTGGGAGGGGTACGGGCCCGAGGAGCGAAGCTGGATTGATGCCCATGACGTTCTGGACCCCTCTTTGCTCCGCGATTTTCACAACGCGCACCCTGATCGTCCGGCGCCGAGACCCCGCGGACGCCCCCGCCGCCGGCCGGCACGTACGGCTGGAGCCGCCCGTAGGAGGGGGGGTGATGTCAGGGATGCGGTTGGCAACCAAGACCACCAGAGGGCGCCAACAACGCATACCACCCAGCAACGCCAGAGGGCACTCTCACCAGAGTATTGACACACCTGTATCAGATTACTCCTGAGTACTAGTGTTACTTAAGGTCCATGAACATTGGGATCTGTGCGGTATTGCTCCATGTTTCTGTGTGACATTACCAAGCGTTTTCTCTGTTTACTAGTTACCTCCGTGTACCGAACCTTTTGCCTGTCTCCGATTTGGATTATTTGGATCTTGTCTCTTTTGTACCTTTGCCTTATTAGTCTCTCGTCCTCCTGTGTACCGACCTCTGCCTGTCCTACGACCTCTCTGAAATTCTACCCTGCTCTGGCCGGGCCTCTGCCCGTACCAGTGTCTGAATATTGTAATATAGACCTGCCTATTATTATTAAACATACGTATTTATTCAGCCTGCGAATGGATCCGTCACTTCCACCCACGGCCCAGCCCTTACAATAAGCAGTAACATTACCAGAAATCTAATCTGGTGGCAGAGTGGATCTAACCTCTACCTTTAACCTGTACTGACCAATTGAACTTTTGCCTAAAGGAATCTATCGTGGACGAGCAGGAGAACTCGAAGGATGAGAACATTCATCTAAGAAGGTTTCTGCGTGTTCTTGCTAATGTGATGATCACGTGCTGTCTGGGGGGAAGTGGATATCTTATCTACTTTGTTGTGAAAAGATCCCAAGATTATGCAAAAATGGACCCCAGTCAGTTATCCTGGTATCAGAAGAATGAGGTACCTTTTATCTTCTGGTTGTCATTGTCCTGACTGTACCGTTTGAACCTTAGGAAGAGGTTAGCATAACTATGTTCATTACAATTCATGTATAACATTCTGAAAACTCCCTAATTTCTAAGATTGCCTTTATTGATATTTTCAAATGTACTCTGCGTTTTTGGTAATTACATTTCAGAGATTTTGATCAGTGACGTTTTTTTAGATGTTTTGTTTGGTCAATGAAACTTGTTAGTGTTGTTTGATTTTTAAAGATGTTTCTGTGTCCTTCAGGTGGAGTTTATTATGTCACTATTGGGCTTGGTGTGTCCACCTCTTTTTGAGACCATTGCTGAGCTGGAGGACTACCATCCCCGCATTGCCTTAAAATGGCAGCTGGGCCGCATCTTTGCCCTTTTCCTGGGCAACCTCTACACCTTCCTGTTTGCCCTTATTGATGATGTCAATGAGAAGGTATTAGTCTCAGAATGCAAATATGTTCAGGTTTCTGTGCTAAACTAGGCAAGGTTTCTAGCTCTGCCACAAAGTGTCTTTTGTTGTAGTCGTTATTAGCTTCAGCTCCATCCAGCACAGGTTTTACACGCTTCTGCTGGAAAAAAAAGGTTGCTTTTAAAAATCCAAATTATTCCTGCATTCCTTCATCATGTAAATGAAATACATGGACGTGTGAACAGGATGTTTAGACATACTTTAATTTTATATAGGCTTCTCAATGATTTATATGTTTAATAATTTTCTAAATACTGATACTTATTTTTTATTCTTTCTTTATCATAACATTGTAAAATCCTTATTATTAGTAGTAGTAGTTTTGTTATTGTTATTAAGAAACACAAACATTCCACAGAAGGTCCTTTTAAAATGTTGGGTTATGTTGTTTTAAAATATTTAAAATTCTAATTCCAGTCTGTTTTTTGCTTCTTCTTTACAGTTGGAGAAGGAGAAGTCTATAAAGAACGAAACCTTCTATGCTCTGCAGCAGTACTATGAAAACTACACACTGTTCTACAATGTGACCGAGAACATCCCCCCACCTAACATTGCCCCTGCCGATGTCATCAGGGGACCCTGCTGGGAGACCCAAGTGGGCATTGTGGGTATTAACCTGCTGCATCTGCTATTGATTCAGTGCACACAAGAACCACATTAACATTTGCACAGTTTTGACTGGTGCAAAAGGTGACCAGAAAAAAATTAAGCAATGGGTTCATTCATTTTAGTAACATTCCCCTCACCATGTAGTACTTGGTGCTAGCCAGATCAAGGCATATAATGAAATGAGTTGTGAGAATGTTCCAGTCAGATTCATATGACATGTGTCAGCTCACAAAGATGTAGTGATTAATTTAAATGTCTTTCAGACATAGCTGTAACGAGGGGTTTGTCAGAAGAATGCCGAATCTGAGGTGTGCTTTATACAATATGTTTTATTAGCACGATAGCACTTTAAAGACAAAGAACATACACTCACGCAACAGAGAACAGATTCCAATAAAGACGAGCACAGTAGACAAAATAGACGCACATTTAATTAAATTTAATACCTAATCTTTACAATATCCAAGTGCGATACATTACAATAACAAGATGAGTGCAAACAAATGAATAGGTACACGTAACCACACCCAACGGAAATACATATATGGACATGAACAGATGCAGACTACACATACACATGCCCGAAGGGAGGCTGTACCATGACAATAGCATATAGTAGTTGTGACTGTAGCATGGGGTCACCCTAGCCTCCTGGGGAGACCTCCCCTTGCGGGGAAGCACATTGCAAGATCGACAACTCCACCCAACCCAGGAGTGCTAGGGATGACGACCTGGTCTACCCGAGCATGAGGGGGGATTTGTTTTTTCCCCAGCACATAAACAACACATAAACAACACATACAACAAATGGATATCATGAAGACAAACACTTACCACGAGACATGACCACAAATGAAGGAGAAAGTAAAGGAGACTGGCGGCTTCTGAAAGTTGGATGGTTATTCTGTGATGGGCGAGTGCAAAAATAAAAAGGAAGTGATTGCGCCAGTCTCAGGGAAAAAGGGGGATTTAATGGATGAAGTTGGGCCTCCATACCGTGACAGTAGTCCTAAACCTGTTAAGGCAAATCTAGCAGGTGGGAAGAGAAAATGAAAAGGTTGTAAGGATTTTACTTCTATGAATTAGAGACATACATCAAAGGTGTCTCCTGACCAATCACAGGCCTCAAGTTGTAGTGGGCATGATGTCATACAGTCCTGCATTCACACTGTGTTAATGCAAGTTTTCTTTAATTTTTCTATCATTCCCTTTAGGAGTTTGTGAAGCTAACTGTGTCAGATATTCAGGTGACATATCTTACCATCCTGATCGGAGACTTCATGAGAGCTTTAATCGTGCGTTTTCTCAACTACTGCTGGTGCTGGGACCTGGAGGCTGGTTTTGTGAGTTCTCATTATTTTTCATGCTAATTACCCCCTGCCCATCACAAACACCCCCCCCCACCACCACCACCTACACTACACTTTGTTGGAACATCATGAATAGAAAGATCGGAAACACTGCTGTTTGTTTGCGTGTGTTCATGGGTATAGGTGCATGTCAGGAAACACGAAACACAGACTGCCATGCACATTGTATGTGTTTGTGTGTGTGTATCACACACAAAAGCACACAACCATACTACTACTGTTTACATGTCAGCATGCACATGACACTATGTTGCCAAAAGTATTCGCTCACCTTCCTTGACTCACTATGAGCTTAAGTGACATCACATTCCTAATCCATAGGGTTCAATATGACGTTGTAACGCTGTGTTCGGCGTGGAGGAAAATGGTAGACACAAGCACTGAGGAGAGCGAGGTTAAAGGTTAAAGGGCATTCCATAGTCAGGGTCGCAAAGGCAAGCATGGGTCAAGTCCAATAGGGATTCCGACATAGAAGCATAACCAACACGTAAAGACATATTTGAAACTTGAATACAACAATAATCCAGAGAACTACAAATAATGACAAATCAACCCAACAATGATCACTCAAACAAACTGAGAACACCAGTGAAACATAACAAGGGGAGGGGCTACAGACTGAGAGGTGGGACTAGGACAGACCCTGTCGTGGAAGGAGGAGGAGGGGCCAGAAATGACAGACGTTGGTCCACCCTTTGCAGCTAGAACAGCTTCTGCAAGGCTGTCCACAAGGTTTAGAAGTGTGTTTATGGGGATTTTTGACCATTCTTCCAGAAGAAGGTCACATGTGAGGTCACACACTGATGTTGGACGAGAAGGCCTGGCTCTCAGTCTCCACTCTAATTTATCCCAAAGGTGTTCTATCAGGTTGAGGTCAGGACTCTGTGCAGGCCAGTCAAGTTCATCCACACCAGACTCTGCCATCCATGTCTTTATGGTCCTTGCTTTGTGCACTGGTGCACAGTCATGTTGGAAGAGGAAGGGGCCAGCTCCAAACTGTTCCCACAAAGTTGGGAGCATGGAATTGTCCACAATGTCTTGTTATGCTGAAGCATTCAGAGTTCCTTTCACTGGAACTAAGGGGCCAAGCCCAGCTCCTGGAAAACAACCCCACACCATAATACCCCCTCCACCAGACAAGTACCGTTCTCCTGGCAACCGGCAAACCCAGACTCGATCATCAGATTGCCAGATGGAGAAGCGAGATTTGTTACTCCAGAGAACACACCTCCACTGCTTTAGAGTCCATATTTTTTACTGTCTTTGTGTGTGTGTGTGTGTGTGTGTGTGTGTACACTTCATTTGTATCTAATACGACACCCTGACAGCTGAAACTTAACAACCAGAGAAGTACAGACATACTACACCACTCATGGCATTTAATTACAGAGAGAGGAAAGGAGGGTGAGAGGGAGGGAAATGGATACAGATGGAGAATGAAACCGCATCAAACACACATCAAACACACATCAAACACGCATCAAACATGTATCAAACACGCATCAACCAGGCATCAACCCTGAATCAACCACACGTCTTCAGCGCTGTCAGTTGGATCTCATAACTTTCTTTTTTGTGTTTTGCAGCCCTCTTATGCAGAGTTTGACATCAGTGGAAATGTACTGGGGCTTATTTTCAACCAGGGAATGATCTGGTGAGTGTGTGAGACGTGATGTAAAACAACAGTGAGGAGAACAGAACGAGATGTGGATGTGTTACTGTGTGTGTGTGTGTGTGTGTTTCAGGATGGGTGCGTTTTATGCCCCAGGGCTGGTGGGTGTTAATATCCTGCGCCTGGTGTCCTCCATGTACTTCCAGTGCTGGGCTGTGATGAGCAGTAATGTTCCCCATGAGAGAGTGTTCAAGGCCTCGCGCTCCAACAACTTCTACATGGGCATCCTTCTGGTGGTGCTGTTCCTCAGTCTCATGCCCGTCATCTACACCATGATGACCATGTCCCCTTCGTTTGACTGCGGTCCCTTCAGGTCACACACACACACACATACTGTACATAAAGTACTGTACAAACATCTAAAATTGTTAGGTTAAACACAAATATGTTTATGAGGACAATAAGAGTTTAATTGTGAGAAAAGTGGGTCTTTGGCTCGCAAATAGCAAAGACTATTTTTACTACTGTTTTATATGCAGAGAAAGTGGATTTGTGTTTTGGTTTTCTTGTTGCCGCTCCCCTAAACAGTGGAAGAGAGAAGATGTATGATGTGGTTATTGAGACAATCCAGAACCTTCCGGCTTTCATGGCCAACATCTTCACCTATGCCTCTAACCCAGGACTCATCATATCCATAGTTCTTCTCATGGTGTGAGTGCCTGATACTCTGTGTATTTGTATTTGTTTGTGATATAGTGTTTTTCCATAAACATGGTCTGTATACTGTATATGTAGTATATGGTATGTATATGATATTGAAAACTCTAACCCTAGTGTAAGCTTCTATCTCAAATATAACACAAACGACGACACTAGTAAATACAAATAAAATACAACACACCAACTTGTCCACCTTCATGGATAGACATAGTCTTTGTGTTGCTTTGTTGTCATGTGATCATACATAGTTTGTGTCCTGTCTGTCTTGTTACATGACCATACAGTCTCTGTGTTGTCTGTGTTGCGGCCTGCATGCTCTGGTATGTCCTTATACAGGCTGGCTATCTACTACTTACACACAGTCTCTGAGGGCTACCAGAAAGCCAACATGGACTTGAAGAAGAAGATGCAAATGGTGTGTGCTGGTTTTGAGCCACTTACGAGCACAGTGGTGGAATGTGTCCCACTGTGTCCCAATATGTTCCAATGTGTCCCAATATGTTCCAATGTGTCCCAGTGTGTTCCAATGTGTTCCAATGTGTTCCAATGTGTCCCAGTGTGTCCCAGTGTGTCCCAGTGTGTCCCAGTGTGTGCAATCACGAACAGTTTACTGTATAATGACTATTAACAAATAACTGCAATCTGCTGAACTGCAATCAAGAAATTCAACTCTGCGATCCTCTTTGCAATATCCTCTGCAATGTCTTATTTGCTTTTAGCAAAGAGAAGAAGAAAAGAATCGGAGGAACAATAAAGACAGCACCAACCAGGTCATGAAGGACCTGGAAGACCTTCTTCCCAACAAATCCCTGATCCCCCCAGAAGCTGAAGAGAAGCCAGGTCAGTAACCCCACCTCTGCTAGCTTCGCTAAAGTCTTTGGTTGCCGTCAACTAATGCCCTTTGCTCCAGCACCTCCACTGTTGTTTATTGCATGTAAATATGGGTTTCTGAGAAAGATACCCACCCAGATCATATATGTTTTTTTCCTTTCAGCCCCCAACACCCCTGAGTCAGATAGTCAATGCTCCAAACTGAGGGTTACCAAGTGCAGAACATGTCTATAAATCTGAACAGCATTATTAGAATTAGCATTGGCTGCTAATCTAGCATTGGGTTAAAGAGATTTGAAAGTAAACAAATCAGCAAAGATGTAACACATACAAACCAACCCATGCGTATTAACTTCTCTTTTAGCAAACTACAAACTACAAACTAATTCAGAGATGGAAGAGTGGATGTTTTGCCTTTTCCTGCTCAGAGCTTTAAAGGCCCAGCAAATTAGCAAGCAAAAGCTAACCTAACAAGTGTCTACTGCAGAAATCCTCTAAATCAAAGTGGTTCCATGTCCAGACAGTTTTTAGGGAGGTCTGAGTCACCAGTTCAGCTCAGAAAACCGAATACTGCTATATGACACCAAGTATACTGTCAGTGATGACTCATGCCCTCTCTTTTTTTTAAACCTCAGAGGATCCAGCTAGTCAACTCCCTGCTGGTAAATCACCCAAAGTAACTGGGAAGACAGGGACAGCAGCCAATGGAAAAAGAGTGAACCTTCAGAGGGATGTATCATTGGCTTCTGCAAATCCTCGGGTGCCTATGACCCACCAACCAGGCCCCAGGTATCCAGGACCTTTGCCAGGGGTTGGCCGTGGACTTCCACCTGGTTCTGGCCGAGGAAGAGGCAGACCGCCACCACTGTAACAATTAAGACAAATAAAGCAAAAGCAATTCTTAAGAGAGACTCTACAATGACGTATACAAACATGAAGAGAACCAGTCATGCGAGAAAACATCAACATACTGTCCTGGCCAGAGAAAGACACTGACGTTCATTTGGGTTTCAGCTGTTAGCTGGGAGAAAGAGATAAATGGAGATGTACACTATATATGGCAAAGCAGGACATGAAAAGTCCAATGAAGTGGAGAATACTGAGAGCCTGCATACATATTATCAGAGAGAGGGTAAATAATGATTAATAATGAATAATAATGAATAAGGCTGTGCCTTGATATACCTTACATTAATTCAATGCTTCACTGACATTAGGTCAAGGTAAACTTTGATAAACAATTTAATGGACAATCACCAATAATCAACATACACCAAACCAGACACAAACCAATGTTTCAGGGCTCGGTTTTAAATGAGCTTGCTTATACATTGTCTTTATTATTATTGTTTTCTATTCTTTTGTATTCAAAAGATAATTAGTGCAGGGCACGAGGGGTTTATCAGGTTTCCTCAAATCACTGTGAGATGTGGAGGAAGGGGTGAAAGGTCAATCACTGCTAGTCTGATACCTGCTTTAACACTCTGGATGGCCACGAGTGGCTGGACATAAATACGGATGAGGAAGTCGGTGTAATCTTACCTAAGACCAGTGCTGCCCCCTGCTGCCAGAAGCGAGTGACTGAAGGAAGAACCCTGACCCTGCACCGCCTGTCCATGAGGTGGCACCAAGTCTTCCACTCCATGTGAGTTTCACATGAACATTGACAAATCACTGAATTCACAGTTAGAACATAGCTATTATGTTGGATTAAAACACACATTATGAGAAGGAGTGGCTTTACTCTAAAAAATGCATTGCTTTTCTTTGAATAAATACAGTAAAGTCAGTCAGACAAAGAGACTTCTCCTGTCTCTTCAGTGGTGTCACAAGGGGACGTTGGAGTTAAAAAGCGTTGGGTGACTATTGGGCTCCAAGGGCACCTCGTCAAGCAAGAGCTGGGAAGAGGATGGATCCACAATTAAGCCTCATATATACACCCAATCTGTGGACACCCAACCTAAAGGACTCCCAACGGAAACCTGGAGCCAAGCTGTATACAAATTGACTGGCACTAATAGGACATTCAGCTGTGAAGCTGTACCTGAATGGGAAACAACCCAGGGTGGCCATACGGGGGGGTGAAACCGGGACACCAGTGCGTCATGTCAAAGGCAGAGTGACAGGCTGAACATTGGATACTGCTCTACCTGGAAGTCTGATGAAGGCCTAAGCTAATTTGCAATAATACAAGTAATATTAAGATAGTTTATCCCATCAAACAGCACAGCACTTGTATGGTATTGGTCTGGATCTGTCCTGGGTACTAACACTCTTCACTTCATAACTAGTAAGGTTATATATATATATAAGGTTATAACTTATAACCCTATAACCCTAGATCAGTAATATCACTGAAGGTTTGGGATGGTAGGGTTGTTTTGAATGTATTTATATGTTTGTATGTTTGTTATTATATTATTTATTGTAACATTTCATATTTTTTAATGTGTGTTAATTGGTCTTTTTTTTGTTTGGAGTATGAGAGTGATTGAGTTTTGTTTGTCTCCTTTGTTTTGTCAGCCTGAATTCCTGAATTATTCACATACCGCTCATAATCCTCCTGCTCGTAATTCTCCTGTTCGTAATCCCTCTGCTCGTAATCTCTCTGCTCATAATCCTCCTGCCCGTAATTCTCCTGTTCGTAATCCCTCTGCTCGTAATCTCTCTGCTCATAATCCTCCTGCTCGTAATTCTCCTGTTCGTAATCCCTCTGCTCGTAATCTCTCTGCTCATAATCCTCCTGCTCGTAATTCCTCTGCTCATAATCCTCCTGCTCCTAATCCCTCTGCTTGTAATACCTCTGCTATTGGTCACATTTCTGTTTTGTCTTTCTTGTTCGGCCAGTCCTTCCTCAAAAAATACCATTGTTAACAAGAACATTTGTTTTGATTGCAAGTGTTTATGTAATCTATTTGTATTATTTTTTAATCTGTGTTACATTTTTATCGAGGAGCAGATGAGTTTCTTTTGTAAAATGTGCTGTGCTGATTTGTATTTAAGTTGTATTTATTCCCTGCTTGAGACTAAACGTTGAGTTCATGGGTGGAGACATAAACCCAGAGGACAACAAACACCTTAAGTCAGGGGAATGTTTTTATGTGTGGTTTCCGTCTTTGCGGAGTAAAACTATTTTTTTACTTACAAATGTCCAAGTTACTTTTATTTTATTAATTTTTTTATTTTCTTTATTTTATTTTTATGCTCTGGTGTGTATGCTCTGGTGTGTATGCTCTGGTATATATGCTCTGGTGTGTATGCTCTGGTGTGTATGCTCTGGTGTGTATGCTCTGGTGTGTATGCTCTGGTATATATGCTCTGGTGTGTATGCTCTGGTGTGTATACTCTGGTATATATGCTCTGGTGTGTATGCTCTGGTGTGTATACTCTGGTGTGTATGCTCTGGTATATATGCTCTGGTGTGTATGCTCTGGTGTGTATACTCTGGTGTGTATGCTCTGGTATATATGCTCTGGTGTGTATGCTCTGGTGTGTATGCTCTGGTGTGTATACTCTGGTATATATGCTCTGGTGTGTATGCTCTGGTGTGTATACTCTGGTGTGTATGCTCTGGTGTGTATGCTCTGGTGTGTATACTCTGGTGTGTATGCTCTGGTGTGTATGCTCTGGTGTGTATACTCTGGTGTGTATACTCTGGTATATATGCTCTGGTGTGTATGCTCTGGTGTGTATGCTCTGGTGTGTATACTCTGGTGTGTATGCTCTGGTGTGTATGCTCTGGTGTGTATACTCTGGTGTGTATGCTCTGGTGTGTATGCTCTGGTGTGTATAATGAAATGGTGCACAGTGTTTGTACAGGATCCCCATCCACACACCTGGAGGTATGCCATGCTCTTTCAGCACAGGCAACAAGACAGAATCTGCAGTCATTCCAGAATCGTCTTTTTTTCCTTCTGCAAAATGAAATCAACACTGCGGATTAGATATTTTTTTAAAACTAGAAATTAAATGTTTTTCAAAGAATAGTGTCTTGACCACTGGACCATAGAGGCAGCTACGTTGGATAATTTGAATATTGCCTGGTAATTTAAGCACTGCACGTGGTTATAATCATTGTAAAGCCTCTTCTGACCTGTCCCAGGACTGGCTGTGTTGTACAGTACCTATGAACCTATGAATAGTACAGAATCTATGAACTCAAAGCTGTTGTGAAGTGGTGCTGCCATCTGGTGTATGCCGTTGGAAATTCAGTAATGGAGATTCAGGAGAGAGTGTTGATCCTCAGCTTTTCAAAGTTTATTTGCATGCTTGAAGGTACGGTGGCCCTGAAAGCCCATCGCGATGCAAGCGAAAAATGCACTGCACATACGCAAAGCAAATTCATCAATATGACAACGCGTGCGCTACATTTCGGAAACGCGCTGCAAATACAGCCACAACACAACGGAAGTGGCCCACAGCACAACGGAACTGTTTCTGGACGAATTTCTTTACACAGGGACTCTGTAGGTTTTTACCCATAAACAACAGTTGTGTTATACAGTTTCTCATTACATTGAACGTGATTTAAGTAGTAAAGCTGTTTAAATGTAGTTAGCTAGCTACATTTAACGAGCTTTATTAATTAAGTCCCCATAGCTCGCTATTTAGATAGAAACTAAGTTGTGTTAAATTTAAATTTTTATTGAGAAACTGAAGGTTAGGGTGCTAGACTAATACAGGCAGTAATGTTCTGAAGCCTGCTTTGGAGAACCAGGGCACAGTCATACAGACATTCAAACATATATAGAAGTACTTATAGAAGTACTTCAAAACTTCTCTCTTCTCAGAATAAGAAAGAACATTTAAATCAGGAGTATGCTGTGAGACCTCATACATTTTAGTGAACCTTTGCTGTGAAACCTTTAGTTCCACACTAAGTGTGACAAAACACTGCTGAGAGATCAGACCATCCAACCCACATGTGGATACTGCTGAGATAAGTGTCGCAAAAGTCAAGGTAGCAGATGTGAAATTGTCATCTTGTTGTCATCTTGCAATTTGTGGTTGTACAGCCAATGAATTTATAAACATATTTATAAATATTATAAACATAAATATTAGAAAGTGTGGTTGGAGCAGGAAAGGTTTTATGTCCATTGCAGCGAGCAAACATAAAACAGCTCCCAACAGGCAAAAATGAGGAAGGCGCAAGAAGCACTACAATAACGTCTGGGGCACCGTAAGGGTGCAAAACACCGTCACACTTGCCTATCACAAATTCAGGGCTCAGATCTCAGTCTCTTTCACTCGTGGCGCAAGGAATACTCAGCACTGAACGGTGGGACCTGCAGGGCTAAATAGGCAGTGAGGAAATGAGGAACAGGTGCAGGTAATGATTGTCAATAAATGGGTGACTGTGAGCGTGGGAGTGGAGCGTGGAAGTGAGTCATGTGATTTGCGGGGAAGGTTCTGTCTCCCCTGAGCCCTGGGACATGGGAGCCTGCCGGGACATTTATCTCTGTGACTTCACATTTTAAAATATTTTTAAAATTTTGTTAAAAAATTTCAGTTAAATAAAGTCCTCTTGTCAAAAGTACAAGTGCAAATTTAATACAAGTAAATTACAAGAACTTTACATTAAAGATACACAATACAGCAGTATTGGCAACTTAGCAATTTAGGCTAACTTTTTCGGACCTCCAACAGACATACTGGTTCCAGTCTGCGGTTCCAGATGGTCTAGAACCTCCACGGCTCAGATCAGGTCCTATGTACCTCCATACAGGGGGCCGTCCCATTTGTTTCATTTTATGACAGTCACATGACCGGATCACAGTCACATGACCGGATCACCATCACATGACCTGATCCCCAGGATTTGATAAAAAAAACATTTAAAGTAAATACCTTACTCGAGCCAATTAATTCAGAGCGCTAGTGGTGTAGTGAGCTGTAGTTTCAAATCTGTTGTGTGCTCTGCAGGTGTATGGTGTCCCATACACAGATTCCTTTTCCTCAGGAAAAGGAGACTTGCCAACAAAGAAATATGAGATTGACAAATTGGCCCGTGTCCCCCACTGCATTGTTTTAGCACAATGGTTTTAGCATTGCATTTATGTTAGGTGTCCGTCACGAGCTTAGAAAGTGTTGGTTACAATAGCAACTCTTTGAAAGGAATCAAAAGCCTTGTCAATAGCTTTCCATCAGTGACATGTAATCTTGACATTTATTCACTGGAGACTTGGCAGAAAAGTTTCATTAATATTGCATGTGCTCATGCAGAATGCAAGAGTGGCCATAATGAATTATTAATCTAAGACATTTGGGTTTTTGCTGATTTGTTAATTTGGTTAAGTCATAGTTAACATAGTTTACATAGTCATCCTCCCTAACATCCTAACATAGTCAACTCAGGTAGCAATTCATTCATTCATTAATTCATTAATTCATTCATTCATTCATTCAAAACCTAAATATAGGTAATTGATTTCCTGTGCAAAAATAAATATTCAAATGGACTTTAAAGCTCATTAGTCAGTTTCTTGCAGCCTTAATTGCAAGACAGGCACTTGACCCCACATAAGATCTTTGGAATAATCGTTTTGTTCCTTCCAGTATTTAGACTCATGGGCTGTATGACTGGACCCAGGAGAGAACAGTCATGAGTGATGGTGAAAAAGCAAGACAAAAACGTTGACCAAGGCCTTGATTACAGGACCTGGGTGTCTTAATGGCTCCACACCTTGTATGTGAGTGTCCAGCTCCTGGTAAATAATTCACAGGGCCAGGTTATGTTCACAAAAGCGGACATGTGTTCTGCTAATTAAAAGAATGACCGGAAACCAATCCAGCTAAAGTACAAAAATAACAGTCAAAGATATACGTATGGTGGGATGTATGTACATTTTAATTTTAATATAAGAATGAATACAAAACACACACACTGTTATACTTTAGGAACTGAAAAGGTTCATTTGGACCTCATGTTGGGTCATTAGTGTGTTGCCTATTGGGGATATACGGGCCTGATCCAGTTGTCCCATTTTAACATAATCTTTGATGATTTATTAGGCATTGCAGGATTTCTAAATGTGCACGAAGACCCATGATTGATGTATGATACGCTAAGTTTGACATGATCGTTCCTGTTCTGCCTTGGTGCTTCACCTCGCCTCCGTTTGGGAGCTCTGTTCCCCCAGGGTATCGGCGTGTTTTTCCAGGGCAGTGCCTTTCGCCGTAGCTCAGGAGACATTTGATGCTCAGGCTGCGGAGAGCCGCACCTGTCACGCAAGGAGAGTTGCCTGCTGCTCAGGTGCGTCCCAGGTGCGTCCCAGGTGCCTTCACTAGCACACTCCTGCAGTTCGTGGCCATCGGCTGACCAGAGCTCACACTCTAACCACCAAAATGCCACGTCTGAAAAACGATATCGCAATAACTATGATCAATGGTAAGTCTATCACATTCATTTTGACTTATTGTTACCGACTTATCGTAAGTAGCTCAGTGATTAGTATTGACATTCTGCATTTTCAGGGTACTATTTGTGTTTAAAGAAAAGCAGATATTGATTAAAACTAGTAACTTGAATTTTAGCTTGATTTCTAAGTAGTAGAAGTAGTAGAACTAGAACTAGTAGTAGTACTAGTTCTAAGTAGTTTTGGAAATGTAGACTAAAGAAAAGAAAGCAAAGAAAGCACATTTACTCCAAGAGAACCAAGGGTTTTTTTTTGTTTGTTTGTTTTTGTTTTTTTCTTGTTTATGCATTGTAGCTGGAATGGACATTGATGCAGAGTTTAACAGCGAAAGTGATGGTGAGTCATGTGCTGAAACATGTAAGGCAGTGTTCACTACACAGTAAGGTGTTTGGCAGTATGCAGTGTTCACTACACAGTAAGGTGTTTGGCAGTATACAGTGTTCACTACACAGTAAGGTGTTTGGCAGTATACAGTGTTCACTACACAGTAAGGTGTTTGGCAGTATACAGTGTTCACTACACAGTAAGGTGTTTGGCAGTATACAGTGTTCACTACACAGTAAGGTGTTTGGCAGTATACAGTGTTCACTACACAGTAAGGTGTTTGGCAGTATGCAGTGTTCACTACACAGTAAGGTGTTTGGCAGTATGCAGTGTTCACTACACAGTAAGGTGTTTGGCAGTATACAGTGTTCACTACACAGTAAGGTGTTTGGCAGTATGCAGTGTTCACTACACAGTAAGGTGTTTGGCAGTATACAGTGTTCACTACACAGTAAGGTGTTTGGCAGTATACAGTGTTCACTACACAGTGCAGTATGCAGTGTTCACTACACAGTAAGGTGTTTGGCAGTATACAGTGTTCACTACACAGTAAGGTGTTTGGCAGTATACAGTGTTCACTACACAGTAAGGTGTTTGGCAGTATACAGTGTTCACTACACAGTAAGGTGTTTGGCAGTATAGTGTTCACTACACAGTGTTTGGCAGTATGCAGTGTTCACTACACAGTAAGGTGTTTGGCAGTATACAGTGTTCACTACACAGTAAGGTGTTTGGCAGTATGCAGTGTTCACTACACAGTAAGGTGTTTGGCAGTATGCAGTGTTCACTACACAGTAAGGTGTTTGGCAGTATGCAGTGTTCACTACACAGTAAGGTGTTTGGCAGTATGCAGTGTTCACTACACAGTAAGGTGTTTGGCAGTATACAGTGTTCACTACACAGTAAGGTGTTTGGCAGTATGCAGTGTTCACTACACAGTAAGGTGTTTGGCAGTATACAGTGTTCACTACACAGTAAGGTGTTTGGCAGTATGCAGTGTTCACTACACAGTAAGGGGTTTGCCAGGTGCATGAATATCCCTCCCCTCTGGGCAGAGGACTACAACAAGAGAGCAAAACCCAGAAAGAAAGCCAAACCTGCCACCCGTCGACACACACAGCGTCGGGCAGCAGACAGCGAGGAGGAGGAGGAGGAGGACGAGGGCCTTCATGAGCGACGAAGCACAAAGAAGAAAAAGGAGAGCGTCAGGGATGGCGAGGACAGGCGACGTGGTGGGCGGGTGAAGACGGCCGGCGAGAAGGAGGCAGCCGAGAAGAGCGAGGAGCCAAGAGGGAGCGCGGTGAGAGGGAGAAGAGGGCACAGAAAAGAGGAGGAGCACGAGAACAAGAAGGAGAAGAAGGGCAGCTACAAAGGAAGGAAAGAAACGGGCGAAAACCAATGTGGAAATGGCGCCCCCTGCAGGTGCAGTATTCTGTAGAGCTGGCTTTCTCCACATTTCTTTCTAGCTGTCCGCCAATTCATGGGACCAAGTGCAAGTTTTAATCCAAAGCAGATTGCAGGTGTTACAATCCCAATATAAGGGATTATGGTACCTTACAGTGCTACAATAAACATAAGGAAGGCTGAATAGCTTTTTTCAAGGTTAAACAGGGTTTAAACAAGGTTGGGTGTGAGGGCAGCTCTCATTGCACACATCTGTTTATTGTACCACATTCACTGAACCAAGCAAATGGACCCATCCCACTTCATGAGCTGGAGAACGGAGCCCAAACTGTGCCGATACTAATGGATCATCCGTATTGTAACTGCACGGCATGTAGCTGGAGATTAGCAGACCTCATTTCAATGGCAGCGACTTTGAGAACATAGTGACAGTATGTGAATTTGAACCAATCACAGGTGAAAAGTCCTTATGACAGAACTCAGTATGTAAAAGAGAGTTCGCATGACCACCATGGTGACTTTTAAATCAAAAGACAAACACAGAAATGTTTGTTTTTCAAATGTTGTGAACCAAAAATGGACAAAAAGATTCTTTGAGAAATTCGACATTGTAATGTAAAGAGCATTTGTCATCCTGGGGGAATATCTTAGCAATATGTCAGTGGTCAGGTTTCCATGTTTTATGGCTTTGAAATATCTAATAGTGTAGTTAATATTTTACAAATACAGGCAAAAACATTTCTGTTTAATTTTAGCAAATAATCTTTTTCTCAAAAATGTGAACATCATGAAATTACATGGTATAAATGTTTTGACAGCAAAAAAAGAATGCAATAATTGCATTGTACCTTTTGTCCTTTATTGTCATCAAAAAGTTTTGGAAAAGTCATAGAGAGCCAAAAGAATGTATTCATTTAACTGTGAAACAAAAAATTGGAAATTATTATTATTATGTAATGATTTTTTTTATCAAGAAAAGTCTGATGCAAAGTGATCTAAGAAAAAAATGCAGTTTCTGTTTCCTTCTTATTTACTTTGCAAATTGTGATACCTGTCAAAGTTTATTTCTTATTACGCTTCAGTTGAACTGTCTTGAAAGGTTTTAAATGTGCATTCACCATTATACGTTACATCTCATCTGTGTTCAGAGTTTGTTCTACTGCATTTTCGTTGGATTAAGAGATTATGTTTAAATGAACATTTCCATCGGACATGATTGAGTATCTCCAGTCTGAAAGTGCTGTGTGAATTCTTCTGTGCCTGTCTTCATTATTGGTGGAAGGTGTCTGAGTCCATGGAGCTTCGAGCCTTGGGACATTTATATGGTTTTGCCTCTTGCCTTCCAGAAGATTTGGAAGTGCTTCCAGTATATTGTCATCTTTGAGCCAAATATGCCACTCACAGAGCTCTGTTAGATCTTGCATCGCCTGTAATGTCTGCCACATCATCAACAACATGCACATCACCTCCGTGCATCAGCAAGTTTCCCTCTGCAACAGTCCAGATCCGTGTGGAGCGTGTGATTCACCCCAGGCTGTGTGGGCTGCGGTTTGACTGAGACCTTTGGTTCCTCTCTCTGGCAGCTCATGCTCGTCCACTGATTCGGACTGCGAGTCCCTGTCGGAAGGTGAGCTGGCTGAGTTGCTAGAAGAAGTGGAAGAGAAGAAGAAGCTGATCGGCACACTGCGGAGCAAACCGTGGCACATGAAGAAAAGACTCCGTAGCTTAAAGTAAAACGGCCTTTCCTCTTCTGTCTCCTTCGCTTACTGGTTGTGTGGGTCAACAGTGCTACATGATGTGTTGTGTTATGCTTTGTAGCACTCAGTGCCCACCTAGCATGAGCCGGGCTTACGTTTGGTTTGTTCATGTCTGATTAAAGAATTGCGTTGCTCTTCTGCAGACTTAGACCAGTTTTGTGATGTCACAAGAAGGGTGGGTGACCTCATCTTGACCTTCACACTTAGGTCCTGCTATACTTTCATCTGCACTAAGCTCATTGATGTTGCTCATTAGCAAGAACTAGAATGTCCAATGAGAAAAGCAGCAAACAATGTGTGGGTACTAACAAGAGTAACAAGAGAAGAAGGTTCCAAGTTAAATTGCATTCTACAGCGAGAGTGGGGACCTCCTGTGGGTCATGTATGACTGTCCACCACACCGCAGGTGTTTCCTGAGTTTATATTACCAATACATTTCAGCTTAATGTAGTAACTGTAGTAAAAAATAAAATTTTCCAGTCAGCTGTAAGAGCCATCATTGCAGGTTCATTCTATAGCCATTAATAAGGTCTAGTTTGCAAAAATGGCAGATGAGTGATGAATGTATCTTTCGTATCTTTCAAGGAAAAATGGACAAATCATTTCATTTCATTGCGAGGAAAGACAGCATGTTAGATTTTGTGGAGATACCCTTGCCGTTCTTAAGAAAAGCAATATTGAATGACATTGTAAAAATTGCAAATGCAAAAATTATGCAATTCTACAAGGAACGGTGCAAGAAAGGAATGGTTGGTACTAGGGAATAATTTGGTTGTTTAGCAAACTTCTTTCAGCTCCTTAATACATGATAGAAACGTTTAATCAAATGGAGCTCTTAAAAAAAAACTAAAATAACTATCGTCTATCACACAAAAATGCGAAAAACTGAAAGTCTATGTTAATTTTGTAATTGCCCATAGTAACGATATTACAAGGCAACGTTATTGTGCTGCAAATCTGTGCCAGTGAATCTGAGTTTGAATTCAAATTGTGAATGTGTCTGGGAATCTGAATTGCCAGGCAAGCCCAGGAGTTTGTAGAGGCGTTTGAAACCGTAATGGGCAAAGTGAAGGGGACGAGCATCTACACTTTTAAAGCCACGATGAACAAGGTAGAACCTGGAATTACGCACATTCATGCTCTGAGAAACCATATCATATGTTAATCATGCTGTCATGGTTTCTTTCCTTTCCTTATATTTATATTCATGTTTATGATTTTAGAAACTGAACAAGTTGCAGCAAGAGTTTGAAAACCTGAAGAAGATGTTGACTCCCTGGCAGGGCAAAATTAAACAAATAGAAAGTTGGTTGATTCTAAATTTATTCTTATGTGATCGTCGTATATATTTCATCACATTCTTTTTTCTTATGTACATAGTAATTTTCAAGGCTGTGTGGACTCTACCAAACACATGCAGAGTTCCAGTAATGTTAATGTTGATGTGAAGCACACCTCGCTGACCCTGGCCTGCACTCTCCTTCGCCTCTCAGGTCACTTTGGCTCTTCAGTGGCCTCCTACTTCATCTTCCTCAGGTGGATGTTTGTCACCAGTCTTGTTCCGTTTGGCCTAGTGGTGGGGCTTATCATAATTCCTGAGGTAAATGTATAGTACATGACACCTTGTTTTGCAGAAAACGCTCACAGAAACAGATTAAGTGCTTAGTGATTTAGAAGAATTCCTTACATTCAACAATTTTATCGTGTTTAGAATTTTTTCACAGAAGCAAGCAGAGTTACCGAGTGGGCCAGACGTGTTTCTGAGGTCATGTGAAGTGAATTGGCTGATTCCCATCTAGAAAAGCACTAGACTGATGCATTGTATCTAGAATATATCTATCACAAGAAATTTAATATATAAACATGATGCATAATCGTGATGTGATTATCCTGTCTGTCAGAAGGGTTTGACTTTTTAGTCTCTCATTGTAATATAAACTACAACAATAGTTTTTAAATCTAATTTCATAACAAGCCGTAATGTTTTAAATGACTGTGTGAACAGCACAAGTGAATATTGACTCCCATTTTATGGCTGGCAGTCATAAATAATAGCAGCTTTTAATTCCACTGATGTTGCTACAGTGTTTCCATTTTGTTTTCCTTTTCTCAATCAGGACATTTTTGTACTCTAGAAAATTGAGGGCGACACAGACAACGCAAATGATGGATGTGTTTGAGTTGTGCAGGTAGCAAGCTACCATCATGGTAGTAATCACAGTTACTTCACCTGCGGTGACCTCTCTCTCTCTTTCCGGAGGCTTTGTGGGGGGTGCCACACGGCTCTATTCCGAGGAAAACGATCCCTAGAAACGAGCAGGCCAGCGCTATGGACTTTGATGTCCTCTATGAATATGGCGTGAGGAATCTCACATGCTTTTCATATTTTTGTACTGTTTTAATCTAAAATACTAAAGAATGATTAGTCAAAGTCAAATAGTAATCTTTTTTGTTTGTTTGTTTTCAAAAGGGATATTTGAAGTACTCTCCTTTCTTTCATGGTTACTATGACAACAAGGAAAAGATTGGCTACTTTGGGTATCCCTTACCCTTGGCATATTTACTAGTTGGACTCATACTTTTCATCTATAGCCTGGTCGTAGTGATCAGGGTGTAAGTTTACTTGTTCCTTAAGCACTGTTAATATTGCTGTATATTATGACTGTTTATAGTTTTACTCTATTTAGAGGTGTCACGTCTGGCTCCACCGTTACCTGCCAATCTTGTTTTTGTCTTCCATTAAGCTCCACATCTGTCTGTCTGTCATGTTGTTTATTTTGGTTTCCATGTGCTTTGTTCAGTCCGTCACACCTTGTCGTTTGTATCCCTGCCCTCTGATCAGTTCCAGCCGTCTATAGTTTGTTTGGTTCATTAGTTTGGTATTTATTCTTTGCTTCTTCAGTTTCTCCTTGTGGGTCATTGTGAATGATTGCTAGTGCTGAAGTAAAGTTCAAGTTCAAGTTTAAGCTCATGTTTATGTTCCTATTTCATGCCCTGTCTAAGTTAATGTACGTTCTCTTGCTTTCTCTCCCTGTGCTCTCCTCTCCTTATCTGTGAAACCCTCGTGATTCCTTTGGTGTTTTTGTCTATTTTTGTATGCATGCATTTTGTGTTCCCAGTTATCTGGTTCACTCTTGGTTTTTCTAGTTAGCCTGTGGCATTGATTACTATTGCGTCCCTGTCCTGCTTGAAATGTTTGTTTATTGAGCTCTCTGTGTGTCTTCATGTTTTTGTCAGTATGCTTCGTCATTCTTGTGCGAAAGTGAGAATGTCTGTTTTTTGTCAAACCTGTTTCAATAAACCCTGTGCTGTGTATCCTCCTCCTCTAAGTCCTCCTTTACAAGTGGCTCATATACCTTTAATCCTCTAAAGGGGTCATAAACCTAAACGTACCTTTAATTCTTAACATAATATAATCAGTTTGATTATTGTAAATGCAGAACGGATATTACATTTTTCCCAGTCAACTCCAGTAGAAAAAATAGTTTTTTCATTGCTTTAATTAGTGGCTAGTCATGATAACTTGAACTTACATCATGATACAGTCATGATAACATGAACTTACATCGCTGTTTTAGGTAATTGTCGGTTCCTCTCATAGGATGGCGAAGAATGCGAGTGAGTCAGATAATATTGGAGATGAGGATGTCTTCAAGTTCTCCTGGAAGGTTTTCACAAGCTGGGAATACCTCATCGGGAACACGGAGACAGCAGAGGAAAAAAGTGCTGCCATCACATTTGGCTTCAAGGTCAGAAGAATGAGATATATTCTGCTTTCAGTTACTCGCGCAACTATTTCATCATTTTACACATCAGCTAGTGAGCTCAGAATGGCTTATCAGAGTGACCTCCCCCTGACTGTGTTTATGAACATGAACGGCTTTGATGATCAGCCAATGGGTCAAGTCAAGCATGTCAGAATGTGCTAAAAGATGTGCTGAAAGGCAATGTCAGAAATGCATCAGGAATTATTCAGCCCATTAGCTTACAAGACAACTCGCGCAGTCGAGGGTTGACACTTTAAATGAGGGGTGTCTAATTTCTGTTCTGGAGATTCACCTCTCTGCTGAATGTAGTTTGAATACAGTCTACTAAATGTTATCGAGTTAAACAAGGCCTTTAGTAGCATCTGAATATAACATAGTTAACGACTTTTGGACCTTAACTATGGAAGACAGTGGATCTCCAGGACTGGAGATGGACACCCCAGGTCAGGGACATAGAAGACAGGGTCACGAGACACGGAATTTAAAATAAATCTGGTGGCATGTCTTGGTCTCTAGTGATTTCAGGGCATCTGTCAGGCTCTATCTGACCTTTGACCTTGTGCCTGCAGGAATCTTTAGTTGATGACTTGAGGCACTTCAAGAACGAGAACCTGTATAAAAGGTGGTTTCTGCGTTTTGTCGCCAACGTGCTAATCCTGTCCTGTCTGACAGGAAGTGGATATCTTATATATACTGTGGCAAAAAGACAGCAAATGTTTTCCAAAATGGATCGCAATCAAGTATCCTGGTTACAGAAAAATGAGGTAAATGTCTTCTGACTTTGTTGACGCTTGTTGTTCTGCGATCTTAACATTCTTTCACAGTACGAAGCTGCACATACTTATACTGTTTATACACTTTATTCCCCTTTAAGTTTCCATTTTCTTTATATATTTATGTTTACATGTTTGTTGATTTTTATGCTGTTTTTTAATGATTTTTTTCCTAATAAAGCTTGTCATGTCTTGCTAAGGTGGAGGTTGTCATTTCGCTATTGGGCATGTTTACCCCCCCTCTGTTTGAGGGTATTGCTGAGCTGGAAGACTACCACCCCCGCGTTGCCCTGTGGTGGCAGCTGGGTCGTCTCTTTGCCCTTTTTGTGGGCAACATTTACACCTTTGTGTTTACTGTGATCGGAGACGTCACTGAGCAGGTACAATAGACTTAAAAGGCAAATGTGTTGCGCACCATGTAATATGTAAGTTTGTACAGAAGGGTCTAAACTCTGGTACTACTACAAATAGCTGTTTTAAATTAGTTTTGCTCACTGGTCTCTATGAGTATCTGGTTATACCTTTTGGCCTTATGAATGGCCCAGCTGCACAAATCCCTTTCCTTGTCCTCCAATTGAGTCCAGCTAGGTAATACAATCACTAGGAAGTAACAGTCCCTGTATGCTAATTACTATTTTCTCATTGGATAATTACATCTTCAGATCAGTTAAGATTGTTGCTGTTTTGACCATCTGTGTTTCCGTAGTGACGGGAGTTGTGTCTTTTGTCAGTGACAGCACTTTCTGCATGATGACAGATGATTCATTGTAATGAAGGTTTATGAGACATGTTTATGAGACATTGTTTATGAGACATGTTTATGAGACATTGTTTATGAGACATGTTTATGAGACATTGTTTATGAGACATGTGCCCAAGACATTATTTTGTAATGTGAACAGTAATAGCTGGAACAAAGCCAGAATCAAACAATTTAATTAAAAATAATAGCATAGGCAACTGTAAATAAGCAGTCAACAATGAACCACTTAAAGTGCATTAGCCCCCTTATGGCCTAGATGAACAGCAGAAGTAGGTGATCGGCGAGCATGTGTCTGTTCCATTACTTTCATATAGACAGAACTGCTCTGGACTCTGTTGTCTGGGAGTGACAGCGAATCATCAGATGAAGCATTTTGAGACACCAGTCACAAAGCAGATCATCATGGCTCCTATAGCACCTTCGTTGTGCAGATTTATACCATTTACTCTCAAATAGAAAAATAGGTAAAATAGATAAATAGGTACATAGAACCATTGGAAACCAGAGGAAGCTTTTCACAATGTGAGCCAATCAGGGATGAGCTTCAGGTGACAATTGAAGCTATTCCTGGCTCATTCACCTCAATATTCACTTGTGTGAGTAGTGAAGAAAGCAGCACCCAGTGAACAAACCTTGTGCTAATCCCATTTACTCCCAAAATGTAGCCCTAATGCTTTGCCTACCCCTCTATCCCAACCAAAATCAGGACACCCTACCCTCCACAAACAGTTTCTTCCTCAAACAGGGATGTCAAAACACAAGTGCTGAACAGCATGAAAAACACCAACCATATAATAAAAGTGCATTAGTATAGTGATACATAAAAAAAAAATTCAGTATATAAAATTAAGTTTTTCTTGGCTTTACGTTTGCAGCTACAAGCCGAGGTGATGATAAAGAACGAAAGCAACTTTGCTCTGCAGCAGTACTATGAAAACTACACGCTGTACCACAACGTGACCGAGAACATCCCCCCACCTAACATTGCCCCTGCCGATGTCATCAGGGGACCCTGCTGGGAGACTCAAGTGGGCACTGTGCGTATTAACCTGGACAAGCTGTTATTGTTTTAATGCCCAAATGCACATCCTGAACATATTTAACATATTTAACATATTTAACATATTTAATCACATTTAATCAATTGTAAATCAAATCAAGGTTTTTGCACTGCAGCTTTTATGTAAAACAGTTTCACTTCATCACAGTTAAGTGTTTCTAGTTTTCTCCATGAGATCACGATTGCCCACACGTACACACAGGTGTCCAGATGAGGGCATCTGTTAGGTCATGTAAATAGAATTGGGCAGTTAATGTTTAATGGAAATTTCACAAGCATTCAAAGATACGTTCCACACACATGATATATTATTACATTAGTGCATGTTATTATCTGAGCTTTGTGAAATGCACTATATAAATCTAACATTTATTATTATTATTATTATTATTATTAATAATAACAACATTATTATTATTATTATTATTAACAATATTGTTATTATTATTATTATTATTATTACAATTGTTAACTCCTTGCCCTTGCAGGTTCAAAGAATTGAATAATCAAAATACATTTGAACAATTCATTATTCATTCAGTGTGCATCATATTAGAGTGCACTACAATGTCACATTTCTTCAGTTTCCAGAACAATTTCAGTTGTTTTTGTCATGCAGTTGTACTCTACAGTGTTTGTTTACTTTTTCCTGTAATGTGTTGCAATGTTTGCTTTCTATTGTTCTGTTTAGGAGTTCTTGAAGCTAATAGTGTCAGATCTGCAAGTGACATATCTCAGCATCCTGACTGCAGACATCATCAGAGGTTTGCTTGTTCGCTACCTCAACTACTGCTGGTGCTGGGACCTGGAGGCCTTATACGTGAGCTCTCACTGTTTCCCTTTTTGTTTTGTGTGCTTTTTGCCCAGGTGATTCTCACTTTGGTTCTCACTCTTGATGTGCATTGAACCAGGGACACACTTAATCACAGAATGGGGTGAGGAGCACCTGACCAATCACCTTTTACCATTATGCGCTTCATTAAAATAATGTGAGTATATTTGTGTTTCATGTTTTGCAGCCGTCTTATGGAGAGTTCGACATCAGTGGAAATGTACTTGGGATCATTTTCAACCAGGGGATGGTCTTGTACGAATGTGTAACGCTTGACTCACTTGAGTATCATAAAATTGTGTATCTGTGTGTGCACATGCATAATCACGTGTGTGTTTGTGTGTTTCAGGATGGGTACATTCTATTGTCCAGGACTGATGAGTGTTAATATCCTGCGCCTGGTCACTTCAATGTACTTTCAGTGCTGGACTTTAAAAAGCAGCAATATTCCCAATAGGAAAATCTTTCATGCCTCACGGACCAGCAACGTTTACATGGGCATCCTTTTGTTTGTGCTCTTCTTCTGTCTGATTCCTGTCATCATCATCATCATGACGCTGCCTCCGTCCTTTGACTGCGGTCCCTTCAGGTCCTGTACATGTGCACCTACATACCTCCCCCACACATAGGTGTAGTTAAGAAACACTCTTGCCCCTAGCAAAATGTCCATCTTCATACCTAAACACACCACCCTTTACCTCAACATACTCCATCTTCATACCTCACACACCACCCTTTACCTCAACATACTCCATATTCATACCTAACACACCACCCTTTACCTCAACATACTCCATATTCATACCTAACACACCACCCTTTACCTACTCCTACTCCATATTCATACCTAACACACCACCCTTTACCTAAACATACTCCATCTTCATACCTAACACACCACCCTTTACCTACACCTACTCCATATTCATACCTAACACACCACCCTTTACCTAACATCCTATTCATCCATCTTCATATATTCATACCTAACACACCACCCTTTACCTCAACATACTCCGTATTCATACATAACACACCCCTTTACCTCAACATACTCCATATTCATACCTAACACACCACCCTTTACCTCAACATACTCCATATTCATACCTAACACACCACCCTTTACCTCAACATCCTACATACCATCTTCATACCCATCTTCATACCTAACACACCACCCTTTACCTCAACATACTCCATATTCACACCTAACACACCACCCTTTAACTCAGCACATTCCATCTTCACACCCACCATTCTTTTACCTCAACATATTTTTCATACCTTTCCCATGAACTGTAGAGATATTGTCAGTAAATTGTCAGTTATCTGTCATTATTTTTTAATTGGGTTAATCTATAGCTACAGTAGGTTGAGGATTATCATGGGTCAGTCAGGCAATGGCAGGTAACCAATCAATTTGTCCATACATCCGTCCAATTCATCCATACATAAGAAGTGGCTTTATCCTTTATTGACTCCTTTATTGACACTGCTTTGTCCCCTGAGCAGTGGGAGAAATAAGATGTACGACGTTCTCACAAGTATGATCCAGGACTTTCCAGCATTTATGAAAACTACAATCAACTATGTATTTAACCCAGGAGTCATCATGTCCATGTTGATATTTATGATGTAAGTGCTTGGTGACTCATCTCCACACCATTTATTCACCATGCTTTATGTGCATTGGAGACTGATCTAGGTTTACCAACACCATCATGTTCTTCAGGGTACATATAACATATCTAAGAAATATGATACAGCTACTAGTAATGTCTATCTTAGATATTTTTTCATGAAATATTTTATTGACCTTGCAACAATACCATAATGTATACTGGCTAGGCATTGTGTAGAAAAAATGTGGGCCTCACTGATGTTCACACTATAATGACACTATAGACACCATAGAAGCTTTCATGAATGCAGATGCAGCTTTCATGGTTTGTGCAGGCTGGTCATCTACTACCTGCTGAAGGTCTCTGCAGGCTATCACAAAACCATCACGGAGCTGAAAAAGAGGTTGGAAAAAGTGCGTGTCACTTCTAATCCATTTATAGTTTAATTATTTTATTTCATCATGACAAAAGACTATCTAGTCAATTGTCTCTTGTTACATTCAAATCCTCTGACAATTTTGTTAATTTTGTTCATTAATATGTTATTGACTTGTTAATTAATAATGTAAGTAATAAATCCGATACACTTGGTGGACTGAAATGATCTATTCAAACTATATACTCTATACTCTAATATTTGATTTTAGGAAAAAGAAAAGAACAGGAAGGCCACCAAGGTAATGAAGGATGAGAAGGATGATCTGTTCGACAGAGCCCTGACTCCAGGGTGCCCTCCATGTCAGTAGGGCTGTGTACTTCACTGGTCTCTTTCTTGGGCTTCTGTTGGCTTGTGATCACTTGTTTAGTGGTGCTTTGTTTGTGAACTGTTGGTGAACAAAGGTTTTAAGTCGAGTCTTCATGGTTTCTCATTTTAGAATCAGATGACTATTTAGGATGTATCGTTTGATTAAATATGCATACTAACAGTTTCCTCCTCTTTGAACCTTAGATAAACCACCAAGGCCACCCTTTGATCATGAATTACCAATGGTAAATGGGATGGTAGAGGCAGCAACCAATGGAAGAGTACCCTTCGAGAAGGACATGCCATTGGCTGATGCAAATCCATGGGCTCCAGTGACCCGCCCACTAATCCCCAGGTCTCTGGGGCCACTGCCAGGGTATGGCCATTTACTTCCTCCAGGACTTCTCCAAGGAAGAATAGGTCCTCCACCAGTGATATAGGGAATAGGGCCTCCACCAGTGATATAGGGACATGACTGTGCACCAAGAAGCACCAAAAGAATGTACAAGATCATAGACATTTATCACCATGCCACAGATCCATACTGACACACAAACAATGAGCCCACATGATACAACACACAACTAAGGGACACATTGAACATGAAACAAATATTTGAAACAGGATATTTCAACTGAAAGGCGTATTCACCTAATCATCTAAGGTCCCCAGTGTGAAGGGACAGTGTTGTTGTTTCTCCTTTAAAGTTTCTAACTTCACTGCAATCATATAAAAACTGACAGGTGTTGGTGATTATGCCCTTACTGTGTGCACTGCTGTAAAAGTATCTAGCGAACTTTGGATAAATGCAATAAATAATGGAAAAAAGGTGAGGAGCAATAACCAGTCATGTGTTTGTATGTCTAAGCGTGCTGTCTTAAAGTTTGCTGTCACTTTTAATGGTGGTCAAAGGGGCCCTAGAGTTGGGGAAACAGGCCCCATTACAAAGTCTGTAGAATTGCATTAAATGAACTTTATTGGCACTCAGTAGAAATAATACTCAGTCTCATTTTTGTTGCTCTTGTATGCTTCCCTCTCTTTTTTCTACCTGCACAGTACGAACTTTAGAAGGTTATGGTGTATGAACGCCCTCTCCTGGCTAAACTATATCATATAGTGTCATTTTCCTGCCGAGGGCATGAGGTGAGATGCTAACACAGACACATCGACTCAAACACATCAGGTAGTTGCGTGAGAGAAGATGAAAATATAACTCAGGGCCAACAGGATGAAATATAATTCCAGACTAATAAAGGAGGCGATTTTAGCTTGTTTCATAACATAACACAATCTCAAACATCTGTGCACACTCCCAGATACACACCTGTGCACACACTCCCAGACACACCTGTGCACACACTCCCAGATACACACCTGTGCACACTCCCAGACACACCTGTGCACACACTCCCAGACACACCTGTGCACACACTCCCAGATACACACCTGTGCACACACTCCCAGACACACACCTGTACACACACTCCCAGACACACACCTGTACACACACTCCCAGACACACACCTGTACCCACACTCCCAGACACACACCTGTGCACACACTCCCAGACACACACCTGTACCCACACTCCCAGACACACACCTGTGCACACACTCCCAGACACACACCTGTACACACACTCCCAGACACAAACCTGTGCACACACTCCCAGACACACAACTATGCACATGACAGAGTCATGCAGATGACAAAGTCAGTATTTGTTGCATGGGTTTATTACAACTTGGCGATGGACAGCAAACAAATTAACACAGCAAACAACTTTGACTGAAAAGCAATATGATATTATATTACTGTTGTAATCAGTGGTGGACGAAGTACACAAACCATGTACTTGAGTAAAAGTACAGATGCCCAAGGTAAAACATTACTCCAGTACAAGTAGAAGTCCTCCCTTTAGTCCTCTACTTGAGTAAAAGTACAAAAGTATTGGCCTTCAAATGTACTTAAGGATGAAAGCAACATACCATCAGTTAATAAGGCTCTAATATCCCGTTATCTCTATACCATGACTCTTGCATAATCAACTCATTTGTGTGAACAGACTCGACTCTTTGTACACAAATATTTTAATATTATTAATTCTGTGTTTATAGTGTTAGTTATATTATTAAAATGATCATAAGATCATAATGTAATTTCCATTTGGTAGCACCAAGCGGCTATGAATTAACTTTTGCGAATAAGAATAGGCCAAAGCAAAACTTTAAGACAAAATATCAACTAGCAGCTACCTGCTAACTGTTTTAGCACCATGCTCTGCATGTAAAACCTACCAAATAGAATTTGTTTTCTGCTATGTTCAAATGTTTATTATTTCACAATACCAATGCATTTAACTGGAAGCTCCAAATACTATGAACTATGGTAAAACAAATAACTAGCTAGCTAACTTAGCTAGCTATATGTGGAATGCGTTGCTAAGGCAGTTTTCGGTTGTGTACTAGCAATAGCCTACTTAGCTATCTAACTAATTTTAACATACACAAAGAAACGGTTTTCTGCAAGATATTGTTAGATTTATCATTAAGGTAAATGACCAGTAGGCCTATAAAATTATCTTACCTCTACTTGCTTCCTTAAATTGGATGGGGAATTTTTTGGAGGAAGAAATCGTAAGATACTGAGGCAGAGAGGCGCTTGGAAACGAATGAGTCTTTTTTCCTCGACTACTTAAAAAAGGCCCTAAAACAAGGCCATGGATTGAGTGGCGCATTGCAATCAGTACATTCATCCATTTTTAAGTAGGTATATTTTTCTTTCATGCTGTTGTATTACCGGTATTAACGTGAACGCTGTTGCGTCACCATTGAACTGTACGCTGATTGGTGCGCGTGCAGCGCCGTTGAACCGAACGCTGATTGGTGCACGTGCTTTGCGCTTCTTTTGTTTTGACTTTACTTTGTTGAGCACATGAAGCCTGAAGTAACGACAGATTTCGCATAATGTAGTGGAGTAAAAAGTAAGATATTTCACTTTCAAATATAGTGGAGTAAAATGAAAAGTTACAAAAAAGGGAAATACTTGAGTAAAGTAAAAAAAAAAACAAATTTACTTAAGTACAGTAAGGAATTACATTTACTTCGTTACTGTCCACCACTGGTTGTAACATATTGTTGTATAATTATATAATTATAGAATCTCAGGTCAAAAAGTGGGCGGCCTCCCTATTACCTATCACCACCTGCAGCCACAGTTCATGTCATGTTCAGTTCATGCATATTTCATGTTTTCTGATGGTTGATTTGACCACAAACCTGGGGTTTCATCTGCTCCGCTGCCTAGCTTCAGTGTGTGAGTACTAGAGTGTGTGTGTGTGTGTGTGTGTGTGTGTGTGTGTGAGCGACAGAGTGCGAGTGTAACTGTCAGAGTGTGTGTGAACTAGAGTTTGTGTGTGTTTGTATGAGCAACAGAGTGTGTGCCAGTGTTTCTTTCAAATGTCTTCCTCTTCCACTGGTTGTCCCGACTTTAGTTTCAAAATCATCTAGAAGTAAAATTGAAACGGGATGAATGAGACTTTGAAAGCAAAAACAGAAAACTTCAAAAATGCAGGCAAAGCAAAGTTGAGTGGCAGCTCAAACCTCTTTGAGCTGAGCGATCTCTTTGCTCTCCATGTTCCTCTGGGCATGGTTTGTTATAGCCTTCACCCGGGAGGCATATCTGGTTGAAGAAACATGAAAATGCCATTTGAATAGAATTTTTGCCAAATAGAATAGAATATACTTTATTATACTTTATTAATCCCGGAGGAAATTAGGGAAATTGTGGTCAGGTGTACCCTGTTTGCTTTAACTATCTTTTAGCTGTGCTTAGATTAAGTCCACATGTTGCAATTTTAGTTGACTGGACAGTTTGGCAAACAGCTGGGTCTGTAAAATCCCAGTTTACACTGCATCATCGCCTGAAGCTTACAACCAAACCAACGATGGAATGGCTTCAAGGCAAATCTCTGAATGTCCTTGTGTGTCCCAGACTTAAACCCCATCTGTGGAGAGCCCTGAAGATCTCAGAACTTAAACCCCATCTGTGGAGAGCCCTGAAGATCTCAGAACTTAAAGCCCATCTGTGGAGAGCCCTGAAGATCTCAGAACTTAAACCCCATCTGTGGAGAGCCCTGAAGATCTCAGAACTTTCTCAAAGCATGATTCCACCTCATTGGAATCCCATGCAATTATGCGTGAATAAGTAAGTCTTCATGGCAACTATACGTGAGTGCGTGTGTTTGTGTGCGTGTTGTGTATCTCACATGAGTGAGGTAAGAGTCTCGTCCAGGTTGCACTCAGAAGGTGAGATGTTGAGGAACATGAGGGTTTTGGCATTGCCACCCAGCGAGTCCTGCATGAGCTGCGTTAGCTTGTTGTTGCGGTAGGGCACATGGGCCTGCTCCATCGCCAACGCAGAGATCACGTCACCCAGTGCGCTCAGAGACTTGTTGATGGAGTTGGCCTCCTACACATGCAGGAGAAATGACCAACCACGTGTAAACACATGCAGGCATACCAATTAGATACTTTAAAACTGAGTAAATTACTCAAGTCAAAGTTGCACACCTTGTTTTCTTGGCCAGACAAAGGGTGGCATCACCTGTATTATCATTCCTACTGATCTATGTTTGTAATTATCTTCTAGGTGTTTATAGTTGTTTATAATTGTTTTATAGGTTCATTAGTACAATCATGGCACTGTGTACAGGCGGTTTTGGACCTCCAGACCTTAAGGTCAAAGTGCACCTTGGATTACCAGCTGTCTTTTGACCTAAGGGGACAATTTTAGGTGACCTTGAGCTGGTCGTCCCGGGCGCCCGTCTTTGCCGCTCTCTCACTACCCGCCAGGTCCACGAGGTTGAGCTTCCCGAAGCTCACGGCGCCATTGGTCAGGTTGCGGCTCTCCAGCGTGATGCTGATGATCAGGTGAGAGCGAGAGCTCTCCACATTCATCTCTGCTGGCCAGCCAAGACCAGAACACAGCAGTTACCAACTGGCACGGTCATAGCACGACACAGTGAAATAGTCATAGCACAACACAGTGATAACAGTCATAGCACGACACAGTCACAACAATCATAACACAACACAGTGATAACAGTCATAGCACGACACAGTGATAATAGTCATAGCACAACACAGTCACAACAATCATAACACAACACAGTCACAACAATCATAACACAACACAGTGATAACAGTCATAGCATGACACAGTGATAATAGTCATAGCACAACACAGTCATAACAGTCAGAACACAACAGTCACAACAATCATAACACAACACAGTGATAACACCACCTCATAGCACAACACAGTCATAACAGTCAGAACACAACAGTCACAACAATCATAACACAACACAACACCACCTCGCCTAACACCACCTCGCCCAACATCACCTCGCCCAACACCACCTCGCCTAACATCACCTCGCCTAACATCACCTCGCCCAACACCACCTCGCCCAACACCACCTCCCAACACCACCTCGCCCAACACCACCTCGCCCAACACCACCTCGCCCAACACCACCTCGCCCAACACCACCTCGCCCAACACCACCTCGCCTAACATCACCTCGCCCAACACCACCTCGCCCAACACCACCTCGCCCAACACCACCTCGCCCAACACCACCTCGCCCAACACCACCTCGCCCAACACCACCTCGCCCAACACCACCTCCTCACACCACCTCGCCCAACACCACCTCACCCAACACCACCTCGCCCAACACCACCTCGCCTAACATCACCTCGCCCAACACCACCTCACCCAACACCACCTCGCACCACCTCACCCAACACCACCTCGCCTAACATCACCTCACCCAACACCACCTCGCCCAACACCACCTCACCCAACATCACCTCGCCCAACACCACCTCGCCCAACACCACCTCGCCTAACATCATCCTCCCCAACACCACCTCACCACCTCGCCCAACACCACCTCGCCCAACACCACCTCACCCAACACCACCTCGCCCAACACCACCTCGCCCAACACCACCTCACCCAACACCACCTCGCCCAACACCACCTCGCCCAACATCACCTCGCCTAACAACACCACCTCGCCCAGTTCGCTTAACAGTAATGGCAGGAACATACTGGTGGCGCCTATGTGGCGGTTGGCACAGCCCAGCTCAAAGAGGGCGAAGAGCTCGCCGGCGCTGGCCGCATGCTTCGACTCGGCCCCCTGGGCGAACACGAGCCCCTTTTTGTCCTTCTTGATTTCAATGCGCTTGGTCAGGGCCTCAGCTGGGCTCACAAATAGGTCCTGCAGCCGATCATTGTACAGCTCCAGCATAGAGGCCGAGACCTGGGGTTGGATGGGACAGGAGAGGACAGAAGAGGACAGGTGAGGACTGGAGATGAGATGTGAGGACAGAAGAGGACAGGTGAGGACAGGAGAGGACAGAAGAGGACAGGAGATGAGATGTGAGGACAGAAGAGGACAGAAGAGGATAGGTGAGGACAGGAGAGGTAAGGTTGATGATTACCTCATTGTTACATTAGATGTGCACCAAAGTAGCAGAGGTTCTCAGCCTAGTCCTCAACGCCAGGCCACTACTGACAATCAGGTGACCCTTCAAGTCAAGTGATCAGTGGTAGATTGAGAACCTCTGCATTACATGATGTGTCTAGACAAAATGGACAGAGAAACCTTAGAAACAAGGCGTAGGAGGGAAGGGAAAAGGATGGAAGGACAGAGGGAATGTTGATGTTGATCTGGCATCCTTTACTGTATTACTGTAAGTTACACTTAGATTAACTCAAACCTTGAACTCAAATTTCATCTCGTTCTCCTGGATAATTTCAAAGATCTTGCCAAAGGTTCTGGGAATTATTCCAGGGTTTTTAAGCTCTCTGTCTCCCAACATAGTGAATGTCTTCCCAGACCCAGTCTGGCCATAAGCAAAGATGCACACGTTGAAACCATCGATCGCCGATTGGATTAACCTTGAGAACAATATAGAAACATCTCCAATAAACAGGTCAGCAAGAGCAAGAGTTTTAAAACATGTTCTTTAAAGCTCAACTTAAACTGTTTTGAATCAGGAGCACAGTGCAGACAGTAAATCACAATGCCCTTGTAACAGTCCATGACAAGCTTTGAAGAACCATCTCTGGGTTCTCAAGGTGCTCAGTGTGTACAACTGTATTTGTATGGGATGTGTTTGCTGCCCTACCTGCTGGACTCCTGAAACACTTCCTCCTGTGTGCTGTCCGCAGAGAAGATCCTGTCGAACTGAAATTCTCGAGGGCCTCGAGGAGTTTCCAGGATGACTGAATAATCATCCAGGCATGACACTATGGTACAGGTACCCCTCGCCAGCTCTGCGCGTGTCTGAGGCCGTATACGGCACAACACCCGGATCTTACCTGCTCACAGGATATGCATACGATATGCAAACAATATGTATATTATATGCATTCGATATGCATGATATGCATATGATATGCATATGATATGTGACTTGATGCTCACAGAGAGCTGCTACAGAACAATGTTGGCTCACCAGATATGCATACGAGATGCATACAATATGCATATGATATGCATACGATATGCATATGATATGCATACGATATGTGACGTGATGCAACGTTGGAAACTCTTCTACCTGAATTCAAAATCACAGAGGTCATTATAATTCATGTTACGTATGAATGTGGTTCCCTTCACTCCTCCATGTGATATCGTAAGTTCCTGGGTGACGACTGCACTGATCTTGTGAGAATGTACCTTTCATGTCCTCCACCATGTTGTAGTACTTCTTCCTCAGGGTCCGCTCCGCAGTATAGTGGTCCACCATTTTCTTGTTGTCTTCCTTGACCTGTTTCAGCTGGGCACGAAAGTACAGCCACTTAAGCCCCTCCCTCAGACTTGGGTATTAGCATTCAAGCCACGCCCCCTCCAACAAATTTGCATGTGAAGTGGCAGGCACAATTATTGGTAATTCAGTATTAGCGTTAATGCATCTGATCTGGGCACAGATGTGTCATGGGATTTGACTTTATTATGTTGAAACAAAGTGCCCGGATATCCAGTGTGTCCTGCACTAGACATGCTAATGTACTGATTGTCAAATACGAAGCAAATTAACAAGATTTTCATGAGTCCCATGAAGGAAAGGGAGAACCTGAGGAGAACAGTATTTACAGTCAATCGGCCAGTACTGAATTAACACTTTACAGTGCTCACTGAAATTGAGCTGAAAGAGATTATGTCATAATTTCAGCAGTTATTCCAGCACGATTTTCAGTGAATGCTGAACTAGGATGGGACTGGACTGTGACGTAAGGTCCGCCTGGCCGTTCTGACCTCGTCTTGCAGGAGCAGCAGCTGCTGACTCACGCTCTTCCCGGCCTCGGATTTCAGGAAGTCGCTCTTTCTCAAGTTCTCCTCAAAGGTCTTCAGAGCACAGGATCAAACGGAATCAGAATGAAAGATTACACAGAATCACATGAATCTATCGTGGAGCTTCAATGGCTGCCTATAATGAGAAGCTTCCAGAAAACAGCATTTGTGAAACCACAACTTTTTGCAACTTTCATTCATTTAAAGTATGAACAGCTGTTAACATGCTGCTTTCAAATACTCCACCCCTCTGTTTAGGCTGTTTCCGTGGGCGTATGCAGTGCATGTTCAAGGGCCAATCAAAAACCATCTGATTTAACACACTAAATAAATCCAACCACTGTTTATCACATTAAACACATTATTGGTAGAACAACAAGATCAAATAAACACATGAAAATGCATAAATGTTCAGTATTATTGCTTTTCACAAAGTAAAATGTATGTATGACTTTCAAAACACATGATTTCCCCATACTGCTGATTAGCATAAACTAGATGCTGATGTTTTAAATGACTGACATGGATTTCTATATACTCAAAGAACATCAGGAACTTTTAACATCACACATGTGTGTGCGTGTGTGTGTGAGTGAGTGTGCGTGAGTGTGTGTGTGTGTGCCCATACTTTGACGCTCTCATCCAGCACTGCCAAATCACCCTGGTTGACAGACCCTGCAAGTTCAACAAGTTCAACATTAGCTCTTCAAGGCAGCTCCAGCAATCTTCTGCCAGCACGTTTATTTTGCAGTTTCTCACATGTTTGTTTGTTTGTTTGTTTGTTTGTGTTTACCATGGGTGGGTGCAGCCCCTGTTCGGATGCACTGCAGGGCCACCTGAATGACCTCACGCTTCTGCAGCCTCTCGGCAGTCAGGTGATCAGCCTCGCTGACTTCTAATTGGTCCTCCCTGTTATGGCCCATGTCAATTGTTATTAAGCCATGTTATTTGGATTTTGTTTTATGTTTGTTTCTAATGTTATGCATATTGTACCGCTGTGTTGGCTCTGCTGGGGTGGTCTCCCCCCGTGTTGATGCCAGAGCCTCTCTAGCCTCAGACACAGCCTTCAAGTTGCTCTCTGCCATCTGGTTGAACTGCTGCTTCGCCTCAGTCACCTCTGTGTAGACAGAATGGGCCTGAAGCACAGACAGCCGCACAGACGTCAGTACAGACATCCAAACAGACATCAGTATAAACATTAGTACAGACATCAGTACAGACATCAGTACAGACATCAGTACAGACATCAGTACAGACATTAGTACAGACAGACGAACAGACATCAGTACAGACAGACAAACAGACATCAGTACAGACATCAGTACGGACAGACGAACAGACATCAGTAAAGACATCAGTACAGACAGACAAACAGACATCAGTACAGACATCAGTACAGACATTAGTACAGACAGACGAACAGACATCAGTACAGACATTAGTACAGACATTAGTACAGACAGACAAACAGACATCAGTACAGACATCAGTACGGACAGACGAACAGACATCAGTACAGACATCAGTACAGACAGACAAACAGACATCAGTACAGACATCAGTACAGACATTAGTACAGACAGACGAACAGACATCAGTACAGACATCAGTACAGACATTAGTACAGACAGACGAACAGACATCAGTACAGACAGACAAACAGACATCAGTACGGACAGATGAACAGACATCAGTACGGACAGATGAACAGACATCAGTACAGACAGACAAACAGACATCAGTACAGACAGCCCAACAGGAACAAAACACAATGGTGCTCAACTGGATGTCTGAAGAAAGGTTTCAATACACAAACCAATTAAAAAACTGAATTAATTAACTAGTTGAACCTTATGTAACAAGTATGTGTCATGCTAATCTGCTAAGTGTTACTAGTGAGGGGAATGACATTGGTTTTGGTTTCTTGTTGGCTGCACCTGTGGTCTCCTCTCACCTGGTCTACTACAGCAGCGAGGAGGTGAGCGTATGGGGACTGTGCCATGGTGCTCTGCACTCCTCCCTCCATCAGCACAGAGATTTCCCGCTCTCTCTTTTGCAGACTATCTTTCAGAACCTTCAGACGGGCCTGGGCTCCCTCTAGTGGTGCTTCAGTGTTACTCCCATCCTGGAAGTGCGTGGAAACTTCACTTAATGTCAGATTTCACGTGCTAGGTTCGATTTTTATTAATGCCAGTTTGTTTGTGCATGAGAGTTAAGGATTGACTGCACTGCCTGAACAATTACCTGTGTATATATACTGGCCTTGACTATTTTGGATGCCGGGAGTCAGTTCCATTTAGTTCATTGGCTGTTGTTTAGCAAGGCATGTTTAGCAAGGCAGTTTTTTCCAGTCATGCCAGTGACTGGAGTAATAGTTTGTGGACAGTACAGCAATGGTGATGCTCTCAGAAGACCCGTATGAATAGAGGGAGGTCAACCCTCCCCTACCTTTGCTTCGGTGGCTTCTCTGGCCTGCTGGGAGGTCTGCAGGAGCTCCTGCACGCGGCCCATCTCCGCCCTTGCCATCTGCAGCTCCTGGAGAGCTGAGAGTTGCCCCGCCAGAGGTCAGCACCAGCCTCCTTCAGCCACACCGGCATAAGATGTTTTGCTAAACCGATGCGAGGCACTTACTGGATGCCTGGTGGTTGTGGAGCAGGTCTAAGCGAGAAGAGAAGAGCTCCATCATCTTGCTCTGTGAAAGAGGAACGCAGGAACATGCCATCAGGTTCCCTTCAGTCGCCCTTACAAGCATGCTCCTGATCCGAGCTTCCTCTTAACGCTCTTTAGGAACGATACAGCAGGGGTGCCTGGACGTTGTGCAGCATGCAGACCAGACGTAAAAGCAAGTGGAGACCACCACAGACTCAGAATAGCTTCTTGTTGCTGTCCAATCCAGGTGCCATGTGGCTTCGATGCCATCTACCAAGTCTGTTTAAGTGTCGCAAATATATAAGACACCCCGAGCAGTGTTATTTCTGTCTCACTTCCTGTCATGGCTGCCCTGTTGTAGCCCAGGGTAGGCAGTCTGCCTCTGGTGCAAAGGTAAGGAGACTGTTTGGGAGCAGGGGTGTGGGTGGAGCGGGTGGAGCGGGTGGTGTTACCTTCTCTCTGTCCCAGGCTGCGGAGTCGTGTCTGCTGCGCTCCTGTAGTGCCGTCTGCTCATACTGCAGCCTCTCGTTCACACGCTGCAGGCTCTGAGAAGAATCACGAGAAGACCAGACACGCATAAAGTACAGTACAAACTATAGTTCTGGAATAGTACATTAAACGCGTTGTGTTGGGAATGGTGTAAGGTGCAGATTTTTATTTGCACCTCATGCAATGAATCATAGACCTGTGGATGTCTTTGTCATGTGGCTCTGCTTTTTAAAAGGAGCCTGGAACACGAATGAGCACAATAAAGAGGTGGTGTGTGAACACACCCTGATCTCCTCCTTCCACAGGGCACTCCTGCTCTCCACCTTCTCCTGGTAGATGTGCAGCACCTTCTTCAGAGTGTTTAGCTTGGTCTGGTAATGGGCTCTGATCCTGACCACCGCCTTTTCCTGCTCAAATGCAGGCACACTTGCTGTGGACATGTATATGTGGTGTGCGTTCATGCTGCCAATCCTCCTAAAGGTGCTAACAACGAGCCTACAATCATAGAAACAGTCATGATTATCTTTTGAAGTGTGAGGTTATCAATGTTACCACGAAGTTAGCAAATGTTACTACGTTAACATGGTGTTTCTGGTGAATCCTGACTTTCGCCATCTGTGAAAAGGTGATTTACAAGATGAACTAAAACACAGCAACAATTCCACGTAGAGTATTAGGGTAGAACTCTATTGAATTACTGGTAGCTTCAGTAGTAATAACCATTACACTAGTACTCTTATTAGTAATTGTATGTACTTAGATTCCAAGCGCCAAAGCTTTTTACAGAGTACTGTCCCTTCTTGCTGATAGGTAACCATGCATAGCGCCTGTGGATGGAACATTTTTAGACCTTGAAGTCTGCTGTTCATATCTCACTATGAGACATCACTCCTACCTGGTTCTCTTGCGCTGCCGTGAGAAAGTTCTCCTCCAGCTCCTGAACCATCTCTAGATGTCTGGTCCTCATGGTCACCATGTCATTGGTGATCTGACACAGGGGCAGTAACATCAGGTAATATTGTTTCACACCCCCCAGCCCCGAGTAGTGTGTGTGTGTGAGTGTGAGCTGAGTTCTGTCTGTAAAGTGTACTGTCTGCACTTAATTGTGCGTGTTAGTCTACGTGTTTCCGTTCTAGTATCAGTTTTTGGTTACATGTTTCTAATAGCACTTAACGATATTTTGCTAAATAAACCTTACGTTTATGTTTATCGCAGTATCATCTCGGCTTTCTTGCTTCACCCTCGCCACCGTGACACCTCCCTGTTTTGTCCTGTTTGAATACACTGTGATCCTGTTCTTCCTCACAGAATTATGGATATTTTTACTCTGATTTCTGTGGACGTTCTGCAGGACTATTGTGCGAATGGCGCCGTCTAACTGTTAAAATAAACAAGAGCTTTACTTTCTCTCATCCACAAGCTTAAAAATAGACACATAGAACACTGATACCTAAAGGCAAAAGAAGGAATTACAGTCATGTGATTCCCTCTCATGCTCCAGGGACTCCCAAACTCTCCAACAATGACACGCGTGTTCCACATCCGAGCACTGACCTTTCTATGATTCAACAGAAAATATTTTGTACTTTGGAAATCTTTAATCTTCACGTCAGTAGAGTATTTTTCTATATGTAAAATATTAATCCTGTCTAAAAGTGGATCACTGGATCTAGTGATGTGGACTAGGTACTGTGGAGTAGATGTGGTGGGGTAGGTGATATGTGGTAGGTGATGTGGGGTAGGGGATGTGGTAGGTGATGTGGGGTAGGTGATGTGGGGTAGGTGATGTGTGGTAGGTGATGTGGGGTAGGTGATGTGGGGTAGGGGATGTGGTAGGTGATGTGGGGTAGGTGATGTGGGGTAGGTGATGTGGGGTAGGGGATGTGGTAGGTGATGTGGGGTAGGTGATGTGGTAGGTGATGTGGGGTAGGTGATGTGAGGTAGGTGATATGGGGTAGGTGATGTGTGGTAGGTGATGTGGGGTAGGGGATGTGGGGTAGGTGATGTGGGGTAGGTGATGGGGGTAGGTGATGTGGGGTAGGGGATGTGGGGTAGGTGATGTGGGGTAGGTGGTGTGGGGTAGGTGGTGTGGGGTAGGTGGTGTGGGGTAGGTGGTGTGGGGTAGGTGGTGTGGGGTAGGTGATGTGGGGTAGGGGATGTGGGGTAGGTGGTGTGGGGTAGGTGATGTGGGGTAGGTGGTGTGGGGTAGGTGGTGTGGGGTAGGTAGTAAACATCTCCATACTTGGGTTATACACAGTTTGGCAGAGTCATATGGGATGAAAATCTTCACGTCCAGCGGAGCTTCATCTTCTCTCCCCGCAGAGCTGACGGCTGCTTTGTTTGATTCTGGGAATCACATCATAAGAGTGTTTAGCATACAGGTATTACCTGCCGTCATTCTGATACATCTGAAGACACCACTTTACCTTTGGCTCTAGCCCTGCGGGCTGCACTGACCCAGCGCTTAAACGTACTCCACTTGCATCTTCCCTTCCTCAGCCATGATGCACCCACACGCTTCCTAGGACCTCCACATATTAGACACATATTTGGGAGGGTTTCTTTAAATCAAAGTCACCTTTTAAAAAACAGGCATCAGATAAACTGTGTAATTTGAGTTTCATAACCTAACAAATTATGTTATAAGCAAATATTAAAATATTATTCCACATCCCAGAGTAACCGCTAGCCTGCATGCTGTCTGCTCCTGTTGGTCTAAATAACTGGTTCCACATTCATAACTGGTTCCACAGTCTCCACTGATTCCACATTCATAACTGGTTCTACAGTCTCCACTGATTCCATATTCATAACTGGATCTACAGTCTCCACTGATTCCATATTCATAACTGGATCTACAGTCTCCACTGATTCCACATTCATAACTGGTTCTACAGTCTCCACTGATTCCATATTCATAATTATGCAGTTTCACACCACTGGCTGATATTTGCGTCCATCTTCTCACAGTTGGTTTCCTCTTCCCTCCGTGGTATTCTGCAGGAAACAGTTTAGGTTGTGTGATGATTCCTCCCTTTTGGGGCATGTCTACAGTTATGTCCTTATACGTACTCCGTGTGTGTGTGTGTGTGTGTGTGTGTGCACGCACCACTGCCCCTCATCCGAGTCACCTGTCTCCTGTTAGGGTTATGTGTTACATGTGTCTGTCATTGTGTTTCATGTATATAAACATGTGTCTTGTCATTAGTAGATATCAGTTGTTGATTGCGTGTGTGTTAAACGTATGAATGGCGCTCTCCGCTATTATATATGTTAATAAAGATGTTTGTGAGAGCGTGTGTGTCTCGGCATCCTGCCTTCTCAGCATCACAGGTTGAGGTTTACCTCTCTAGTTTTATTAATCAGGCTACAGAGCAGGTGAACTACTTACTTCAGTTGACTACAGGTAAATACTTACCTGATTTGAGTTGCTCTAATGTAATGTAATGTAATATAATGTAATGTAATGTAATCAAAGGTAAACTAATCTTCCTGTTTTTTTACTCTTTCTCTGTAAATTCCATATAGTAGTAGGTACAGACATTAGGTATTATCCCAAAACAAAGGCTCCTTTATTTATTTGAATTTATAGATTTTTATTATTATGAAAATACATGTTAAAACTTTTATGCATGTACACTTTTAATTGTAGGTTGTTAACCACTGTATTTGGACCCACATTTACTAGGTTACTAGTTTAGAAATAATCAGTACAGATTAGACACAATGTGAATATGAATATATGAAATGTGGACACATTTAAGGAGTTTGTCAACATATAGTAACTGTATTTTCCATACTGTGGTCTTTAAATATTATTACCAAAACGTTTTTACATTTAGCATAATTTCCTGCCTGTTTGGCTAACTTCACAGTGTTCTGGGAAATACCTTGTTTACTATTTAAATCCTTTAGAACTAGTTAGGCAGGAATTAGAGGGAAGTGTGAAGACGCTTGGTCTGTTCCAGTAAGGCCACTACTTTCCCAGTCCTCCCAGTCTTCCCAGTCTTTCTTTTGCCTGTAATTTTCTCTAAGAGAGGCTGTGACGTCATGCTGCTAGTTTCTTCCCAGAGTGTCCAATGTACAAGGGGGAAAAGAGGGAAAAGAAAACACGTAAAATTGTATATGTGTGTGTGTGTTAGGTTTATGTGAATTTGCTTACAAATTTTTAGATTAATTTGATAAAATGAGAAATTAGAACTGGTATAAAAGTGTAGTCTACTATAGCTGGTTCCTTTTAGACAGCTGTTATTTTTCTATATTGATCAGGTAGGATTATGGTCCGATACCAACTGATTATGGTCAAGAACAACCTTTGACATCCAAAGGGCTGTTGGAGCAGGCAGGACATTAGTCTAACTGAAATCCACCGCGTTAGCTCACTGGTTAGGCTCTATGACCTGCAGTTCAACTCACCTGTGCCCGCCTCCTGGTCCAGGTGAGTCTTCTGCACGTTACAGGGTCGGGGGTACTGAAGCTCCTCCCTCAGGTCTGGCACGGTGCCTGGTAGCTCCGCCCCCACGCGCTCTGGCGGCGCCGCTCGCACTGCTCTGGAGGATGGCCCCGCCCCCTCCTCGTTCTGGGACGGGTTGGTGGTGACCCACGCACCTGCGAGGAGCGATCGTCTGTCAGGGCACTACTGCAGGGTACTACTGCAGGGTACTACTGCAGGGCACTACTGCAGGGTACTACTGCAGGGTACTACTGCAGGGCACTACTGCAGGGTACTACTGCAGGGCACTACTGCAGGGCACTACTGCAGGGTTAGGGTTAGCGCATATACTACTGCGCATATACAGTGTGTGTGTGAGAGAGAAACACAGGTGACACTGCTGCACAGAGGTGAACTTCTCATTAACATAAACTCTGACTGAAGACCTCCCACTCCCACTTCAAACTTATTGCATCACCTGATGATACGTAAGTGGTGTGTGTGTGCGTGCGTGTGTGCACTCACGTTGCTTAGCAGCCGGGGCAACCGTGTGATTTCGTAACTTCCTCCCCATGAAGTTTAGAGACAGGGTGGTGTTTCCTGCACCTGAGCTAACGTACATGACGACCCCTTGCGTGTGCGAAGACCCCTTGCGTGTGCGAAGACCCCTTGCGTGTGCGAAGACACCTTGCGTGTGCGAAGACACCTTGCGTGTGCGATGACCCCTGCTTTAAAAAGACAGAAAAGCAAGGAGGCAAGTGAGACGCAGACAAAGAAAGAAAAGTGTGCTCCCCTCAGGTAGTGCAGAACATAATTGCGCTTTATGTGTCTAAAGCAAAGCCTTAAACTACAGACTCACATCTTTACTATGAAACCGGTTTCAGTTTGAAAGGTTAAGAGCAAGTTGGAATGGTGAGAATGGTGAGAATTCTCTTCAAGCGTCAGTACATTGGAACGAGGCTCTTAAGGGAGCAACACCCTCAATACCAGGGGTTAAAAACACAATGGATCAAATGAAAGAAGTATAGAATGAGTTAAAAAGCTGAATTACCTCTCTGCAGCGTTGGCTGGTGTGTCCGTGCGGCTGCTGTGTTAGTAGTGGGCAAAAGCAGCAACTAGACAGCTAGTCCTTTACTGAGGATCTGAATTCACATCACTCTTAAAATATTAAAGTCGTGGATGAGGTTTCAGACAGTATTACTTCACCTGGTGGGCCAGTGCAGGCTAAGGAATGTCATCGGGTTTCCAGTGTGTGAGATAGAGATTGTAACTAGATACATACAGGCCGATCTCTCTCTCTCTCTCTCTCTCTGTCCCTCCCTTCTTCCCTTGTTCTTCATTCTTTTAGGTTATGTGTCTCTATTAAATATATTTATGCTGATTTGTTCTCCTTTAACTTCAAATGTGCTTTAGCAAAATGTGCCTCCAACCAAGTATATGAGTAATGTAGGAAATAAGGTCTGCGTGCATCGCTTTCTAACAGCAGGTAGTGGCTCACGGTGGACAGGTGAATCAAATTACCTAAGGCATAATGCAAAAGAACATAAAATGCAAGCAAAGAAAGTACCGTGTATTGTTTTAGAGTGCAATAGCCACTCAAAAGAGACATCTCACATGTCCAGATTCACCCTGGTCATATCTTTCTCCCGAGCAGTGGGACCTTCTAGCAGAAATCTGTGGATGTACTGGACAACGGATGTATAGTAGCTTGATTGCTTTGAAAGCCCCAGGAGAACAAATGTGTTATCAGTCTGTGCATATCTAGCAGTTTTGTTCCAACTGACTGCAGTATAGGGGGCTGAATGCTGACCGCTGGTGTTCATATAGAACTGATCCATATGTGCAAGACCACAGCTCACTTGCATCGCTTTGACTCCAGGCAATACAAACTAGCAAGTGGCAGACTGCACAGAGCTCAAGGTGTTTGTTCTGCACACCTGTCTGTTTAGGTGGCACTCGCCTAATCAAGTTCGGGAAGAAGATCTTAGCACGTGCAACGTGCAGTCACACCCGTCGGCTCTGCATGGGGACGCAATCCAGGCATGTACACAGAGACGTAGCCTTTTTCTTTGCCTTAGCAGACATTTTATGGCGTCATAATATGGCGTTCGAGTGTAGAATGCTGGTTGCCAGTACATGGAATTTTAAAGGTGAAACAACTTTTCAAGTTGTGCATTCTTGATAAATCATGCGATATATAGCCCCCAAAGTCAAGTGAAAGGAGAAAGTAGCCTAGCTCTTTGTTACTCAGCAGAATGAATGCAAACCTCAAGGTGCAGACTCTAACGAGCTTTCTAATGTTGCGCTCTTCATCAGTAATACAACTTTTGAAAGGAAAAACCATAAGAACATTAATCAGAACTGAGGGTGAAATTATTTATTTATGTATCTAAAATATATATTTGTTTGTTTGTTTGTTTGTTTGATACATTTAAATAACGCCTTTCTTGTACCAAAGTTTGCTTCACAAAACGCTGGAGGGGAGAAGGAGAAGCAGATCAGACATGCAGAACAGAGCTGAAAGAAAAGGGAAGATTTGAAATCTGACAGATCTAATGTTGTTTAAACCAAGAAACGTGGGGGAGAAACGTCGCCACTGGGTCAACAGGAAGTTTAGTACCATTCCCACCATGAGCACAGTCATCCATATTTTCAATGTGGCTGTGTGAGTGTTTTTCATTTTGGACACGTGGATTAGCGCAGTGAGTCAAGCCTGATGGGAAACAGATACTTTCGCTGGGCGGCAAGCTAACTCGCTAACTTAGCTAAGCATTCGGCATTCAGACACTGAAATGTGACACTCTCCTTCCCTTTGTGCATTATGCCTTCTCAGTAATGACATAACTTACAAACTGCTATTATTTGCTTATATATTCAATATGAATGACTAGTTAGACAGAAAGACTAATGTTAGAGTTAAAACATAGTGTATATAAACACACACATTAACAGGTTCCCAACACATAGTCTCTGCAACTTGCAATGACAAATTAAAGGATGTGGATGAACAAGCAAAGAAAGAAGGCTGTAAAACCGGTATCACAGCAACATGTAGCAACACAATGTCATAGCAACATTAAGGACAACAGGTGTCATAGTAACACTGAGGACAACCAATGCCGTAGCAACATTGAAATGAGGATATGGCATTGAAGCCAAGTTGACAGCCCAGTGCAATAGCAGTGTGGTATGGAGATGTCAGTGTCAAAGAGGCAGATAAATGTGAATGGGATTAGTTAATGGGATTAACGATTAGGGATTAGTTTAAGTGATTTACAAAGTCAACAGCATTATGGTGACTTTGTATCAATTCACATGCCATGTTGACATGTTGTCCGATTGGTTTAGACATAATGGAGGGGTGGGATTATGCTATGGTATTACTCAAGATTGGCAGAGCAGGTGAAGCGCTAATCTGTGCCTAACTGCCCCAGCTGCTAATTGCCCATCACACCTTTTAGGGCCACCTTCTCAGACTCAGATTAATCCTATAAGGTTAGACTAAATTGTGTTTCCAGTGGTGATTCACCACTGGCACCACCATTTAATACTCATCGTAATCCAGTACGGGAAACCAGCCCATATTGGCTTCACCAAGGTGCCTGCAGGGTCATATCCCTCCTAACAAAGTGAATGACAGGGTGGGGCCAAGCACGTCAAACGTAATCAGAATTTGCTTCAAAGGCATTATGCAACACACAAAAACTACAGTATGAGGTCAGGAGTAGTGTAGAATCTACACTCTATATTCATTCAGAATATAGATGAACTATAAAACATACACAGAAAAATATAATTTCCTGTGCTATTGTTTTATTGTCTGTAGTGTGTTTATTTATACCTTAGGTACAGTGACATGCATAAGATAATTGACGCCAGTAAAAGAATTTAAAAGTAGACTGGATGCCATCAACTGGGTTCCTCTACTTTATCAGAGCTAGTAGATGAGGTATTTTAAAAATGAAGATTGAAGATATTTAAAAAATGAAGACACAACACAACAGTTCCTGCAGGTTTAGGCTTGTTGGTTGCATAATGTAAGCTAGTGCCTTTAAGACAAGAAAGAAATGTCGAAATGTACAAATTTCCCTTTGAATCAACTATCCAGGGCGTCGACTCGCTTTTACGATTTTTTTGGTTCCTGGTTTTCTGTGATGAAAAGGAGCAGCAATGACGCCTAACCACGCCCACGAACTAAAATGTCTAGGCAACCCAAAAAATCGTAACACCTTTTAGGTCAGGGTATATAAAGGCGTCTGTCTGCGCCCGTCTTGAGACTTCGCCGTCAGAGGAACTTTAGGTAAGTGTAGACCACACGTGTGTCCGACTCGAAATATTCTGTGGGATATATGGCTATTTGAAAGATTTTGCCTCATCGCTTTTTGCATATCAGCAAACATTTTTATGTATTTCGGAACGCTGCTAGGAGCAAATCAGACTTTTTCCTCTCTTCTCAAACTAGGTGTGGTCATCGCTTCCGTATCTTTTAATAATGAGGTAGTGATGGATCGTTAAAACTTTACTGTTGCTATAATAATACTATGAATAAATGATTTTGATGAAAATCTCTCTGTCGACTACGCCCACATAAGCTCGAACGAAGCTTTACAAAGTTACTGCAGGGAGGTGACGCGTCTTCTGGGGACATGCAATAACAGTTTGAGCGGAATTTCTCAACTTTGCAAAATCGCTTTGTTCTAACTTCAGCTTTGGGATGAAGGGTTGAGAGTGGCAGACTGCTATTGCAGGATGCGCGTGCATAAGAAATGAGTCATCGGGAGTTGACTTTAGATTTAACTGTTTAAGGAATTGCATCCTTGTGTAACGCCATCTGTCTGTCAGGTTTAGCTGTTTCTGCCCAGCAGTTTTTCAGTTTTCTGAATTGATGTTTATATTGTGGAAAACTTAAGTTTCATTTTTTTCAGATAACATCCAAAATGTCCCTCATCAGTGAGCTTCTGCAGCAGACTGTATATTTCCATGAAAACGCAGTAAGTTTCTGTAATGGTTGCTTAAAAAAAAAGACCCATCTTTTTTCCCTCACAGTGGAAAAACACATGCAGAGGGAGAGAGAGAGAGTGGGGTGTGGCAGCCTCAGCTATGGTAGAGTGGGAGTGAGAGAGTGATTTGACCAAATTACAGGGGAGGGGAGGAAAATGGGTACAGAAGGTGGAAGAGGGAAGGAAACTGAGACAGCGTGTGGGTAAGTACGCACCCACAACATTTACAGCTGTATGAGTCAGACTTAAGCAGAGTTAATGCCTTCTCCTCCTGTTTGGAGCCAAGACCCCAACAACAAACTTTATGAAATTCAGCCACTATTAAATAAAAGGACAAACTACAAACACCTTTCTAGAACAAATCAGACAATCTACACAAGGTGCCGCATAGGTCATTCGAACTTAACTCATCAGTTCATATGAACAAGGGACGAAGTACCAACTTGCTATACATGCAACACCCCACTAACAATAAAACACATCCTCACCGACTGCCCGGCTCTTAACCACGTCAGAACATCACGTTATCACGTAAAGAACATGAGAGAACTTTTTGAAAAGAACTCACCAGAGAAAATACTGAACTTCCTAATGGACATAAACTTGAAACACCAACTTAAATTTTTCTTGACCTTTTAATTTTAAACTCTAATTTTTGACCAGTCTCCTCCTTCCTGGACATAATGTGACCAAGTGTATGCCACAAATAGCCAAATATGTGCTGAAGTGGCAGTAAACCTCCAACAAACAAACAAATCTCTGCCCGTGGGCCTGTTAGTGTTGCGCCCTGTGTTAATCTGGTTAGCTGTAGATTTGTCACACACCATTATCTTTTTCTTGACTGAGTGCATTGTTGTGTGATTTGCACTATATGTGTATGTTAGGATAGTTGTGTAGCCTCTCTAAGGGAAACATAAGTGATGGGGTGTGTAAGAGGGAGAGATGTTCTACAGCATGCTTGTGTATAGCAGTGTAATGGTGTATGCCTGTCTGTAGGGTTTTCAAGGCACCGTGAAGCCATTTGCTCAGTTCAGCGCTAGCGGAGATGCTGCTGTGCTGGACAAAGCCATCAAGGTGAAGGGTGAGTGTTGATGTAACAGACCTGTTCACACAAACCAGCAAAGAAGCAACCACTTGTTGCTTCTATGCTTATTGCTGTATTTTTGTTTGGTGTTTGACTGCCTGTTGCTGGTATTTGCTGTATTGGTGGTCTTGACTGCATTGTGGTTGTGTCCCAGGTGTGGACGAGCCCACCATCATCGAGGTGCTCGTGAAGAGGAGCAATAGTCAACGTCAGCAGATCAAAGACGCGTACCAGCAGGCCGCCGGCAAGGTCAGTCCTGTGGAGCCTGCCGGCCCCCGGTCAGCTGGCCAACTCATCACCATGCACAAGCGTGACGTGTTACGGCCAATCAAAGAGGCTTGTTTAATATCTAGTGTCAGGAAAGCCCCACACACCACACCCTTGTTCACTCATCTATCCCGGCACTGAGACTTTTGTTTGAACACGCACACAAAACAAGCTAAGCTCCAGCCACAGTGCATGGGCATATAAACCCCCCTGTGTCCCGTGTGCAGCCCCTGGAGGAAGCTCTGAAGTCGGCCCTCCATGGAGAGCTGGAGGACGTGGTCCTTGCCCTGCTGAGGACTCCAGCTCAGTATGACGCCCAGCAGCTCAAACTGGCCATGAAGGTGACGCACCACATCTGTGCTCCCGCTGCAAAAACCGTCCCCACTGCACCAAAGGGCAGGTTCCTCTGAGGTTGACCGGGCACAATGAAGCAAGCGCAGCTGTTAAATGTGCTGTTGCAAGGCTGGGGTTGCGGAATCTAGTTTTGGACCGGGAGGTGTTGGAGTTGGGAGCATGTGGTGATCTCTAGCACATACTGTCCTGCTCTTTCTCCAACTCTCTCCTCCTCCCTCCATCCAGGGCTTGGGCACAGACGAGGACACCCTAACGGAGATCTTGGTCTCCAGGAGCAGCAGAGAAATCCAAGATCTTAAGGTGGCCTACAAGAATGGTGAGCTTGATTTGCATGTGCACTGGTTCATCAGGCAGTTTTCAGCTTCAGCTGTGAATGTGCATTTGGCTGTATGTGGTCTAATTTGGCAGTTTGGCTAACCATTGCTGGATCACATTCTGAACACATGATGCAGCGATTCTTATAAACGCGCTCAAATTTAAATATCTGTTTGTTTTGTAGAGGAAATGCTGACCTCATGTTACACAGTTCAGTGTGACTCATAATTGCAAATGTACATTATTTCATAAATCCTGTTTTTTCCACTGCTGCTCATTTGAATTAGTCCTTTGCCTATTCCTCACATATTTGGGATCAAAGAGCCTGAAACTCAATCATCTCAATATTTGTACACAGTATGGGTAATACATGCCAATACATCGTTCCAAATCAATAAATATTTGAGTAATTCTCTTGAACCTTGGCGGGAACATTCACTGCCAGACTGCGTTATCCTGCTCTGCCAATAGGGGGCACCAACATCCTAATCAAATGTTCAAATCATGCACGCAACAGTCCTAGAGATTTCACGAATGGTCTCAAATTGGACGATTGGCCTTTCTTGGACTGGTGGACTTGGCTGTGGGGGATGGTATTACAGTGACTGGGCATTATTTGCATAATGGTGCTTGAACCCCAGGATCCGCTTCCAGGTATATAAATATTCATTTTTATTCATATCCCACTAGAATTCAAGACTGAGCTGGAGAACGACATTAAGAGCGACACGAGCGGAGATTTCCAGAAAGCCCTTCTGGCTCTCTGCAAGGTGGGTTCAGTTTAGCCATGAACGGGTCGTGGACGTGGGTGTGGTGCCTGCTCGGGTGACAAATACTTTTTTTTTGCTCTCCTCTTGCAGGCTGCCAGAAGTGAGGACAAGACTGTGCAAGACAGTTTGGCAGACCAGGATGCCAGGGTGTGTGTGTGTGTGTGGGTGGGAGGCGGGGTTAGTGTGTATGGGCAAAGGGTCTGGGTGCTCACAGATAATGAGATGTGCATGTCCGTCTCCCACTCTAGGCTTTGTATGAGGCAGGAGAGAAGAGGAAGGGCACCGACTGTGCAGTGTTCATCGACCTCCTCACCAGCCGGAGTGTTCCTCACCTCCGAAAAGGTACTGACCGAATTGCAAATCGGTCCTCTGTCTGAAATATCCGGCTTCGTTGGGAAAACTTCGCTGTGTCTTGTATCGCCTTGTTACTGAGAATGAGATGCCCCAGGATTAACCTCCCCTGTGTGTGTGTGTGTGTGTGTGTGTGTGTGTGTGATGCTGTTTGCCCTCCAGTGTTTCAGATGTATTCCAAATACAGCAAGGTAGACGTGGCCAAGGCGATCGACCTGGAGCTGAAGGGCGATATCGAGAACTGCCTCATTAGCATTGGTAAGAGATTCATCTCCGTCCTACCATTACCAGGACTGTTGAGTAACTTTGTGGACAGTGATTGGTCACTGGCTATATAATGTAGCTGGCTACGATGGCTCAGTGACGCGACCACAGTTGCTAACTAACCACTGCCATGGCAACCTTCCTGAGGTCTTGGTGGTTGGCAGACTGCAGTATAAAACTATTTGAGAAGTGAAATGGTCACACCATCTCATCTGCTTGTGTTTAGTTCATTTGAGGTGAGGTTCACTTTTCTTTGCGCGTCCCTGCTGTGTGTCTGGCTCTAGTCGTTTAAAACCTGAGCGTGATCATGCAGGGCAGGTCATGTGTGAAGCGGTGTCGGTCGCAACAGGAAACCAGACCATATTTGAGAATGAACATGTCGAGTTTCTTGTTTAGGACACGAGATTGCTTTCTAAACTGTTTTTTGATTTGAAAGATTTTTCAAATCAGCCCAAATTGAATCTTCCAACACTTTTTTATTTACTCCAGAGCCATGTGGCTTAGCCTCATAACTTGTCCATTTCTTTGTGTTTGTGTATTTGCTAGTGAAATGTGCTGGAAGCAAACCTGCATTTTTTGCTGAAAAACTCAACGCCGCCATGAAGGTAAGTGTGCAGACACGTGTTCCAGATCTTCACCGCCTCTTCCTGCATGCTGTATATAGTCATGTCCATGTTGCTGATGAACGTCTGCGTGTGCATGTAGGGTTCTGGCTATAACGGCAAGATTCTCACCCGAATCCTGGTCAGCCGCTCGGAAATAGACTTGGTGCAGATCAAACAAGAGTACAACAAAAAGTATGGCAAGACCCTCTACAAAGACCTTCTGGTATGTTTTCAAAACATGATTGCACATGACTGCTGCATTAATACACAAAACTATTACAAGAGTAAGTTATGTTCCAATACATTATTTCCTCGGCTTGAAGCTATGATCTGTCATTTTAGGATGAAACTAAAGGGGATTACGAGAAGATCCTGCTGGAGCTGTGTGGAGGTGACCAGTAAAACCATCTCTACTCTCAACAAAAGATGGAAATCTTTACAAAGCTTCTTATCCACAGAAATGATTGGTAGACATCGACGATCTTAATAAAATGATTTTTGGTGCCTATTGGGTTTGTTGTCTCAAACATATTGAAGATTATAGAGCTTGTCTTAAAGGGGTAAATAATGAGTAGCTGTTTGGGGCAGATGTGATCGGGGCTTTGAGGCGGGGCACTGCTGTAATGAGGGTTGGCATTCTGTATATGCATTCTTGTCCCCTGAAATCATTCTGAACGCAGACAACACCCTGCTGTTTGCTTACCGAACACTAGCGGCGCTTCACACTTTGAGCCATCTCCACCCGAAGCAGAACAAAGCACATCCATGTTTGTTCAGTCTCTATTGGTTTTAGGAATGGGATGGGTGTATAAAATTATTGCAAAAGCAGTTTATCAGGTTATGAAGTTTGGAGCCTCTAAATGGTGAAAATGGGAGAAACCTTCAGCAGGGACAGCGTCTGCTACACATCTGGGAATAATAAATTTACAAAATTGATGCCTGATGCACACAGTGAAATAAGGAAGTGACCAATATGATTACTTTTTAATGTGCATACCATTAAACAGCTGTGATTGCTGTCTTAACTCAGGCCTTGATCCATGCATTTATTACTACTAGACTGAACTACTGCAACACTGTTCTGTACTCCCAGCCTCTGGGCTTAACCTTCCTCTAGTGTTAGGGTTGTGACTGACCTGTTAGTAGGTTTAAAATGCATAGAAGTACTACATTAATTTGTTTATTGCATCAAGACTTTTTGTCTTTCAGTAACTTCTATATAAACAAAATTAATATTTTGTTTTACTAAGTTATAAAATGTGCTTGTTAAAATTATGACCTTTATGTTGTTGGAGTCAGTTTCAACTCTTGGAAAACAATTGCCAAACACACACTCCAACATCTCCACTAGTTACTCGATCAGTTGCCTAAACGATATAAAGCACTTCTCCAGGCTGTCTATGGTCTTGTAAGGTCAAGACCTTCTTACCTGCTCTCCTTCACTCATATCTTCACATTCACTCAAAAAATAAACATTTTCTTGGCTCGGAGGATCAGGGCAGGCAGCACTGGGAATGCTGGGAAGTGGAGTTCCAGAGGTCAGGTCACATGACACTGTGATACTGTGTCTTTATTTTATGTGAAATCTATCCATTTTACTGCATTCTTAATGTGTATCATATTTAATATACTGTGACCTTGGATATGCTATTATTACTGTCTGGTCACTGGCTACAAATTCTCCAACTTTCCATTCAACTCAAAGTGACTTAAGTCAGTCAAGCTAATGCATTAAGTCATAAATCTCCTGTAGTTTGGAATTTTTGTATTTCCTTTAGTCAGATGTGCTGGTCCATACTGCTCCACAACTCTTTTGTTGCTTAAGGAAATGTGGGTTGTCAAAAGCCATTGTAACACAAATGACTTACATTACACCATATAGCAAGAAAAGGATGTTGTAGAACCCATACTCAGGTCACCATACTCAGGTCACTGAATGTTTAAAATCCAGATTCATTCAGACTTTGTATTGCCACACTGCATATCCTCAGGCATGTGAACATACAGTTTGAGTTTCTGATAATGAAGAAACTTCTTTTGCAGTAAAATATTTTTATACAACCACACATTTAATTAATGAAATATTTGAAATAAACATGTTTGTGTTTTTGAGTAGATGTACTTCACAAAAGACTTCTGGGACAAGAGAACATGACATTTAGGGCGGGATATTCCAGCTAGTGTTCTAATAAACGAATTAGATCTGGTTTACCATAAACCAGAAAACCAGCGAATACTGGTAAATGTATTAAAACAGTCCTTTAACACCTGTGTAAAATCACAAGTTTGACAAGGTGGCGCTGTTGATGAGCCGTAAACAGCGTTGAATTGACGCGAAAATGCTGATTGGTCCGGGGAGCTGTGACGTCACGACACGGAAGTACCGAGGGCTGGAAAACACTCTCCACGAGAAGGGTGTGCTGCGGCGAGGGAAGGGTGAATAAGACATTGACCCGAAAAAGCACTTTCACTCGGGTTTAAGCTGTATCCAGTAAGCAGTGTGTAAAGTTTACTGTGTCAGTAAATACAGTCGGTTGTTGTTGTTCAGAAGCACGCGACCCATTTAGTGTTGAGTTATATTTGGAGCTGGTTAGCGTGTTAGCTAGTTAGCTAATTAGAAAACATATGGCATGCCGGTATGGGGTAATAATGATCTGTTCGTTGCTTTAGCTGAAATGTTGATCGTGTTGACTGTCGCATGTCTCTTTCAGTAGTTTCAGCTTCAGTATTTAATGTAGACGAAATGCTGAAATTTGGATAATTTGCTTTCATTGTATATGTCGAGTTTGTTCTTTAAGCGATGGAAATTGAATGAATGAACTGAGACGTCACGGGAATAAAATAAAAGATAGGCTAGCTACTTTAAGATGCAAAATTAGGTCAGATGGATACCAATTTCCAGAATGTTGTCTGTCGGTAAACTTGAAAGTTGTAACTGCTAAGAAAATACAGTTCCATCGTTCTCTTGACGGTGACCTTCAGTAACTTAGCAAGCTGGCTAAAGCAGTTTACCTCGAACTGAAATCAACCTGGTCTCACCACATTCCTTAATTTACGTATTTGTTTATTTATTTATTTGTTGTCCAGAAAGGACCATGAGATGAGCTCCGCTCTGCGTTTACTCCGTCCACTACTCCGCGATGAACGACAAGTTGGTGTTCTTGGGACTGCTCTACTTCGTGCAGGGCATCCCATATGGCTTGCAGTCCTCCCTGCTCCCTGTCTACCTGCGCGGCGCGGGTCACTCCTTCACCCGCATCAGCCTCACCAAAGTCCTCTACCTGCCCTGGGTGCTCAAGGTGCTTTGGGCTCCTCTGGTGGACCGGACGGGCACCAAGCGCTGCTGGCTGGCGGCCACGGTGGCCGGCCTGGCCCTGACTTGCCTGGCCAGCGGCAGCCTCTCGCCCGAGTCGCAGTACATGGGCGTGGCGGCCTGCCTGCTGGCCATGAACGCGCTGGCGTCGGTGCAGGACATCGCGGCGGACGGAGCGGCCGTGCGTCTGCTGCGGGGCCAGGGTGAGCTCGGCCTGGGCAACACCGCGCAGGTCGTGGGCTATAAGGCCGGCTCGGTGTTCGCCGGCGGGGGACTGCTAGCCGTCATAGACGTGGCTGGCTGGAGGTGGATGTTCACGCTGCTGGCGTGCGTGTACGCCGGCGTGGCGCTGTTTGTGTGGGGCGCCCCCGTGCTGGACGGCGAGCCTGGCAGGACGCCCAGTGAGACGCGGAGGGGGTCCCGGGATACAGCACGTCCCTGGAGGGTTTGGAAGAAGCTGATGGCGGTGCCGGGAACGCCATGGACAGTACTGTATGTGCTTACCTATAAGCTAGGTGAGTGGAGGAACCTGCAGTGTGTGCTACACAGATGCTACACTAAACATCTTCATGGCAGCAGTTGAACATTTATATTATCGGGGACTATTTTTGTTTGTCTTTGGGAAAACATTTAGAACACTTTGGGCAACACAATTAATTTGCATAGATGAGGGAAACCTAACTTATAGTGGACTCTCGTGTTACAGAAATAATTGCTGTAGTCTCATGTATATGTATGATATTGCTTGCTACGTAGTTGTCAATGAAGTGTTTATATTGTGGTTTTGAGTTACAGCAATTCTAATGGTCAGTAATTGTTTCGAACAGCCGATTGCAGAATTTGAATACGTTCATTCAGATGCTCATATCAGATGCTCTTGTGCGGAACGACCTGAGAAAGGTGCACAGTAGAATTACCAAGTACACACAGACCTTCCAGACATCCAGAATCTAAAGAGCTTAACACAGAGTTCTCATTTCTGATAAGTACAGAGTAGCTACTAAAACATCCGGAGGTGAACTTCCTCTTTTTGTTGCTAAAGCACTTTGTTGTGCTTGTCAGAATGGCTACTTTCCCTCTGCGCTTCGATCCTAAGGGGCCTCGGTACGTAGCGCCGCACGCAGGCGTGGCGCGTCAGCCCGGTGTTGGGTTCTGCTGAGTCAGCGTGGCTTTTGCGGCGACGTAGAAGAGGCAGGGTCACGTGACCAAACGGATGAGACAGCTGGGTCGTCTTTAACCTCCAGGGCCGTTTTGCCTTCAGCCTGAGTGTCCGTGCACACGCTTCACTTCAGTCTCACTCCGTAGCCGCTGTTTGCTCCTGATCGGTTGCACATTGATTTTGTAACCGATACGGATGAGAAGTTTCTGGAATTCCTATGCCATTAAGATTCTGCCTTTAGGCTTAAAGCCTGAACCCTTGAAGAATTGTTACCTACCTTCGACCCCATGAAAAGATATCATATATCCCACCCCCACAGTCCACCCCAAAAGTAGATATATAACACTGCCGCAATGTGTGTAGCGTTCTGCATATACTGGCATTCACTTTTCACTATGCAAGATTCTTTCTATAGGGAACATGTTAAAGGCCATCTTTTATAGTGGAATTTTAATGGTGAGGTCCTTAAATGCAAATGGCCTGATGGTGGCGCCAAAAATACGATGGCTAATGATCTCTCCAAACAGTGAGAGCTCAGTGCTCTGTTGGCTACTTGGTTGATGGCCAGCTGGCTATTGTAAACAAGCCTGAGGCTTCAACGTTATGATGTTAGCATGCTAAACCCTCAATATACTGAAAGCTGTAGAATGGGTATTTACTAGCCTAAACTATGATGCTCTGTGTGTAACTTTATTATACACACAAAACATCCATCCATCCATTTTCATCCGCATATCCGGGTTCGGGTCGCGGGGGCAGTAGCCTAAGCAGAGAGGCCCAGGTTTCCCTCCCCAGCCACCTCTTCCAGCTCTTCTGGGGGGATACCGAGGTGTTCCCAGCCGAGAGTCCTGGGTCTTCCACGGGGTCTCCTCCCAGTTGGACATGCCCGAATGTGGCATCCGGACCAGATGCCTGAACCATCTCAACTGGCTCCTCTCTATGTGGAGGAGCAGTGACTCTACTCTGAGCCTCTCCCGGATGACCGTACTCCGTACCTTATCTCTAAGGGAGAGCCAGGACAGAGCCCGGAGGTCTATCACCCTCATGGACTAACAATCACCTTTCATTGTTTTGTTTCTTTAGGAAATATTCTACTAATAATTATGGGTTAATCATTGAATATCAGAAAAATGTAGCTAATTCTGTGATTCCTTTTTTGATCTTTGCCTGTGATGGCCCTTAGAGATGTCCTAACTTCCCTCCTCTAGAGATTACTACGGTCTACCTTTTCATCGGAAGAAGTTCTTCCGTTCACCACAAGATGGCAACCTTTCCATTTCTTTGCTATTCCATAACAGCAGCCGTTGTTGTTGTTGACACGACGCCGAGGTGTGAACTGATACATGCTGCTTCGTGCGAGGGGGTTTGACCCAACATGGTGCTGTGTCTGTCCAGTTACTCATTGTGTTTCTTGTGTTTTACAGAAGTGGAGTTAATTTTAGGAATTCCGCATTTTAATGTAGTTCTGTGGGTCTCTGGTCACGAGAGGCAGCGGGCCTGATCTCACGAGAGGCAGCGGGCCTGATCTTACTGAATGACTGACTCTCCATTTGCTGAATTTGAATTTTGGCAGCAGAAGGGGATTATTTAAGGATTAGACCCTCTTTGTGTCTGTAGCGTTTTCATCAAAACCGAAACACAAAATATGCACCCATTGTTCGCCTGTCTACATCTGTGTGTGTGTCTGTGTGTACATGTGCTCATGTATGTGCACTCTGTTTGTTTTTTGTTTGTTTGCATAAATAATGCTTGAATTAATTATTTTGCAACCATGTATTTGCTTAGATTAGGGATGTGTGTGGGTGTAAGTTTTGAGTAGTTGTGAAACAGACATATAGTGAGAGACAGACAGACAGAAAATTGCAGATGGCACAGTAATCGGATGAGACCGTGAAACGGGGAGGACATTTAATGTAGAAGCACCCTTAATCTTAATTCTCCTCATCAGACTGCTGTTCCTCTCTGTTCTACCTTCTCTCTTGTGAAACAACAACTTCCTGAAAGTAACTGAGCGATATTTATCATCTCTGTAAAACTCTAGAAGTGCTGTTACAGTGGACTGAACGTCTTCATGTAAGTCTCTGAATAAATAAGTCTTTGCAATTATTGAAGTAGACAGACGGATCGGACTGAATCTCCTGCAAGGAAACTGTAGAATGTCTTGAGAGTTATGACCCACTAAGATCAGTCAGACACAGTTCCTTAGAAATGTTTTGGGCCCCACTGAAAACCATATTTATCTGGATTACAAACCACACATTGTTCCTCCCGTTATTTTTATTGCAAACGATGAGCTCTATAGTGTTATTTGCAAAGTCGGAATAAAAAAAATAAATTGGGGAACCTCTGCATAAGTGTCCCACCCCAGCAGCCCATACTTTCTGCTACATTGTGCGCAGGGACGCTGCTTTTAGTCTGCTCGGCTTTGAGTGACGTTCACCTGGTCGTGCCGGCAGAACAGCCCGGACTTTGAGTTTGGCAATGTAAGTGGAACTGAAGCTGCTCCACTTAGCATGTCATCACTCCCACAATTCATTGCTGCCATGGTGCTTGTTGGCGGTTGGCCAGCATTATGTCTGCATCATGCGTAGCATTTAGAATTGTGCTCAAAGCCTCCAACTGACCACAAAACGCTATCTCACATTTTAGTTTAGTCACTCCGACCCCTTTTGGCAAACTTCAGACGTACGATAATTTGATATGGTTTGCCGTCAGTAATTGCTTCCTCCTAGCCTGCCTCTTGTATAGGTCGGTCTTACTGACTGGATTCCTTCTCTCCAATCTCAGCCACTAACCTCTGTGGTTTCTTCATGTTGTCCTCTGTGGCTTTCCTTACAAGTCCCGTAGCGTTAACGCGGAGTGTTGAAGGACGCTCTAGTCTACACGGCTCCAGCGTGATATGCTGCTTCCTGCGTCTCCTAATCCTTGATCCTCCAGTAATCACTGGGATGTATTTTAATTAGTGTTTCGGGAGCCATTTGCTATTTTGTTAATGCCTATAACTTGGATCTCTGATTTCCTTTGATTCCACTTTCGTCTTCGTTTTTCATAACTTTAAGAACTGTAGTTTGACCAGTGGTAATTTAATTATCTAGAAAACATTTTTGATGATTCACAGGTTGAGGCCGATTACAAGCCAATTCTTTCCTCGTCTGAGGATATTACGTTTTTTAGTTTCCACAGCATGGTTATTATAATTTAGATTTCTAATTTTTTTTTTTTTTTTTAACAAATGGTTTGTTTTTATATTTTTAATATTAATTTGCAAATTCTTGCTGCTTTTTGACCGTCATATCTGCCAGTTATGCAGTGTTTAATATTGTCCATATATAATTATATTTGCCCGTGTAATTGGTTACTGGAATTTACGCTCTTAACATCTGTCATATCAGCCACAAAATGTTTGCTCATGTGTCAGACATTATGCATTATGTACTATTAGATACGGTTTTGTGTGCGCATATGTATTATGATTACAATGTGACGTGCATTTTTTAAAAAATACATTTGTTGTCCTAAAGACACATTCATGAATAGGCAGAATGCCCCTAGACATAGAAATCATTCATTTCTGCTTGCACAGATACCATTAGACCTGCTTCTGCACAAAGCTGCTGGCCTTAGTAATTGCAGCTGTACTGGTCAGCTGTAGTCGGTCCACGTCTGGTGCTGTTCTAAGTGACAGTCGTGTTAAAATTGTAACAGTCATTAGTGAACAGTGCAATTTTATGACCATTCTAGTTTAATATAGCCCAAATATACCCACTGAGTTTATTTGAGCCTGACAGACATAGATCCAGACCTGTTGAGGGTGCAGGAACACTGAGAAACATACAAATACAAAACCTTAAATCGAGCAGCTTCAGAAGCATCTCACAAAATGACACTTTTATGGACGCCGAAGAGGAAAAGTGATGTTAAAGCAGCAGACGCTGACGGATGCGTTTCAAAGGCACGAGGAACTTCAAAAAGAGTCTGAAAGCTACAAAAATATCAATGTGCGATTTTTAACACCTCATCAGCCATCACAGAACAGTTTGCCTTCTTGAAAAAGTAGTTAGTGGAGCGCTGTCTTGGTGTTGGTTACATGACAGTGTCTACAAGATGTAACTTCTCTAGAGAAGTGTGGAAGTTCTACCTCAGATGTGTACTTCATGTCATTTTTAAATTTAATAACCTACAGCGGATGGATACTGCTAGATCTTCAAACTCTGGAGCTACGAGTTAGCTTAATACATTTTTGAATTAATTCAGCAGTTCTGCCCCCACTGAAGGGATTTTAGGAGTGCAGGACAGTGCTAGAACCAGTGGATGATGTGGCTCTTCTACACTCACTGCAGCACATGGAGGATGAATAACTGGTGCTGCTTAGCGTGGGTGGAGTAGGTGGAGGAAAAGGGGTCAACTTCACTATTAGTACCAGTAGCGGTTCTGGGGGGGTAGGGGCGGGGTCAGTGCCCCTAGGACAACATCCTTGGCCCCTCCTACGGCCCCCTAAGTGTGGTGTGAGACGCATCATTTTGTGAATGGAGATAAAGCGGCAGCAATATTGGCAACGTAGCGATTTTGTCGCTATTTTTAGCGAATTAGGCTAAAATGTTTGGACCCGCAGTGACAGACATTCTGGTCCCGGTCTGGCCCTCCTAGTCCAGTGCTGAAACTTCACTATTACTAATATTCACTATTAGTATATACTAGCTGGAAAACTGTTAGTTTATAGTCTGAGTTCAGGTATCAGAATCTGTACTGGCTCAGAAAAAGTGATCGGTGAATTGCTTAATTTGCTGATTTAATGGAAACATCTTATGAACCTGGCTTGCTACGCGCTCATTCACTCACTCATGTTTAACATTACTCAACCTCAAGGGGGTGCCGTTAGCACTGAACGTTGGCACGCTGCTAGCGTGTCCTTGTTTTTGTAAACTCAGATTGGAGTTGACTTACTTTGCCTTAAAACTCAAATGGTGCGAAGGCGGAGGGATTATTGATACATTTCTGGTGGCATCATTAAAATGACAGCCTCTCTCTGACCAGCCAATGAGGAGCTGGCATATGTCTGACCCCTGAAGTAGTGGGGCTAAATGCCCCTCATTATTTGGAACCTATGGGACTCGAATGGTCACTGGCAGAAGTGCAGGGAGAACATTTTTACCAGGAATACATGTGCCCTTGGCAACAAGCACCGTGTACCTAAATGAAGAGATTCTCTTGATGATCAGAGATTAAGAGAGCTCAGAGTTCTGTGATGAAGCAGAGATTGGGCGGGGAGTGGAGATTCCCTGGGAGGGGGGGCCATCTGGTCTTCCTGGGTCTCCCCTGAGCTGTTCGTTTCAGCCTCATCAGAGCACACAAGCACTGTAAAATCACCTCTGCACAGAGAAGTCGCTGCCCTGAGTGAAAACAGGCTTCAGATGTCTGGATCAAGGGTCCCTTAATGATGAGGGTCTAGGGTATACCCTTCTTTTGGAAAGGACACTCAAAAGTGGTCAGCATTAACACTGCAATTAGAACTACCCTCCTAGTCGGTCCTGTGGAAACACCCAGAGGTACGCGAGTCAATTTTGTCTGTCCGTATCACTCTGAGGGTGCAGTGTGTCCCAACTTAGACTAACCACAGACCAAAAGTCTGCACATATCAGGCAGTGGGGGAGACCTTCTGCTGCAACCCCAACCAATAAAGTCTTTTTTTCTAGGAGTTCTCAGTGCCAGGGTAGGACAGAGCCATCTTTCAAGGATTTTATAACTCCATACTAATGGCGTGAGGTTACTGGATCTCTGTGCGAAGAAAATCTTGACAATCATTAACCCGTTCTTTCAACTGAAGAACCAATACAGAACCTCGTGGACGCGCCCATGCTGGAAGCGCTGTCCGCTCCTGGACTTCAGAGCGCCGAGGGACTCTCGCCATTCACGGATGTGCTCACCGTTCGTTCCGTCTGGCGTGCGGACCGCTGAACCCCCCTCGTGATTCCGCCCAGGCTCGGGACGTCAACCTACACGTTTACGCCTCTGTGGTCGGTGATGCGACTCATTCAGGGGGCTCCTCTTTCGGGTGTAGGTATGTTCACTGCTGTCACACTCATTGTGAGCAGACAGGATGCGTGTGTCACTTTTGCAGCCTGCCTCCCATATCTTCGCACATACGTGAATGCCGGCTGAAATGGATAGTTCGGCAAGGATGCCGTCTCTCCGTCCAAACAATTATGTCATTGTGCAGTACTGCAGAAAAGGAAAAATCTAGATCTGGTTATATTCCAGACATGGTAACACACACACACACACGCACACAGTACGGTGACCTAAAGGAACAGCAAAGGTGTCTGTGTGTGTGTGTGTGTGTGTGTGTGGGGGTGTTGCAGGACAGTCTGTGTGTGTGTGGGTGTTGCTGGACAGTCTGTCTGTGTGTGTGTGGGTGTTGCAGGTCTGTCTGTGTGAACTGTGTAAACTGGACATTTAGTCTCCCACTGTGTCAGAACCGCTCACGATCTCATGGGCCCCCCATGTCAACTTCATGCTTTCAGCTAAATTGCTCAGGATTAGCCCAGTAAGTGAGAGTCATTCTTAAATTAATCATTTGGGGATGTGGGTACCGAGCACCACAGGGACCAGACAAGTCAGGTCTCCAGCAGAGCAGTCAAGAGCCTAATAGAGTCCTATGGATTTGACTCCCCTCCTCAGTCCTAATCAGGATGGCAGAAACGTGAACTTACTCTTTTTTTTTTTTTTTCCTCTCAGCGTCATCCAACCGTGTACGATCTCCGTCATTTCCGTCCCTCCCTCTGCCCTTGTTACAGATCACTCTCTGTATCATCACTCTCACTCCTCACTCCTGCTTTCTTTCACAGCTCTTCTCCTCTGATGTTCTCTGTCCTTCCCAGGCCACCGTCCGTTTGTGGCTTGCGAACGACATCTCATGGATGGAAAATGGAGCGTTGCTGGCAGTATTTATAGAAGCGAATAAACAGCCTAGTTGTTTGTGTTCGGCCTCCTCATTAGGAAGGAAAGCGCTCTGAAGCAGCCGGGTACAAGTCGCAAAGCAGTCTGGCGTAAGTCTTCAGCCCTGCACTCCACAGCACCGAAACGCCAGCCAGATCCCAGTTTAAGGGTCACGCTCCCCAATAACCCAGTATTCTTACTCCTGCACACACACGAACTTGTTGCTGCAGGCCACGGTTTGCTCCAGGATCTGTTTGGTTGTTGAAGCTGGTTTGGATCGAGGGAGCTTGTGGCGTTGATTTGATGAGTATCGGTGCTTGTCGTTGTCAAGAGCTGGAAAGTTTTCATCTGAAAGGGAAGGAAGGCGACATTTAAAACACAACGGGCAACCGCTCGAGCCGCGCGGAAAGGAAGTTGAAAAATCGAGAAAGATTTGCTGAATGAGAAAAATAAATTTCCCCTTTGTTCTTGTTTTGCCTCTGTAGACGGATCCTTTACACGTTTTAGGTCGACTGCCTCAAACAGCAACCCAGAAGGAAACCGTTGTCAGTACGTTGTCAAAGCGTTCACGTGCTGCTGTCAGCGTTTGCACGGCAACTTTGGCGTGCGAGCGTTAACTTTTTGATTTGATTTTCTGTTTTTGTTTCGTTCTGTTCTTATCGCGGGGGCCCCTAACGCTCGTTGCCTGTTTGATGGCGGTCTCAGAGCTGTCAGTCACCAGCCTCTCTTGCTGTCGAACCGAATATACCCTCCATAAATAATGACACTGTCGTTAAATAATATACGGCGGCGGGCAAACTGAATCTTTTCTGACGGGAAGAGAACTCGCTCACTCTCTGACGACACGTGGCGGAAGAACGCGGCTTGCCTTTTCCTCGAAAATTAAAGTGACAAGATTTTTTGGTCCAAAAAACGAATGGCGACCATCCATTTCCATATTACCTTGTAAACACAAGCATGAGGCGGTGTGCTCTGTTGCAGTACCATGTATAAAGCGGCAGAGAGGAAACCATGCTTGCGATGGAAGTGAGATAGATATATATATCCAATCACCTTAATGGACCCTCTCTGGTTGTGTTCATATCTAAACCTAACCCTGCCTATCATAAACACAAGCTAATGCAGACGTGTGGCTAGCCGAGTGCAGTGGTGTGTGTGAGAATTGTTGGCTGGTTTTTGACATGTGTCTCGTGTGTTCAGGTGAGCAGGGCGCCATCTCCATGTTCCCGCTCTTCCTGCTGGACCATCACATGACTGCGCGCGAGCTCAGTCTGTGGAACGGCCTGGTCGCCATGGCGTTCTCCATCGGGGGGTCCTCTATCGCCGGCTTCCTGCTTTCCCAGTACAGGTAGCAAAACATTACAGCACAAAAACGATCACATCTGATTTCTACACTTGGGTTCGCTCGCGTAGTACAGATAATACCGATGACTAGATCTCTGTCAGCTCTCAGAAAAGCACTTTAATTTCACCTACTGCACATCTTGTGTCTGCCTATTTAGCCATTGACCTAAGTGCTATAGAGGTCATTAGATTACTACTGTGAATATCGCATGATATCTGGTGGGATTACTGCATGAATGTAATTTCTAAAATCTGTGTCATGATGAGACAAAGCCAGACGCATTTAACAACCATGCAAAGTTTCAGCTCTCCAGGGCAGAAGCAGTAACTGTGTTGGGCATCAGTGTGTTCATCTTTCCTTAATGGCAGGAATGTAAACTAGAGGAGTTCGACTTTGGATAAATATTCAAAACACAACACCGCACGGTCTAGGAACTACAGGCTTAAAACCCTCAGGCCTGAGATAAAGTAACCTGGAAGTTACGTGAACTGTTCAGTTGACTTCCGGCACTTGCAGAATCCAGTCCTGGACGTTGGGTTTAGTGTCTGCTGTGGAGGACCTGTGATGTAGGCTGACTTCATGTTGGGGGTGATGGGAGCAGCACTCCTGAACAGCTTCACATCCCGTTCCTCTTCCACGTCACTACGACTGAAGTCGCACGTAAAATCATAAATAGAAATCGTCCAGTTTGAGGTGTTCGTTGACGTATTCGTGTTTTGCATCGGTGTGTGACGTCGCCGGGCCTTTTCCTGAGCTTAAGATGAGACGTAGATGAGACTTCAGATGCTTCAGGAGTAGGTGCTTTGACCTCGTGCTCCAGAACGTCGTAGCTCAGGCTCCACGGCGAGTTCTCTCCTCCTCCGCGCGCGCTTGCGTTCTGTTCATGGTCTGTCCCTCGTTACCGTTCTTATTACGGCAAAGACCACTTGAGGCCTTTCATTCTGTTTATCTCTGTTGTCTTGTCATTGTTTGTGGTGTGTGGATATGTGAGAGTTTGTGTGCAGTGTTGTGTGTGTGTGCGTGCACACGTGCATATGTGTAAGTGCAGGTGTGTGTGTGTGTACATGTTTATGTGTACTAGGCCCTAAAGAGAGCCCTAGAGTAGCTCTGTCAGGGCGGTGTGAGTTATGAGGACAGAGAGAGTGCAAGTCCTCTATAAATGGAGCAGTAAACCCTCTTAATACTGATCTGAGACCAGTTTATCATCTCTGTTATATTGGTGGAGTATTGGAGTTTAGGCAGTAAATGGCATCTCTGGATCAGTGTTCAAAAGTACAGAGACACTGTCTGAGAGCAGAGGAACATACAGGACGATTTCACATGACGTCTAGTGAAGAACAGAATGTTACGCCACCGTTTACCATCTGTGACATCACTGCTCGCGTCTCCAGCGTCTGCCACAAGGGCGGAGGTGCTGCTTCTCCTGCTGTAGTAGAACACAGGTGTCCCAGCCAAACAGCTGATCACCCATCCAGTTCAACTAACTCCTCAAACTGTTCACGACTGAGTCGGGCGTCACAGCTGAGAAGCTGTTGGCACGGCGCTGGTTTGGTAACTACAGTGGAGGGTAGGGAGTGTTATTTACCACTCTGATTGCCTTGGATGTGATTGACATCTTCATGGCAGAAATCGTGTTCGTACAGGGGACGTGTGTGTGTGTGTGTGTGTGTGTGTGTGTGTGTGTGTGTGTGTGTGTGTGTGTGTGTGTGTGTGTGTGTGTGTGTGTGTGTGTGTGTGTGTGTGTGTGTGTGTGTGTGTGTGTGTGTGTGTGTGTGTGTGTGTGTGTGTGTAGGGGTTGTTTCGGAGGGGGTCCCGGGGAGGGGCAGATTTTACTGTTTAAATGCATCACCTATCAATCTTACCAGATACTTATTGTAACATTATATTCATGTGTGAAGTGGAATGCGGTATAAATTAATTTACTGCTTCTGCTTTATTTAAATGAATCTCTTGCTTCATGTAGCTTCTAGATCCCCTGAATTTCTGCTAAAAAATAAATCTCTTATTTTTCTGGCTGCCCTTTAAAGTTGTAAAGATGAAGTCTTCCTGTCAGAACGTCAGAGAGTTCATGTTTGCCTTGTGCTGCTAGCATGCAACAAGACCCTTTCACACGCTTAACCCAGCATGCACGTCAGCTCACGTTAGTTCCCACACCTGCTCTTCTATGATAGGTGTGGCTCTCAGCTGACATGATGTAATGCTGCTCTGTTAATGATCTCAACCTAATGCTTCTTTGTCTGACCCATGTTGATACACGTCTTCGCAACCATTTCTGTGGAGTTTGGTGTATGTGTCTACCGTGGAGTTTGTTTGTTGTCAGCCTTAAATTCAAGCAGGTCCATTGTGAACAGATGAGAATTTGAGCTGGTTTCTTCTAGCTTGTCCTCTCTCGCGGGTCCGGTAATGAAAACCCGTGCAAATCACCCGCTAATAGAAGGAGGTAGTGTCTCTCCTGTCAGGCAGTCTGTGTTGGGAAGTGTAAAGTCATTTGTGTCCCGTCCCCCCTGAATGGAGTGGTGAGGGCCGTTTCTCGCACAGGCCTTGGAGTCTTCTCCGCGCTCACACATTTAGGGCCCTGCTTCCCACAGGTTGGGTTTCCGCCGTTGTCCGTCCGGGTCGGCTGAAAGCTAATTTGGACACTTATCCCGGCCCCATCTGAGGCGCTCGAGTGGCCGGAGGCTGACCCTCATGCGCGGATCGCCGTCGGCAATCTGAGATCGGCGGTCTTATCAACACTGCTGCGCGGGATACCAAGAGTCCGAATTGCCTGCTTTCTCACTTGGTCGCTCTCTCTCTTTCTCTCTTTCACACACACACACACACACACGCTCTTGCTCTCTCTCTCTTTTTCTCCCCTCAGTTTCAGATCCTTCTCTTTCTGTTTTTTTTTCCTTTTCATCCTACTCTTTTTCTTCACTTTATTCTCCCAGTCTCTCTCCCTCTCTCTCCCTCTCTCTCTCTCTCTCTCTCTCTCTCCTCTCTACACTATACAGGATGCACTGCACCACTGTGGTTCCCAAACCACTTTTCAGTTATGCCACTCAATTATTTGTGGAATATTTTATATATATAAAATCATATATATATATATATATGTATGTATTTAGGTGGGAACAACTTCACAGACGGACCCGTTTACATCCCATTACAGCCCCACACTGGAGTTCACAGAGCCCTTTAGAACGAGCCTCACGAGACCTGCTGGGATGTTTGGCTCGGACTGGATGTCTTCTGCAGACAGGCCTTCTGGATCTTTCCATCACAGATTAAGGGAGGACAAAGACTTTCTAGGCTTGGTCAAGCCTAACCCTGGGATTGATCCATGTCTGAAGCTCTTACCCCACGAGTCTCACCACAGGAAGTCAAGCTCTGATAATCCCTCGTAATATATCCAGCATGGTTGTTGAGTTTGGTGGCCAGAGATTATATTATTATGAGTTTTTGTTTCATTGCTGTACATTTACTGGTCAGTTATGAGTGGTTAAAATATGACGTGAAGGACTTTGACATTCTTTTTCCAGACTTCCCTGTCATCCCCAAACACACACACACACTCTGTTCTCAGGCCCCATGGGCTGTGTGTGTGTGTGTGTGCATGATTGACATGGTCCACTGGTTGTTGTGGTTGCTAGTAGTGTGTGTGTGTGTGTGTGTGCATGATTGACATGGTCCACTGGTTGTTGTGGTTGGTAGTAGTGTGTGTGTGTGTGTGTGTGTGTGTGTGTGTGTGTGTGTGTGTGTGTGTGTGTGTGTGTGTGTGTGTGTGCATGATTGACATGGTCCACTGGTTGTTGTGGTTGGTAGTTGTTTGTGTGTGTGTGTGTGTGTGTGCATGATTGACATGGTCCACTCGTTGTTGTGGTTGGTAGTTGTTTGTGTGTGTGTGTGCATGATTGACATGGTCCACTGGTTGTTGTGGTTGGTAGTAGTGTGTGTGTGTGTGTGTGCATGATTGACATGGTCCACTGGTTGTTGTGGTTGGTAGTAGTGTGTGTGTGTGCATGATTGACATGGTCCACTGGTTGTTGTGGTTGGTAGTAGTGTGTGTGTGTGTGTGTGTGTGCATGATTGACATGGTCCACTGGTTGTTGTGGTTGGTAGTAGTGTGTGTGCATGATTGACATGGTCCACTGGTTGTTGTGGTTGGTAGTAGTGTGTGTGTGTGTGTGTGTGTGTGTGTGTGTGTGTGTGTGTGTGTGTGTGTGTGTGTGTGTGTGCGCGCGTGTGCGTTCGGGAGGCATCTGATGGTCACTAATTAGACTGAGTGTAATCAGCCAGTGGCTGTGGATCTTGTAGCTTTATTGATTATGCCATGAAACACACTCACCAGGAGGCTCTTTAACAACTAACAGGGAATCAATTAGACTGTCTGAGAGTGTGTGTGTGTGTGTGTGTGTGTGTGAGAGAGAGAGAGAGCTTCTGTAATCTGTGATGTTGTCTTTGTGTTCCTGTGACCTGAGTGTCAAGGTCTTTCCTCATTTGTTTTAGACTTTTGGCCCAAACCTGTTAATGCGACACACCTGAAGTGTTGTTGTTATAGCTTTTATAGTGCCCGAGGATTCTGTTCTTCAATGCCGTACATTATACGTACATTATACGTACATTATATGTAATCATTTACCAACCTCCTCAAACTCCCTCAGAATTTAACACTCACACTAGCAAAAATCAAATAGTGTGAAAGACTAACATCAGTAATGTTGGACCCGTGTGTGTGTGTGTGTGTGTGTGTGTGTGTGTGTTTCAGCATCGGCTTACTGATGAGGCGCGTGTTTGTAATCCGGACGGTGAGCATGGTTTTCCAGTGTTCTTTGCTCACTGTGCTGGAGCCCTCCCCACTCATGAAAGGTAACACACACACACACACACACACACACCAACCAGTGAGTGACACCAGCTGGCCATGAAAAATGTTTCTTGAACTTCCTGGTTTGGAATAACTCCTGAGCCTTTAAAAGAATATAGGTATTAAAGTGAATATTTGATTAATATTTCAATATATTTGAATATTTTTCTCCTCATTCACTTTTGGTTCATGTTTCATGAAAGCACCTAGCGTGTGAGCTGGCCGCTAATTGCATTTGCGCGTTCCGATCAGCCTCTAGCTGCTAAACGGCTTCGTTCAACAGGCAGAGCTGCCGTGTGGGTCTTGGCGGGACGTCGTACTGAATCCGTGTCCGACATCGTTGCTCCGATTTCCCTCCGTCTGGCTGTGGATATGAGCGCCGTTCCCGTCTGGAAGCGTGGCAGCGTTTTTCGTTGTGCGTTCTCGTGGTTGTCTTTGATAAATGAATAACTTGCCTCCCCCTCCCCAGTCTCTCACTTTCCATCCGAACGCAACACATTTTTGGATGTTTATTTAATGACAGTAGGAACAGTGTTGGGGAAGATGAGATTTTAGCTGCTTCGTCTCGTTCTGACTTTTTCCTCCTTTGCTAGTGACTTTTTAGTCTGGTTGTTTTTGTCAGCGGGCGTGTTTGATGCCTTTCTGTCCTGCCTTTTTTCTGTGTAGCGCTTTCTCGTTCTCCTCTTTTCTTCTCTCTCTCTCTCTCTCTCTCTCTCTTCCTGTGATTCCTCTGAAACAGAACAAAGCTACTCTCTCTACCCCCACCAAAAGAAGATTCCTGCTGAAAATATTTTTCGCCATTTTATGAGTCTGCATGATCTCCTGGATGAAATAATGGACAACTTTGCTTGGTCAGAGCTGACGGACTTTGGGGCGTTCAGACTGTCGTCCTGAAGGTTCTGCTCCCGCCCAGCTCAGGACATGTAGCCAGCTGAACATGAAGCAGCACTTCTGCCCCGCCCTCGGTTCTGGCCCCGCCCTCGGTTCTGGCCCCGCCCTAACTGCACTTGTCTTATTCCCGTATATCATTTTATACCGTACATTTGTGCTATACTTGTATTGACACCGATGCCAGTATGAGTCATTGTTTTGAGATGTGATTATTCTCAGTATTAAATAATTTATAGGATTGCTGCATCCAGCAAAAAAATTCTGTTTCATGTGACGGTTAAAGAAATACCTTGGCCTTCCTGTTTCTGATCAACATGTTTCTCTGTATTTTTCTACACACTTGTCAAAATAATGTCCATAGTTGCCAACCCCATACCACAGATGCAGTAATTGGGTTTAAAAACCCTGGACTGTTCCTTTAAATGAAAATAAATGCAACAAACATTTAAAGTACAAAACATTTTTAAAAAACATTGTATTTATTAACATAAAGTATAAAAACATTTTAATTGGCTGTGTAGCTAAGATGAATGTGTCTGTACATTGGAAAGAAAAATTGCATGACAGCCTGAAGAATTTATTAATTGAATCCGTAATTGTGTTGTGTCTGTGTCTGTCTGTCTGTGTGTCTGTGTGTCTGTGTGTGTCTGTGTCTGTCTGTGTGTGTGTGTGTGTGTGTGTGTGTGTGTCCACTCTCAGGGATTGCCGTGTTGAGTCTGAGCATTCAGCACTTCATCGCAGGCCTCATCACAACGCTCACCTTCACCTGTATGATGAACTGCACACAGAGGGCTGAGGAGAGCATCCAGGTACAAAAACCCCTCACACACTCGCCCCAGGGACACACTCACCCCAGGGACACACTCACCCCACTATCACTGGCCCTAGCTCATGCAGTTTTGGCCTATAGTGCTTGTTCAGTTGGCATCAGCGTGTTCAGTTGACAATTCCGATTGGCTGTTCAGTCTAAATCCGCCTCAAAATGACTTAATATTGACATAAACTGCATAAGGTTTTTGTGACATGTTGATCTACCAAGATGGTGTGTTGGCCCAACGTTATATTTTGCTAGACGAAAATTCATTTAGTTGTGCTGGCTGTCTAGAGAACAGGTTTTGAGTTATTTCTTTTTCACGCAGACACAGAACATAAGTGTGTGTTGTTCTATGAATTTAATCTGTTTTGAAGTGCTTTGAGTGAAAATACAGGTGACTGTGGAAGGTGATCATTGGTCCCTCGTGGTCTTCACTGTCTGTTTGGCTTTAATGATAATGGCCAAACTGGTATCCCCCCCAGTCTAAGACATCCAGTAGCACTTTGCTGAACGATCCTAAACCAGTCCCACACCCTCATGCAAATCCCCAGACCAGCAAGACTTCCTGCTGGGAAAACTGGCCATCCGTCTGTCCCCTCGGCTATCACAGTCAGATGATGAGGGTCTCACTGCAGGCGACACTGCATCGCCTCGGGGCCCAGGACTCTGCTCCTGGGTACACTCTCTCCCGTCACGACCCTTCACAGGCGCCCCGGACGCGTTTGAGTGTCAGTCACGCGCTCCGGAACACTCCGACTCCCCTCTTACATCCACACATCAAGGGGAATAAGCAATCCCTCCATCGCAGGAGCTCCTCATCCACGCCTGTCATTCACTGTAACGATACATATTTATTAGTATTAGCACACATCAAAATTCAGGTGCAAAAACAGCGCAGGCAAAAGCAGCAGCACAAAGCATCGGTGGCGAGAGTTTGGATTGCTCTTCAGTTCCACTCAGTTGCTTCTTGAGCCTAATACATTTAGCAAGAAAAGTCATTAAGAACCACAGGCTCTTTTACTGCAGCCCGAGCCCGAGATTCAGGTTCTCAAGTACGTGCTGGAATCTTTTCCACTTTCAGAAGTTTGCAGCACCGTTAGTCCTGTTTTCCGCATTATGTCTTGAGAAGCTAAATTTGTCCAGAAATGTCAAAAATGAGGACGCTGGGTCATCTGCCGGTGAATTGACAGTGGTATATATTGTAAGTGTGTGTGTGTGTGTGTGTGAGGGTGTGTTCTGTGTGTGTGTGTGTGTGGGGCTGTTCGTCCATTCGTGTTCTGAAGGCAGTATTGGGTGACAGAAAGCCAATACTGTGAGTGCTCGTAAAAACCCCAGGAGAGGAGAAACCTTAAACAAGGCTGCAGGTATAAAAGTGCTCCACTTAATTCCAGTGCGGGACTGTCGCGAGCTCCGGGCGCCGCCTCTCCGTCCCGGGAGCCGCGCCTTTATCGCCTCAGCCGCCCGGGCCTCGCACAGGCCCTCCTGCCCCGCACCGCACATCACTGCACCGCGATACCTCTGCCAAGACCGAGGCTGCACCTGTAGCAGGAGCCACGTTGCTCAGAGAGCTGCCGGTTGCAGCTCGTTGATGGTCATAAGGCACCGTTGTGCAGTCCGGCCCTCTGTTCCACCCTACAGCACTCAGCAGTGAGGTAGCCCTAATTTTCTTTTTTTTTTTTTTTTTTCTTTCATATTTTACACACGTCAGATTTGTCAGTACTACTGTGTTCATTATGCCTTCAACTCTCAAATGTTCTCTGGAAAAACATATGTTGCAAGGAGTAGTGGGGAAAGGGGGAGAACTATATCAGGTTCGGGTCCTGGAGGAATAAGAACCATTGTGATGCTAATGTTTGCGCGGTCCAGAAGCTGAACTATCGCCGGTCGCCATGGAGCCTCCCTGTCACTCTGTACCCACCAGAAAAGCCATTCCAGCAATCTAGTGTTTATTTAAATGAGTCACCTACCTCCTGAATTCAACCGTATGAAGATCTCACTGGCGTAAAATCTAAAGGTTGCATTATTAAGACAACAGGTAGCCCTAGTAAAGGCCTTTCATAGGATCGTTGAGCTAAGAGACTTGGAGAATGCTACACAGGAAGCAGTCATATTATTGCCGTCTTCTGTCAAGTTTTGTATATCTAGATCATACCATGCAGTGATTATTAAAAATGCATCTGACCTCCATGTTAGCATCACGTGCTACTTCAGTTGGAGAATGGACATCTAAAAAGACTTCATTAAGAACTCAAGAAGGACTTAATAAACCACTTATTTCTCTCCGCGCCGTCCCTTGCTGAGAGTGGGGATAACGCAACAACCCAAACTCCAAACTGTTGGCTGGAGACCGTCGGGTCCGTTTTCCCAGGGCCAATATCTTACTCCTAATATCTTGCTCCTCCTTGTCCATTTCAGGCGACTCACTACAGTTTCCTGGCGACCCTGGAGGTGCTGGGCAAGTTGAGCTTCAGCGCCCTGGCTGGGGGCATGGTGGACACGGTGGGCTTTCCCATAGCCTTCCTCCTCTTCCTCTTCCTCACCTCCAGCAGCACGCTACACGTGTGGCACGCCACAGAGACGGGTGTCCTGAAGGACCAGCTGAGAGGGCAGCCGCAGTGAACGGCCCGAACCTCGGGAGGGACGGCAGAACGAGACATCGGGACCTCGAGGCAGGACGGGGCGGCAGAGCGGGACTTCGGGACGGGGCAGTGGGGTTTTGGCCTCGACAGTCTAAAGCCATGAGCGTTCTGAAGGTTCTGAACCGCCGCCTTCTGCACCCAGGGCAGGAGAGTCAGTATTACACAGTTTAGTGTCCCTCAGCGATGGGGATTTTACCTCCAGTTTGTTAGAACTGGTGGGTAAAGCACTAAAGCGCTGTAGTGCCGAGACTTTCCAAGCCCAGGGCTGTCTGTCCTCACCCTGTCCCCTGCCACTGCTGCCCTGTCCACGGCCTGTGGACCTGCCAGACGTGGACGTCTCGGGACGCGTGGACACCTCGCTCTTCAGCAGCTGACTAATCCAGCAGACTGTTCCTTGGAACCAGCTGGCTGTTCCGAACTGCGGCCTAACTTCCGCCCAGAGATCGTCCGTGTGTTTTGCCAAAAGAAAAGCTCCCAATCTTGATTAGAAACTCAAAACGAGTTAAGACTACTTAAAGTTAAGTGCAGTAATTCAGATCGTAGTGAATGACCTATAATGAAAGTTGAATAGAAGTTATGATATGGAATAGAGCGATGTTCATTAGCTAATAAAGTTGTCTTTATTATAGTACTCTTCTATAGCCACAATATCTTTATATTATGAATCAAAGCTTATCATATTGGTGAGATGGATGGAAAATACAGAAGTTGTCAATTTAATTGCTTCATTTTAATATTTTCTAAGCATTATATATACATTTCATAAATGTTTTTTTTTTCATGTGTTGCTTCTTCATTGCTTCACACACACAAAAAAATCCGTAACAAAAGACTATTACGGCACACGGGGCTCAAACGCTGTTCCGGCTCAAAGCAATGTCCTTGAAATAACATGATCACAGCACAAATCTGTCACATTGTGTAACATTTTTGTTACTATGCTGACAGTAATGTTAAATCCTGTACATCTGAATGGATGTCCCCACCCCACTGGTGTTGATTTATGTGTGTTTGTTTGTTTGTTTGGTGGGGTGGGAGCACAATATTTTTGTGATCTGCATTTCCTATGCAATGATGCAATTGTAAAAACGTTGCTCTTACAGGTGTATTTACATTGAAGACTGAACATTTATTTTAGTTCACACGAAGAACACTTCTGTCCAAAAATGTTAGGACAATAATGGATGTTGAGTTGGGGCCAGTTAGTATTATGCAAAGGACCAAGAAAGCCATGTTAACTGACACCCCCACCAGCTTCTACTCATACATGTTGGCGTGTTTGGGGGGGGAAAGAAGAGATTCACACACTTGTTAGGTTACATTACAAATGTGTAATGTCTTCTTGTGTATGTATTCATTCATGGAGCAAAAAACAGTTTAATTTACTTGAAGTTTCTTATGTTAATTTCAGAAGATCAGGTGACATGTTCAAATATGTATACGTATTAATAAAAACCTTAGTGGGATTTAAGGGGCCTTAAATATGCATACAAAGTTAAACTTTGAAAAAGCAACCTGCTAAGCTAAAATTAATGACTTCAACGATAACAATGCAAGCTAACTACACAGAACAATAGCATGGAGTAGTGTAATTAGTGTTGAGAGCTTTCAAAAGCAACTATATAAGGTGCTGTCCTTTCATGGTGGGTCGGCCCCCTTCTCACTGGAACCACCACTATACACATTCTTTAATATACTGGCAACGCCTTGCACAAAAAAATAAATAAAACTTAGAGCTGGATGTAAGTGTATGTTTTTTGTGTTGATGTAACTTGAAACATCTCCAGATTTAAGCATGTTGAAGGGTGTTTGCACCTAGGGGGCTCATGGGTTTATATGGGGAGGTTGTTTCCCTCGTGTAATCTACACACTTGATCACAGAACTTCACTTTCCCACATTGTGTTGTGTTACAGCCTTATTCCAAAATGGATTAATTTTTTTCCCTCAGAATTCTGCACACAATACTCCACTGACAAAGTGAAAAGTTTGGTTTTTTTTTTGCAAATTTATTTAAAAAGAAAATCACATGTACATAAGTATTCACAGCCATTACTCAATAGTTCCAAACTTCTTCCATTTACCTTCAGTCCTGCAGAAATTGTTCTGTACCCTTCCCCAGATCTGTGCCTTGATACGGTCCTGTCTCGGGGGGTCTACAGACAATTCCTTGCACTTCAGGGCTTGATTTGTGCTCTGACATGTACTGTCAACTATGGGGCCTTATACAGACAGCTGTGTACCTTTCCAAATCATAACCTGGGTTTACCAGGTGGACTCAGAACAGGAAACAGGAAGCACCCGAGCTCAATTTTGGGTTTCATGGCAAAGGCTAATACTTATGTACATGGAATTTGTTGGTTTTTACTTTTAATACATTTGCAAAAAATCAAAACAAACCTTTCACTTTGTCATTATTGGGAATTGTGTGTAGAAATTTGAGGGGAAAATGAATTTAATCCGTTCTGGAATAAGGCTGTAACAGCAAAATGTGGAAAATGTGAAGCGCTGAATGAACTGATGAACTGTAAATTGCTTATCTTAATTTACTTATTTACAAACGTCACCTGCACAGAAAGGAATGGTGATGAGCTATACGGTTCCTGTTATCTCCCCCAATGGTAACACGCTGCTCATTCGCACCACCGTTACACTACCACAGTCACCTGACCACAAACCCCACAACTATATTAAAAAAGAAAAGTTTTTTTTTTTTTTACCTTTAATGTTCTGACCAAGATAGGCATAGATATTGCACCATGTTGCAATCTTGGCCCGAAACAAAAGTGCTTTGTTAGGCACCCCCAAAGGGGAGAGGTGTTGCCTCTCTCTGGCCGCGGCTTTGTGCCCAGCGAGGCCGGGCTCGCTGGTGGCTCTTTGTTGGAGGGTGAAACCGTAGCCGGGAGGTGCGGACCCAGCGCCGCCACGCAGGCATCAGATGACCCCCTCCGTTTCCTCTCCTGCTACTTTACCCGTCTTTTTTTGTTTGTTTGCCCGAACCCGATGAGATCAGATCTGCTTTCCACATGCTTCTAACCCCTCTTTCTGTTTCTGTCTTTATTTTTTTCTCATTGTATCTTTTTTTTATATTCACACTCTTCCTCCTCCTTTTCTTCTCCGTCCGACTCCAATGGCTTTTTTTCCAGCAGTTTCCTAAACTCTTTGCACCCCATTCAGAGCTGGTGTTATGCATGTCCGCGATCGCATCTTAGGCAAGATCGGATGTCGATGGACAGGTGTGCGTTTGAATTGGAAGATGTTTGAATCGGAAGACCTGCCTGCGTTTCTTGAGAGAGCACCATGGATGCTGCCTTTGCTACAGGAAACGGATCTCTAGTGCACATTCAGTTACACAGCCCTGACCTCTAATCAACATTGTTAGATATTGCTGATCTCTACTGAACATTCAGTTAGATATTGCTGATCTCTAGGGAACGTTCAGATAGATGGTCCTGATCTTTACTGAACATTCGGGGGGCCTGGGAGTGGAGCACTAGCCGCTCAGTCGTGACTGGATGTCCGCTGCGGGCCCTGAGACACCCCTGCCGTCCAGCGATTCAGCGCTGCTCTGTCATTAAGACAGAGCTGATTAAGAGGAGCACGGTGACCCCCACCACCCCTTTTCACCTCCGCAAAGATCTCACTGTTGAGTCGCCTCTTTTTTCTGTGACCCCCCATATCCTCTTTGTCTCGTTCCCAACACACTGCAGCCTCATTCGGCTGTAAAGTTCTCATCAGTCTCCTTTTTTTTGCTTTACATGCTGGTGAGGTTGTTCTGACCTTCAAGGACTCTTGATCTATTCACAGCCAATACACACTGAGCACTCTGCCTGCTCTATAATATTTGTATGCTGAGTTTGACTTTTTTTAAAGGACTTTAAGTGAATTTTGCTGCTTGTCTCAAATGTTCTGTTTGGATCAATTTGTAAAAAAAATTTCGCTAATAATATGTTTGTAATTTGTTATCTCTGATATTTTCAAATGTACTTGACCTAAAGTTTCACAGATGGAGTATTTTTGTAGAGGCTCCAGACTCCAGTTTTCACATCTAATGAAGTGGCATGTACAATTTTTCAAACTCAACTCAGAAATGAGCGCCCCTCCATTCATCTTAGCTATTTTTAACCAGTCTCTCATTTGGCATGTACTTTGATTTAGAGGACAAAGAGCTCCTGTGATTGGCTGTCTGCGGTGGGCTAGGACGCTGGCCTGAACCACCTGCCCCAGTGCTCCTGGACCCGGATTACTTTCTCCCTGTTTCTATTGATTTACATACTGAAGCCTCTAGAGGACCTGGGGGAAGCCCTCTCCTGATTTGGGCGGCCGTGGTTAAAGTCAAAGCGTAGCTCGCTGCACAGCGTGGTAATGATGGTGGTGGGGGTGATTATGATTGGAGTAACAAGCGTTTCAGGCGTCGGGCTGTCCGAAGCGATAAAGCTGACGGCGCTGATGGGCGGGACAGTGAGTGCTGGTTAACTGCATCCGCTCTGGTTGGTGTGGAGGAAGAACCAGGTCTGATCCGAAATATGGGGTACGGTGTGGTGTGTGTGGTGTGTATGTGTGTGTGTGCGTGTGATGGGCTGGGTTATGACACGCTGCCAGCTCATATGGTGTGGGGGCCAAGACAGTGGCATCTCTCTCTCCAACCGCCCCCCCCCCCCACGCTCGTTTGGCCCATTACCATAGTGGCAGGAGACGTCCTCTGTGGCAGGAGATCATACAGAGCTGCAGACGTGCCTTCTTTATGGCCTGCTCTCTCTCTCTCTCTCTCTCTCTCTCTCTCTCTTTCTCTCTCTTTCTCTCTCCTTACATGCTCATTGACTTTCCCCCTCTCCCATCCCATCAGCACTGGAGCTTCAGCACATCACACTACTCCTCGTGTTGTGACTGTCAGAGGTTTAGGGCAAGCGCGAGTGTTTAGGGCAAGCGCGAGTGTTTTGGGGTTTGTTGGGGGGAGATCTAACCCCCATTTTTGCACGTTCACTCATCTGTCAGGCAAGCTGTTGCTAACGCCATACAAAGCTCTGAGCATACTTAGTATGCTTAGTATATTTTGTAAGAAAGCATCATATGTAGCCTAATACAAGTTTAAGACGCATGGACATTAAAAAAACGAATTTGATTTTCCGGAATGTATCATATCCTGCGGTGTGTGTGCACGTGCAGTTAACTACAACACCAGTGTAACTCTGCATTACCCTTATAACAGTAGGGTCAATGATATGAGGCCACTAATAATGAATGAACCAGGGGAACGTCACCATCTGCCCATTTGTATATCGCGCCAAGCCAATACCCTCATATAAAACAGACAGACAGATTTTAGTGTGTATAAAAGCATAAAGAAAAAAGTGTATAAAAATGACTTTGCCCTGTTTTTAATATTTGTCCGACAGCGTACAATCGCACTACGGTGTCTGTGTACACTGGAGTTCTGTGTACGCGGAAGGGCACAGGCTACAGCGGTACTATAACACGGAAACAGTCACTATGCGCCTGCTGTTGCCTTCACGACGGCAGGGCGATGCGCCGCGCGAGCTGGTCCGCTCGGCTCGGGTTTCATCTAATCTGGCAGTAACACCTGTAGAAAAGGGCAGGGATTACCTGCTTTACAATACCGCTCAATTAGTCAGATGTTTATACCCGAATCACAGTACACCGCGTGAAACAGATACGGGCCCTGCTCGCTCGGTGCAGGAAGACAAATACATACATACATACATAAATAAATAAATAACAAGACACTACAGCGTCGTAGTCGTGAGCGAATACAGATGGTTCTGCACGGGTCCGGTTCATCGGTCTGACTATGTAGTTTAGCCAAATAAGAGATTCCGATTGCGTTTACACTGATAAGATTGTACTGGTATGATAGTGTGAGTACGAGTGTAATGGTATTCAGGATGGAGGGCTTCCAACAGTGTGGCAGAGGAGCAAAGATAATACTTGTTTATTTGTTGCTCACTTTCACGCCTGTCGACCTGACGCCCACGTTGTTTCCCTCCTATCCCGTAGCTGGGGGGCGGGGGTGTCGGTGCTTGACTTTGACGGGCATGCGTCCCGATGGTGACGGGAAAGTGGATGCTATGTAATTAAGCAGTGATCCAGGGACTCTCTGGGCTGATGAGAGCGAGTCTGTGACCTGCCTTCCGACGCCTTCCACCCAAAGTCAGGGAGGCGGAGTCTGGACGCGGAGGCGGAGTCTGGAGGCGGAGCTCTTCACTCCAAGTCTAGACGCCTTCCTCTTTGTTTATTTCTTGATAGGGATTTCAATTACATTTGCTTTTGCCCGCTATTCGTGCTGTGGAGAATGTTATTTGTTTATTTTGTTTGGACAACACTTAAATCCTGATTGTGTTTGGAGGGGATTTTCATGTCTGGAAGCAATCCTACTGAGGATGAAAATATTGTGGTGGTGTAGATATCCAGCCAGTCACCCTCGTATATACGCACAGCACGAAGGGTCTCGGCAAAAATGTTTTAACCTAATTTACCGGTTGATCCGGTTTATGATGGGCAGGTGTACTCCCGCGAGACACACATTTACGTTGGACATACTGCCTCAAGGTCAAGGTCACTGCAAACTTAGTATTGTGGCCGAGTGCAGCGCAGAGATTCGTCAGTGTTCTGATGTTACTGCGATGAATCATTTGTAGTATCAGTCCAGGTATGGAGTAGCATTACTGTAACAGAATCAGATCTAGTATGGTATATCATTACCATGACGTAGAATCAATCCTAGTGTAATTTCTGCAACATACAATCATTTCTAGTATCGTTACCGTGACGTAGAATCTCTCCTATGTAAAGTTTCATTGCTAGCGTTTGGGTCTGCTTGGAAACATGAACATCTGGTCACCTTGCGGATGGGCATGTGGCAGATTCCGCGGACTCCAAATGAGTTTGTCGGAGAGACTCATCGGTGACGCGTAAATCTACACATGCGTGAGTAATGACGAGTCACGTGACTTCTCGCGGATGCAGTGAACAAGGTGAGCTGTGGCTACTCTCCTAGCGTAATCTCTCCAGCACAATTCAAAGTTGTTATTAGCCATCAGAAAAAAGAAGAGTTTTGCTGTATGATTGGACTATTGGTTCCGAACGGTTGGTTGGTTGATCGGATAGCACAACACTGTGCATTAAGCAAACCAACGGGAACTTGATTACCGGGGGGTACACGGTAGTTATAGACAGTTCCATTGTGTTCCTTTGGGGCTCACAGTACATCCCCTGTAGTCTTTTTTGTTCACATCCCACCTCAAGATGATGAGAGAGAAGAGGGATGTTGGTTTAAAAAAAAAACACAAACTGAAATAGGAAATTCAGACTTTGTCTGCCAAATATGTATTCACCATAAATATTTTAGCGTGTGTGTTTGTGTGAGTGCATCACCCTCTGTGTGTGAAGCAGCAGAACTTGTTCTGAAGTGCCCCATGCTGCATTTAACCAGGGCTTGTAGGACAGGGATGTGTGTCTGATGTGCCTCCGCAGTGAAACCTTTGGTGAGTTAAGTGTGCGTGTTGGGAACAGACTGGGTTCCTGCAGCAGTGTGTACCCAGCCTTAACTGGGTTAGCAGACAGCTCTGTGTTCCAGAGCACTGTTCATTAAGACACCTTCTCCCGCTTACCGACTACAGCAGCCAAGGATCGAAGTCGCGAGTGTGTCATTTTTCTTAGTGTGATCAGCTTTGGGGATGTGGTACAGCTGTTAGCTCGTGCTTAGGACCGAAACCTCAGTGTTGGCATTTAAACGTTGCTCACATCTGAATTTTAAAGAGTTGTGAGTCACGTGACCGAACAGGGCGCCCTGCAAGAGCTGTCCACGCGGACCAAAGCGCACCAACCAAAAGGTCTTTCTTTTTATTCCCGATCCACAATGCCACATCACATCTGAACTACTGTAATATGAACAGATGCTTTATATTTCTGTTGAATGTTGCTGGTAATTGGATAGGGGGGGGGTACATGAAGAAAGGGCATCTGCAGCTTTGTATGATCTCTGCCTTTGCCCCGCCCCTGCCCTCACACCCCCCACCCCTTCCGCCCTTTCTCATTGGCTATAATTGGGCCGTATCTTCATAAAGCCGCCCTGTTTGAAGAGCACTAACTAGCTTGCACATTTGGCAGAGCGATGGCAGACAGGCATACCAGTGTCAGTGAGGGGGGACATCTTATTAGCACAGTTTATGTGTGTTTAGTCATGTCACTTTCCTGAGATCTTTGGGGGGGCAGGGTCCACAGTGGGGTGACTTTGGTTGACAGATGAAAACCTGAGTACTTAATTATGTATTTGTGGTTATTTTTCAGTTCATTCATTTGTATATTGTTAATTATTTTGTTTAACAATATAATTATACTTGTATACTTGCTCTGGCCACTCCTGCTTGCCGGTGTCATTATCGAGATAACTGACTCTGGATCTGCCGGATTGACCACAGGATTCGCTTTTCTGTGGTGCTCAGGCTGACTATAGAGTAGTCTCCTTACTCTGATCTAGCACCAGCTTGCCATGCCTGTGTCTGCATCTTTACTGTAACCATAAACTGTTCTAGGATCAGTGCAAAGGGGCAACTTCCGTTGCAGTTTACTGATATTCATAAAATGAGTTCAGTTTTCTTTTTTCTGTTTCCTTTTGTTTCTTCTTCATTAGGGTTTTGTTTTTGAGGATCTTGCCCCAGAAACGCTTCAGAGATGGCAGGGGATGGGATGCCTCCGTGCTGAATTCCCACGCGTGTTATTTCTTACAAAGACAAAAGAGCGTTTCTTGTTCTGGCTCTGTAGCTAGAGATATCCCCCCCACCCCCCACCGCCCACCGCCCCACATGCAAGGTCAACACATATTGTTTATAGAAAACAAAAGGATAAACGTGATGTCACGTCTAGACAAAATGCAAATGAATGAGTTTTACAACCTTACTAGATAGAGCGTTCAAGCAACGCCCCCCCACACACACACACACACACACACACCACACGTGGTTCTTCCAACTACACAATTATAAGAATAATTATGTTATTGTTTATTATTACTCTGCAACACTAACAATTATACAGTTGTATTCCTATAACCCACTGGACGTGGTGCCAAGATGAATTTGCTCTAATCCACAATCACTCTGCTGATTACCCATAATGCCATGAAAAGCTGATTGCTAAATCCCAAAAGAAGTAGTTTTTTTGCCATCTGACCATCCACCTCCAGTTGTGATTTCACAAGTAGCTTTTCAGTATGGCGGACAAGGTGGATGTGACATATACCGTCCCAGCACATTCCCAGCATTCCCAGTATCTCTCACACTCCACCCTGTCAGTAATTTACAAATCTGTAAAATAAGATTTGTGTACACGTATGCCTCCTGTTTTAGCACTTCTCTGGGGATAAAGGACCCAGCATACAGCAGCTCAAAAGAGGGTTGAACACTCTGACCACCGCACCCACTCCACCTCTCCTAATATCCCACACTGCATAAAAAGAGCTACGCAAATGCCACGTGACCCGGACGTTCTTCTCATCAACACACACAGAAACACGTGCCCAGCAGATGTAACGACATGATGGGGACCTGCCCCGGGTCTCCTGGGGCACATCCCGTTGTTGTCGTGGCCTTTTCCGGAAAGCTTTTGTGTGAAGTTGCATTTGGCGGGAGGCTGGACCAAGGCACGTGTACGAAGTGCAGCGTTTCGGCCCGGCACGGCCGGCACGGCTGGAGGACATGATGGATGTGTGTGCATATGGCTGTGATGAGCAAGAGGGGGTGGCGAGCCGTGACTCACAGCTCTTTTTAACGAAGCATCTGTGCTCGTTTTCGGGCTCAGAGCGATCACGTCCTCGGCGCTGCTCGGCAGAGAGGTAGAGTCACTGGCACGGACCTTCTTCTGACCTTCCCCACGCTTACAGCGACCCCGTGCTGAACTCTGACTGTGTGCAGTCGGATCTGAGTTTAAGACTAGGGTGTCCTAAAGTGAGCACTGAGTGTAGCATTTTGTTTAGCATTTAGCCTCTAGCTGTAATGAGTTCTGCAGTAACATCCGGATCCTTCGCTGCTGGATTAGTTGAGCGAATTGTTAGAAGGTTAGCAGCTATTTGATGGAAAGGACCAAATGCTCTTGTTGCCCTAACAGAAGTTATTTGAGTACTTCTAACAATATTTTCTAGAACACAAACTGTCAGTTTTGAGGTTAAACAACTCAACATTTCCTTTTTATTCAATGATGACTTTGGAAAGGAATAAACTGGAGCAGAATATGGTAATTCAAGTCAAAATGTAAAATCTGACCCTTTAAAAGCAGAGGGCTGACCAGGCTTGTTACCATAATTTATGATGCCGTGGATTTTGATGAGATCAAACCTCCAGTAGGCACCTGAATCATCTGCACTGGAAATGACCACGTCATATCTCTGTTAATCTCAGATACTTCCTTTACCTCAAACTCCAAATAGCCATGTACCCAAACAAGCACCACTTAGGCAAGCCCGTCATTTCCGTAACCACCAATGGGGGGATATTGCATCTGAATGATGTGATGGACTTGACTGAATGAATGGCTGATCGATCGATCGATTGTGCGGGAGCAGAGCTCGGGGGTGCAGGAACGACAGGGCGTCTCTGGCCCAGAAAAGCCCCAGATGGAAAAGCCCCATTGTGTGATGGCGGCTTTGTACATCCTTGTAATGGTCAGGAAGGAGAAGGACAAACGTATGCACTGCCTTTCAGGACTCAGGCAGCGCGAGTAATATCCACACACCTGCCCCCCGACTCGCACACTCTGCAAGTCAGTGATGCTCGTGCCGATTCTGCCAGTGTGTGTGTGTGTGTGTGTGTGTGTGTGTGTGTGTGTGTGTGTGTGTGTGTGTGTGTGTGTGTGTGTGTGTGTGTGTGTGTGTGTGCGTGCGTGCGTGCGTGTGTGTGTGTGTGTGCTCACACTGCTTTTATGTGACTGATGCAACTCCAGCAGGGATGGGACAATCAGTGGACAAAGGACAAAGAAGACAGTGGACATTCAAAGTGTGTGTCTTTTGAACCTAGCCAGTGGGACATCAGGATCCAACTCGATTTCACCATGGACCTGGGTGGAGTGAGGCTAACTACAGACTCCACCCATGAAGGACGATGGCAAACTCCACCCATGAAAGAACACGGTAGTCCATTCTGTATTCGGCGTGAAACAAACTGAACACATGTCAACTGTAACCAAATCTGCATCTATGATTTGAGTAGCCATGCTTGTGTTCATTAGTTCTTCAGACTGCAAGACGGAAACTGATTTTGCTTCTACAGTAACTCGTGCCATTGTTCTGTTTGTCATTAAAGTTTCCTTCATAAGATATTAATGGAGTCTATAGAAGCTAAATACTCACCTAAGGTTACTGAGCCTCCTCATATGCAAACAAGGTCCCAGCTTGTGTGTCGATACCTGATATCTTGAGAGGAATTTAAGTCACATTTAAGTTAAGACACAATTGATAAGTCACGTTAAGACGTGTTTGGCAGGCCCCCTCCATTACATGTGGGCAGTTGACAAACTTAAACTTAAAATAAATCTCTTATGTAGGTCTTATGTAGGTCTTCTGGCTGTGGATGAGAAGGTTCAGTTTGGCTTTGGTTGAATTACCTGTTTGTTTATAATGCAGCAGTGTAACAGGCAGATAGGTGGCCAAGCACAGACCCAGAGGAGACCGAGAGGAGACCGAGAGGAGACCGAGAGGAGACCGAGAGGAGACTGAGAGATGGTGTTTTAGTTTTTGTAACTAGAAATTAATGTGCTTTGTTTTTAATTAATTGTTGCTTCTGTTATAAACCCATGTAATAACTGTGAGTAGACATAATTGTCTCCCCCTCCTCCCTCTCTTTCCCTCTCCTTCCATCCCCTTCCTCTCTTTCCCTCCCTCCCTCTCTCTCTCTCTCTCTCTTCCTCTTCCTCACTCTTCTCTAACTGTAACTGACAGGCAGCAGCTCATTAGAACAGACGTTCATTTTGTTTCTCCAACCTCCATCTCCCCGGGACTCCAACTGTGGGTGGGGGTAAAGGGGGGTGCAGGGACCAGAGTCGAGTGGGGGGTGGGGGTTAAAGGCGGAGGGGGTGCTTAAAGTCGGGGAGGGGAGGGAGGGGTTGTTCAGCAGGGACGACCTGGACCAAACAATGGCCCTGTTTGTCCCATACACCGTTCACCCTCAGTGCCTAGACCTGGTCCAGAGTGGTGTGGGATAAGAGTTGGGGGCACTGGTGTGTGTGTGTGTGTGTGTGTGTGTGTGTGTGTGTGAGTGTGTGTGTGTGTGAGTGTGTGTGTGTGTGTGTGTGTGTGTGTGTGTGTGTGTGTGTGTGTGTGTGTGTGTGTGTGTGTGTGTGTGTGTGTGTGTGTGTGTGTGTGTGTGTGTGTGTGTGTGTGTGTGTGTGTGTGTGTGTGTGTGTGTGTGTGTGTGTGTGTGTGTGTGTGTGTGTGTGTGTGTGTGTGTGTGTGTGTGTGTGTGTGTGTGTGTGTGTGTGTGTGTGTGTGTGTGTGTGTGTGTGTGTGTGTGTGTGTGTGTGTGTGTGTGTGTGTGTGAGTGTGTGTGTGTGTGTGTGTGTGTGTGTGTGTGTGTGTGTGTGTGTGTGTGTGTGTGTGTGTGTGTGTGAGTGTGGTGTGTGGATAAATACTGATCATTCCATAATCACGATTTTCTTAAGCCCCTCATTACTGTGTGGCTTTATAATGTACAGCACACCTGGTGAGAGGGATAATGGAACTGAGTTGGTCTGAGCTGCAGGTGGTAATTATCATACACCTGTTTTGTTTGTGTGCATGAATACACGTATCGGCACACAGGCATGACATGTACAACCAAACGTGTCCATGAATACATGCTCTTAAAATGTATCGGCACACTGGTGTAACCTGTGCAATCACACGTGCGTGTATACAGGTATCAGTACACCATTGTGACCTATGCAATCACACGTGCGTGTATACAGGTATCAGTACACCATTGTGACCTATGCAATCACACGTGCGTGTATACAGGTATCAGTACACCATTGTGACCTATGCAATCACACGTGTGCATGGTATCAAGTGACCTATGCAATCACACGTGTGCATGAGTGACCTCTGCTGTCACTCTCTGTAATGCTTTGTCCACTTGTCCACTACGGGTCTCTCTGATAGTACTACAGCACGGACCACAGTTCCACTGATGTGGCTGGCGGACCACAGTTCCACTGATGTGGCTGGCGGACCACAGTTCCACGGATGTGGCTGGCGGACCACAGTTCCACGGATGTGGCTGGCGGACCACAGTTCCACGGATGTGGCTGGCGGACCACATTACTCCAAAGGAGTATTTCAACAGCACCAATGCCAAATGCCAAGCGGAACAGAAGCAGAAAGGATTCTTCATTATCCCCCCCTCCCCTCATCCCCCCATCCCACACTCCTCATTTTTAATATTTTGGAGCTCTTTGTATTTGTGAGATCACATGACCATATTTATGTGGAATGGCTATTTTCAGACAGTGTGAGGGAAGCTATTGTGTTGGGCGGCCATTGATGTGGCCAAGAGACATTATGAGAGGGAGAGCCACAGTGCTACAGTCAATGGCAAACAGGAGAACATTTATTAATACTGCTCCAATGAGTCAGCTAAAGGCGGAAAACAGCATTATCAAACATAATGGAAAAACATATTTTTCTCCATTTGCCTGCAGTGTTGCTAAACACACAGAGAGGTCTGAATTCGCAGTAAAAGGGAGGTCTGAAACAACACCCTGATCAATACGTGATTGATCAGGGGCGATGGGAGATGGACAGGCGTCAAGGGCACGCGCTGACACCCGATCGATTAATGAGTGTGAACTTGAGTCACGCGCCACGCCCACTTGCCACTTTAAACGTAATTACGTAACGGAGTAATTGGCAGAACGCCTGTTAGTGGGATTGGACTCAGTTGAAGGATATGCACCTCGCACAGGCAGCAATCTGCGCAAACCCCTAACCCTGAACCACTGTTCCTTTGTGTAGTATCAAACCCTGAACCACTGTTCCTTTGTGTAGTATCAAACCCTGAACCACTGTTCCTTTGTGTAGTATCAAACCCTGAACCACTGTTCCTTTGTGTAGTATCAAACCCTGAACCACTGTTCATGTGTGTAGTATCAAACCCTGAACCACTGTGTAGTAGTATATCTGGATGAATTGTTCTATGTAACATGGCCCAGATTTCCAGACACACACACTGTCCAGGATTCATTGTGCTGGCTGAAACATTTTCATGTCTAAAGACTTGTGCTGACTGTGTTTCTCCATGCACCAGTTAAGGGCTGTTGGCCTGCTGGTTTTTGCTCCAACATTTGCATAGTTCCACTCCTTTAATGAATAGGCACTCCTCTTTGACCAGAGAAAGGGTTCTAATTTGTCAAACCAGGAGCTTCTCTGTGGGCCATAAGCCTGTAGTCACAGTTAAACAGTGAGCTGCACTCAGTTTTTGGGGGGGTAGTTTGTGTATAGTTGCATCGTCTGGCACGATGCAGATGGTGGTTTGTGTGTGTGTGTGTGTGTGTGTGAGAGAGAGAGATGGTGAGAGACAGATAGATTCCCTCCGTTGTACCCTCTTCCCTGGTGTAACCCCTGAGCCAAAACAACGTGCTCCAAACAGCTTGAGCTGATCTTCGAGATCTCACTGCTGCCCCATTTCTGCGGCTTTTGAGTCTGACATTTTTGGCACATTAAGTATCGGACATTAATAAATTAAACGTAATGAAGTGACATGAAAGTGGTAGAAGTCAGAAGGCACAATGTGCGAAAGTATAAAAGAATAGAAAAAGGGAAAACTTTCCTCAGCGCCAATTAGCTAATATTTCTTTTTCTTCTTTTTAAGTCTTTCGAGAGTATTTTTTTTTCGTGTTCATTTCTTCAGCTCTGTAGTGAATAATTTAAAGGTTAAAATGAAAGGAAAATAAA